>CM035234.1:24002490-24587485 GCA_020226215.1 Sindora glabra
TAAAGTTATCGTGGGATGGCCTAGTGGAATGGAGCAAGGATAGATATAAGCGGCAATCCATGAGAGGCAAAACGTGAAGTGAAGAACAAGGGTTTTTGTGAAGAATAACGGCATGACTCATGAAATGGTTCATAAAATCAAACATTCTCAAGAATCTTAATATTTTTGAAAATATAATTCTTAAAATTTATGGAAATATAACATTTTATATTTAGTTCAATTAGAAATATTTCTTATATTTTAATTATTTTAAATATTTTTAAAAATATATTTAATTAAAAAAATATTTTCATTAAAAATTAAGTAGTTACTAGTGATGTATAGTAGCCAATGATGGTCAATAATAATAGGCAGAGGCAGCAGCGACAGTGAGGTAAATGATGGTCATTGATAGTGAGGTGATGGTTATTAACAATGAATGATAGTTAATGATGATCATTGACATTGTGAAGTGATGGCCTAGTGGGATGGCCTAGTGGAATGGAGCAAGGATAGATATAAGCGGCGATCCATGAGAGGCAATAACGTGAAGTGAAGAACAAGGGTTTTTGTGAAGAATAACGGCATGACTCATGAAATGGTTCATAAAATCAACATTCTCAAGAATCTTAATATTTTTGAAAATATAATTCTTAAAATTTATGGAAATATAACATTTTTAATTTAGTCAATTAGAAATATTTCTTCTATTTTAATTATTTAAATATTTTAAAATATTATTTAATTAAAAAATATTTCATTAAAAAATTAAGTAGTTACTAGTGATGTGTAATAGCCAATGATGGTCAATAATAACAGGCAGCGGCAGTGATGGTAAATGATGGTCATTGATAGTGAGGTGATGGTTATAACAATGAATGATAGTAATGATGATCATTGACATTGAGTGATGACTGATCGTGGTTTGACAATGAATGATAGTGGGTAGTGATCATCGATAGTAGATAATTGTGAATAATTGCCACTAATGGTGGACAGTGGACGATATTATCATTGGTAATTAATGATGCTTGATGGTAATTATTGGTAATAAGTCATGGTGAAAGTATTCACCAGTGGTAAGTGATAATGAATGATAGTCATCAGTAGTAGATGGTAGGCGGTGGGCCCCTAACAATTATGACTAAAAATAGGTGATGACCAACTATAATTATTGTTGAACGGTGGTAGTAAGCAGTGATTACCAGTGATATATGATGGTAGGCGATAGTTGATCGTGATGAATAGTAAGGTGAGTAAAATAATTTTTTTATATCAATTAAATATTTACATGTGATGGAAATGTAACATATCCTGTCTCCTCTCATGAAAATTTTGAGAGAATATTGATTTGAAAAATTCACAAAATATTTTTCTAAAATTTAAATGAATATAAAAATTTCACATTCTCTTAAAATATTTTCTAAGAATATAAAAAAGATTTTATGAATCAAATGTTAAATAAAATATAATGAAAGATTAATGAAGTTTCACTTATTTGACTTGATATTAAAATTAAAATTAAGCTAATAGATTAATAGTATTGTTTGTAATTTAATATTTATAATATTAAGAAATCAAAGATTATTCAATTAATATCAATAATATATTATTTACATTCACAATTTTATTTACACATATATTACATAATTTATATAATATAAAAAATAAAATATACTTTATACTTTGGTTCATCTAGATTTATGAACAATTTGAACTAAATATTAAGAAACTTCGCTTGAGCTTATTCATTAATGAGTTAAGCTAGTTTAAATTAGACTCATTTAAAATCAACCTCAAATAAAATTTTGGAAAACTAATTGCAAGCAACTCACAATAATTCAACTTATTTACACTTAAATCAAAGGTAAGACTAGGATTTTGATCTATTAGATAGATGGGTAGATATTGATTAGTCTAAGGTCATTGACTAATTTAGCCTAATTAACAATTCTAAAACTCTAAAATTTAAATCCTAAACTCAATTGCCTTCATTAAATTTTTTATAAATATGGTATAAATTTTTTATTGAATTACAATATGCATTAATATTGAATCTGCTAGCTTAAAAAGGAGTTTAAATTTAATCTATTAACAATATAAATATTTTTACACTATCACTAAATGGAAATAAACATCATTAAAAAAATAAAAGTGATTAAGAAATTTTAATTGTAGTAAAAGAATTTTAACAATCTTTTTTCATTATATGACAACATATAAATAAATGATAGTGTAAAGATAAATTTATATTAATAAGGATTAAATCTAAATCCTAAAAATAAGGCATAGATAAAATAAGAAAAAAAAATTACACCATAAAGATAGGAAAAGGCACAAATTTTGATGCCCAGCTTCAAATTCTTGTATAAGATTCTACATGTTATGTACATTAATTTCTATTTCTTGCCCCCATCATCCAGTATTCTGGGTCACTGACCTCCCTTGCAGTATTCTCGCACAATAACCTCAATTTTGCAGCATCCACCAGCCCAAATAAGTAAAATCAAAATGGTAAGTAAAAGTATTTTTGAGGTGACATGAACTTCATTAGTAAAATAATCACAATCTCATTGCAGGAAGCAATTTAATTGTAATTTACACATCTAATAACAAAGGAACATAAATAAAAGCTTCTGCATGCCGAGAGCACTTCTTTGAGAAACTTTGTACATTCTAATTCCAATAAAGATATTAACACTGTAATGATTGTGGTTCCAAAATTCAAAAAAATTGCTTCTTTTAGATGAATACCTCAATACATTCGTAGAACTATAAATCTTATTACTTGTATACTGCTAATATCTATGCCTGGATCCGGTACAGTGATATCTAATATTATCTTGAGATTCTCACCTTCTTTGTGTTTGGGTTTGAAAAAAGTCAATGTGTGTATTTAGATATTAAGTAATCTATCACTACTATCATTACTCCAAAAAAAAAAAAATCTGCTAGTATCTATGCATTATGGTATGAAAATCTTATCTATTTTATTGGGTCTTTTTTGTGTTTGGGCTCGAAAGGAGTCACTGTGTGTATTTAAATATTAAGTAATCTGTCACTGCTATTATTACCCAAAAAAAAAAGGAAACTGCTAGTATCTATGCATTATTGGTTTGAAAATCTTATCTGTTTTATTGGATCAAAATGTGAATTGGATTATAGACACAGATCTCCACTTAAAACATTGGAAGCCTAAAGTTTTTGAGGTTCAAATGACTTGTACCAAAAAACCTTCCAAAAAATTTTCACATAATTGTATAATATTAATACATAATTTAAAAATTTTGGAAGGTTAAAATCCCTTACGCCACGTCTAAGCTTTCCCTCTATGGAATTCTTGTCCTTTTTATAAGGTCAGTAAGGCCAGAATCTAAACAGGATTAAAGCTACCCAAGTGTACAAGAATTTCTCAAGTTCTAGATTGCTACTTTCGAGAAATTTTTGTATGCTTTAACCATACTAAGTATTCTTAGTCCACCCAATAAATAAAGGCCAAATGTCTTCTGTAGTTTTCAGTGTCTTGAAATTTAAAAAAAAAAAAATCAGATTTTAAGACATGTCAATCCCATAAAACTAACAAATGGACAAATAATTGACAATTGATCTTTGCTTTTGAGCCCGGGGCAATGACGTGTTGTAATTGTAACAATTAAGAATTTGTCAGCTACTTCTCCACATGAGAGTATTTGGAGAATTGTACAGGGAGGACTCATTACCGTAATGTATTGTGGAGGATCATCGATAGAAGAAGAACCAAGGACAACCTCCCTCCTTAGCTTTGCAGTCATTTTGTGACATACTCGTAGCTGAGAATAAGATAAATGCATGAGTTCATATATGCCTCTTGCACATTGGCATCCGGCAACAGATATATTGAAAAGAAGTTCCAGAGAATTCTACCTCAGATCGAGTAGCACCCCCAATGATAAACACAAAGATGCGTTTCCCCATCTTCTTGTAGCCATGATCAGACCATTCTTCAACACGGAATCACTAGATGGAAGGGAAAATAGGGTGTTAAGGAAGGAACTATTTTGAAGTGCAGCATCAATTCTCTTCAAGTAAAGCAAGTAGTTTCAAACTTCGATAACAGTTCCGTGTCACCTTGAATATCCATCGTCTGATTCACGTCGCCAATAATTTGCCCGTCTTGTTCTCACTGAGTGGGGACCATTAGTAGAGCATGCTTGCGTGTGTTGCTTGCTTGCTTGGGTGTGTTGCTTGCTCTTAGCGGAGCTCGATTTGGGGGCAGGAGTGGTTCATTGACACATAAATAATCAGTCCTTGGTAGTTCACCCCTACTGATATTTTTAATGAGCTCCTGAAAAAAGCAAAGATATTTGTAACTCTGAATTTGATCATATGCAATCCTAAAACTAAAACCAAAGATATGGGAATCTGGGTTTTCCATTTTTACGCAAACAAAATGATCTCTTACTTGGATTGCCTCTTTGCCTTCACAACCAAAACCAATTTTCTATTTTTCTTTGTAATTATGTTATGAAGTTACCTTCCATAGAAAAGGTACAGGGAAAAGTAATATGATCAAACTTCGTAAATATAAAATCAATAGAAATGCCATATTTCTCTAGGGATTAACCCAGGATATAGCACACATTAATCTTCATCTGGTTTAGTTTCCATCTACTTATGTCAGATTGACTTATATTTTACAGATTGATATGATGCGGAATTTAGTACTGTAGTACATCTCCTTTCTCTCCCCCCCCCCCCCCCCAACAAGAAAAGAAAAAATAGATAATATAGTTAAACATTATATGCATTGTGCAACAAATATGGGGAAGCATGCATGAACTTGCCATACCTCTATCATGGGATAAAACCGAGACAATTGCCATGATTCTTCATCCTCTCCAGTACGATCTCTTCGTGCTGCATGCTTTGACTGATGCACGGATCAAAGAACAATTTTTTAGTAGACTACACAAGGGACATGCAAGATAAATTCTTTCAATACCGGATTATAAGTAGGGTAAAAATGTGAAAGACTCCGAAGTATGAGGAAACAACAATTCTTCCATGCTATATCATCCTAGTTCTTTTTTTCCCCTTTAGCTCCTCAGGTAGAAATTTTTTCACTATTTGACCTCAATAACGACAAATAGACACATATGTTACCTTATGGGCGTTGAACTTCAGGGAGAATCTACTAGCAGAAGATTTCTTCATATTTGAGGATCCAGCAAGCAGTTGCATATTACTGATGACTTTCATGTCATCAGGTGATAATTTTGCCAACTGTTTAGATAAAGGAAGCCATCAATACAGGTATTCACCTTGCCACAAATTCAGTAGAATATAAATTTCTAGTACAAAAGTATGTAATGCTTTATTACTATGGTTTTCTAGTGTAAGCATAAAAATTAACATTGTTAAAGATGATAATTGCTTATTGCAGGAAATCAAACAATAGGTTTTAAGAAGTTTATCGTCATGACTAACGAAAGGCAGCCCTTTTTGTGTTCCGTCTGTCCCATAATTATGAAAATAATTAGAAGCCATTTATTTGAGCATATGATGTGTATATTGGTAGGACAGACAATTTTGCGAACAAATAGAAAATTTGAATCAAGAAAGCAAAAATCAAGAACTCATCAAGGTTAGATTATGCGAAGAGTCCCATCCTAGCAACCAGCAATGAGAATTTCGATAGTCTATTGTAGCTGAAAAATGTCTAAACTTGACATTCAGCCTTATATGAAACAAGATTGTATTAGAAGGAAAAGAAATAAATTACTAAAGATGAGGAATCCTTTGCAAATGAAAACTGCTAAAAAAAATAATAATGACAAAAATTAACTCAACACAGCTCCCCAATTTCTATGTGAAGCAGACAAACTCAACAAGAATTATATACATTATATAATCACTTCTGAAAGGAGTGACAAACATATAGTGGGCCGTAGTTATTGGGAATAAATTTACACCAGAGTTCAGGTCAATATATATTACCACCTCACCATTAAATAATATCAACCTGATCAAAATAGTGGATATGTAATAGATGAATATTAAGAAGTACGGACAACAAGAAGAAAGGAGCATATCAATCTTCCTAGAAGCCATTTCCAATTGATTAAATGCTATTGAATATAGTTCTTTGCATATAGTATCGTTGGTGTAATGAAACTATGATCGACTAGCAGAGGAGATATACAGAAAATTTTCAATTGCCATGTACAATTCATAGAAGTTAGTGGGTGACCTGCATCAGCTTTGAAGCTTTATCACCCTCAAACTTTTCAGGGTAGACATGTGCGTAAATCATCAATAATCGCAACTTTAAGTCAGGAGATGTATTCTGCATGGGGCACAAATTTATTAATTAAAGTAAATATGCATTGTGTGTCAAACAGAACATGATACCAACTAAAATGCATCCTGAATTTCAGACCTGCTTTTTTAGGAAGCTAATAACTTCCTTGGATCCTGCGTCTCCAAATACAAGATCTTGCTCCAATTGTCCAAGGTCTCGAAGTCCTCCTTCTCTAATGATGTTGTTAATCTTTCTTGCTATCTTTATTAAATTTATCAATCACAGTCATCCGAAATAAGTATGCCATTGCAGGCTTAAAATGTATTACTTGCAGTAATTGAGCAAATCCTAAACCCTATTGCCTTGAATTTTAGGCTACAGTAAATACTGTATGGTTTAGGGGGGGGGGGGTAAGGGAATAAATGAAGGAAAAAAAAAACACCTCTACATGTAGAGAAATCTTTTCCATTTGTTCTGTGTATTGGGGCAAAGCTTGAACTATTTTCTGCAGATCTCGTGTAGATAATTCACTATTATCTCTGCATGGAATTAAGTTTATAGGTTAGAAGCAAGACCAGGGTTATAAGCCATAGATATATTTATATTATGTGAATATGGTTAAAAGTGAAAAGTCCGACTAGGGAAAAACCATTGATCTAAAGTGTTCGACTCAGCTATATTTCTGTCCTAGTCGATCCTAATTCAACATCAAGTTCATTGATTTTGTCAATAATCAAATACTTTTGTCTGTAAATACTGCACATTTGATTCCATCCATAAATCTATTTCCTATCTTCCAAGTTCTTGTGTCAATAAGAAAGCTAATTCTTAGCGCGTGCACACTATGTATAGAAACAATATTTCATTTGTGTCACCAAAAGTTTACCAAAGAAAAGATTATTCATATTACTTGAATGACAAAAAATTTACTTCACGCACATGTAACCTATTCACATATCATTTTAAATTTATTCTTCTGAGAAAACTTATAGTGCAGACAGTATACTGCTAACCTGCTCAAAAGATTTATTTTATGGCAAAATTTGGTCCCCTAACTTTTACTAAAGTTTTAATCTTGTTAGTAGATAAGTAGAATATTATGTTTCACATCACTTATATGTTATAACCTTGTATCTTGTATTATATTATATATAGTATCTGCTTTGTATGACTTTATAAATTCTCTTTTCTTAACATGGTATCCAGAGCCATCTAAGTCTCCTTGTCCCACCCTAATCAAAACAAACATAGGGGAAAAAGGGGTGGATATATTTTATTTGTATTTTTAAGAATTATTTTTAAAAAGGATTTTCTTGTTCACAAAAATTGTTTTCCAATTGGAGGAAAATAAAGAATAAAGGGTAGTTACTATTACAAATAAGGAAATATTTCATTTATTACAAAACTAACATCCAAAATAAGAAAAACAAGTTCAAAAAATAACTAAAAGTTATTTCTATTTTTTGTTTTTAAGTTACACATTTAGAATTATAATTCTTAAAACAAATTCCAGAGACAGATTGCCAAACAAGTTCCTTTGTTTTTAAAAATAAAAAACAATAGGCAAATAGACCTATCTTTCTCTTTTTCTCCCTTTCTTTTTTTTTCTTTTCTTTTTTTATGCATGCCTAAGGTCATGATGGTACTAACAACAATTTAAGCCACGTATTGGTGGAAGCATGGACCTCAAAGTTGCTGTTTAGTGCTGGTGTATGGTGGCAGTTGGCTAAATTAGCACTATCCGGCATGGTTAAAGGAGTTCTAATTACTGGAGTACGGGTCTAGGTACATCGGACAACAGATCGTAGCAAGGCAATCCCAACATGGAGGCATGTGACATCACACGCATGGGATTGCAGTGGCATGTGAAGCCCACATGTAGAGGGGAATGGCTACACATGGTAGCACATGGAGGTCCATACTGAAGCGAACTTTAGTCTAGTACTGTTTTGGCTTTGCGATTGGGTGACCCCAACTATGTATTTCTAATTTTTAGGTAATTCATTGGTTTATAATCTATTGTCCGGAAAATTTATTCATCATAAATGATAGCTCTATGTCTAGCAAAATTGGAACTCTTAAAAGTCCAAAAAAATTGAAAAAAAAAATAGGAAAAAAAAAAATCAAGTCTATTTTTTTAAAATTACTCTTAGTTGGTGGAAAGATATTGGGCGGAAGTTGGATATCAAAGGACGACAATATATTATTTGGAAAAGGGCAGTTAAATACTATTTTAATGAATTTGTATGACACACCATCTCACTTAAGAGCTTTCTACAAGTGATCTAGATCAACAGTGGATTATAAAGGATCGTCAATTATTTAGGTTGGTATGTATTGTAATACTCTATTTAATGAAGTTTAGAATAATATTGCTCATTGTTGTATAGTTAAGGAGTTATGGGAGTCCATTGGATCACTATATTCAAAAAGAATGATCTGAACTAGATATTTGATATAACCGTATCCTTGTTTTAGTTAGATGAAAGTGGTAAGATCAATGCTCAAATTTATACTGAATTCAATCACATTTATGAATAGTGGAATTTTTTTTTGCTTATTACTAGTGACGTCTATGATGCTTGGACTCTTCAATTCCCCTTGCCATACTCATGTTGACACAACATGACACTAGTATAGACATAAGATGAGTCCGATTCGTCAAAAAAATTTTGGACACAACATATAGAGATGAAGATGCCAACTAGAGAAGAAGAACAATTGAAGAAGAAGTCAATCTATCATGAAGTTGAATTGAATATTGATCATTTCTCCTAAATTACAATCTAAATCATGCATATCAATGCTAAATCATGAGTACCAATTGACAATCAATTGCATCTCCAAATCATCGATTTTCCAATAGCTCAGCCAAAAAAGAAAACTAAGGCTATGGGAAAGGCATTAACGGTTTTGGAATTGAGGAAAGAGTGAGATTGTGTAGAAGAAGAAATGAATATATGAGAACTAAGGGAGATTGTGTAGAAGAAGATGATAAGATGGGTAGAAAAAAAGGTAAAAAGGGAGAGACAATAAAAAACAGAAAAAGAAACAGAAGAAAAGTGGATATTTATAATTTTCTAAGCTTATAATATATTAAAATTGCTTTAAATTTAAGTAAATTGATTCTTTTTATCTTTGAAACTCCATAGTTTTTAATTTTTTTTTTTTAAGTTTATGATATTCAGAGAGATTATATTTTTCTCAACTTAATCTTATTTTTTTTTAAATTTTTTTTTTGAGTTAGATAAGTTGACTCTTTTTTCAAACTTTTTATTATTTTCCTAGTTACATTGCAAAAATAATTTTTTAAAATTTAAAAGATTGGCTTTAATCTATGATACTTATCTACAAATGATAAATATTAACTTATTATTAAAAAAAAAAGGAAAGAAAGAACAACTTAGCATTTTGATTTAAGATGAATTATCTAATTCTTTTTATCTATCATTCTATAGATGCTAATATATATATATGTCTCTGTGTCTACATATCATAAATTCAAACACTTATTAACCGTGTTTCTGTATTTTCAAATTATAAATTTTCCATGTTGGACTCTTATATCTATACTCAAATCCAATGCTTGTATCTAAATCCAAGCATCATAGAGTGACGTTAATGAAATGTGTTCTCAATAAAAAATCTAGTTGCTCTGTATTATCTGATGCGTTTACCTCCTAAGCTTAGTATTTCCCATTAGCAAGTTCTGTCTAGTTCTGAGCCACTCACTAGAAAATCAGCTCATTACTGAGTTCAAAAAGCATCCAAGGATTTCTTTTCCTCTTCTCCACTTGCAAATTTGAATGAGTCAACTGCATTAATTGGCCTGGGTACTCGAGATAGTCAAGGTGGTACTAGAGATGGTAGGAGGAGAGGAAGAGGGTGAGTTGACTATAGTGAAAGGGGAAGAGGAGTTTCAGTTTTGATCTATTATTACTATCAGGAACAAGGACGCATCAAGAGATTCTGTCCGAAATTGGATGGAAAGAATACATAGCCATCCAGGTTTGCACATTTAGCTCAGGAATAAAAGTTAATAATAAATTACTATCTAATAGTGAATATATTAAGTACTTGCAATTGAAGGTCTCCTTATAGTCAACACCTATCCAATCCATTTCTACAATAATTTAAATGGGTAATCCCACTGCATATTTCTCTAGTTTTAATTCTGGATAAGCCATTGATTTTAGTGTCATTGATCATATGACAGTCAAATAAGTATCTTGTCTTTGTTTGATACTGCTCATCCCTCTTATGTTACTTTAACTAATGAGTTTATTGCTTTTGTTGTTAGGAGTGGTATGATTACTATCACTTTCGATATTTCTTTGTCTAATGTTATGTCTTCCAATCTTTTCATGTAATTTATTTTTAGTCAGCCAAATCACATGTGCTTATAACTATAGTATCTTTCTTCTTCTGTGGTTACTATGTTTTTTAGGATCTATTGACGAAGAAAATTTTAGTAGGGAGTATTGAGAAACATAGCTAGAATTTAAAGAGAGAAAGAATAGTGAGAAACTATATAATTTAGAGAAAACCCTGATATATTATTGAATGATAAAAGACTGAATTAATACATAAGATTAAATCCTAATATTCTATTTATGTAGAGTTACTAATAAACATAAAGATTATATTACCCAAGACTTTGAGTGCAAGATAAGTAAGCCTATATTATAATCTAAACCCAATATTGTAAACCTAATTACTCTCTAACACTCTGCCTCAAGATGAAGCTTACTAAGCTTAAGCTTGTTATATAAACTTAAATTCGTAAAAACAAAATAAAACATGACTATAAAACTTAATAAAATTCAAACTCTTTCACGAACAACTTGTGAACACTACCTTGAATGAAAATATTCACAAACCCCAAATCTTCGATAAAATTACCATAACTTCCAAAAGTCTTCTCCTAATTTCCCTTAAGCTGTTCCCTTAAGTTCCAAGATAAAAATCCCAATACCATGGTTCACAACTTTCAAAAGTCTTTTCAACTTCCTAATGTACATAGCACCAAACAGCACAATTTTGCCATGGGCAAAAATTGCAAAAAACCAAAACCACACTCAACACCCCTTTCTGGTACCAAAAACCGTTTCCACCGGAGCAATGCTGAAAACACTATTCCTTGTAATAACTAGCCAGATCACATCACATATAGAACTCCGTCAGTTTGTAACAACCCTAACCATAAACAACCTTTGAGTTGCTCTAGAAGCAACTCACAATATTGCCCTTACTCAACACCTGATAGCAGAGAGTCATCAGACATTGTTAGACCTCTAGTGTAGTCACCGAAATCTGGTCGCCACCTCCTTTGGTTGCCAGTGACCAAACTTGCTAGAATTATCTGCAATGATACCTTATTCTCCTTTAAATTATTGAAACATAATCCTCCCATACAGCACCTCTGCATTCACGCTCCAATTGAATTCTTGTCATCTTTCAAAATTGCATCCTCCAAATAGAAAAATACCTGTACTCTCTACCTCTGGAAGAAAAGTCCAAATAGATCTCTTATTCAGATCAGTTTTGACCACCAAACAAAAACGTTTTTTAATAAAAACTTACTAGCCACACTATGTCGGAAACTGTCGTTGATCATTCAGAAATTGCCACTGATACTTTCTGCAGAATTACCAACCAACAACCATCCCTTGCTGCTGTTCTCTCTCCCCCCACCACTCACTAGAGCTTTGCCAGAAACTGTCGCTTTTTCAGTGGAGTTGCAGGCCACCATTGATCACTTGCCTGAATGGTTTCTACCAGACCCGAAGTCGCTGCTTACCAGCAATTGTGACTGCTCTTTTGCTTATGAACAAAAACATCACAGCCACCACATTTTGTTTTACATAAATAATATTCTCACATGCATGCACACATACATACATACATACATACATATATATATTCTTTTAAGAAATTCTCTGAAACTCTTTTTCTTTTCTTTTTTTAAATTATTCACTTTTTTTTATCACCAAACTATATTTTTGTTCTATTTTTTTTTAACTCAATTCAATAACTAAATAAATAAACCTAACCGTAAGAACTCTATTCTTTTTTCAATTTTTTTCTTCTTTTTTTTTCAACAAAAAACTAAACTCACTCAAAAAAATGGATAAACCTAAATTCTACATCATCAGTAGTCTATCCTCTTTGAGGTTGTTGGTAGTAGTATAAACCATAAAGCTCATGGCTGATAATATTGCTCTAGCACCATGTTGAGAAACATGGTTAGAATTTAGAGGGAGAAAGAATATAGAGAAACTATATAATTTAGGAGAAAGCCTGATATATTATTGAATGAGTAAAAGGGTGAATTAAAACATAAGATTAAATCTTAATGCTCTATTTATATAGAGCTATTAATAAACATAAAGACTGTAATATCCTAGGAATTTGAGTGCAAGACAAGTAAGCCCATATTATAACCTAAGCCTAATATTATAAACCTAATTACTTTCTAATAGGGGGTATAAATCTGGGGAGACTGTGTATTAGATGAAAAAGTTACTCAACCAATTATTGTTGTTGCTACCTTTACTCCATATTAGTTGCATTGTAGCCTAGATCATCCTTCATTGGTATCTTTACAAAAATTGTGTTCTAGTTTAGAGTCTATTTTTGATTTAGATTATGAGTTTTGTCAGTTTACTAATAGTATCGTCAATCCTATGCTTCTTGAATCAATAAGTGGGTTTTATCCCTATTTGAGTTAGTATATTCTGATATTTAGGGGCTTTGCCCAATTGTTTCAAAGTTTGATTTTCATTATTTATTTAATGACATAACATTCGAAGTTGTTTAATTTTTTTGCACTTTTCATAATAAAGTTACAAATCAATTTCAAACAATTGCTCATAAGTTATGAAGTGATAATGCTATAGAAAAAAAATTTTAGGTATAATTTTCAGCTTATTTATAACAACATGGTATAATTCATTAGTATTTCTGTATAGTCATTTCATAATAAAATGAAGTAGCTAAACAAAAGAATTATTATTTAATAGAAATTTCTCGTACTCTTTTATTTCAAATTAAGGCATCTAAAGTATTCTGGGCAGATGCAATTTTTACAGGATGTTTTTTTGATTAATCGCATGCCCTTTTTTAGTTCTTGGTGGATAGGTACCTTTTTCTCTTTTGTTTCTCTCTAAATCCTTAGGATGTTTTGCCTTTACCTAGAGTCCCTCTCTAATCTATTGGTTACAAATGAGTGTTTGTTGTGAAAGTGAATTTAGATGGTTCTATTACTCGTTTGAAAGCACGTTTACTGGCCAAAGAGTATACTTAGATCTATGGCATTGATTATTTAGAAACCTTCTCCCCCGTGGTGAAAATCACCTTAGTTTAATTCCTTATCTCTCTTGTTGCTATTCACAATTGGCCTTCTCACCAACTAGATATTAAAAATACCTTCTTACAAGGAGACTTGCATGAGCTGTATATGGAGCAACTACTTGGGTTTATTATTCAAAAGGAGTACAGGAAGGTACTGCATTTTAAAAATTATTATATAGATTGAAACAATCTCCTTGAGCATGGTTTGAGAGAATTAGTGAAGTGATGATAGAATTTGAAATGAAAAAAGTGATCATGATCACTCTATGTTCTACAAACAATCAGATTTAGCTTGTATTCTTCTAGTTGTATATGTTAATGATACTATGATTACAAGGGGTTGACAAAGCTGGGCATTCCACAATTGAAAACTTTTCTCCAAACTAAATTCCAGACTAGAAACCTAGCAGCACTCCAGCATTTCTTAGGCATTGAGATTATTTAAGGGAGGAAAGTAATTTTCTTCTCTTAGAGAAAATATGTGAACAAAGATGATCAGTGCTAAACCTTGTGATACTTTTGTAATTACAAATGTTAAGTTGAACTTAGAAAGTCGGGAGTTTGCTTGAAGATCCGGGGCAATAGAGGAGATTGGTGGAAAAATTAAAAATATCTCTCTATAACCAGGCCTGGCACTGCCTTTCAAATAAGTGTAGTTAGTTAATTTATGAACTCTCCATGGACTTTCACTGGGATGCTCTCACACAACATTCTAAAGTATTTAAAGAAGGGCACTTAGCTATAAGGTCTTGTATGAAAATCATGGCCATGATCAAAGAGTTTTTTTTATGCAGATTGGACAAAATGTCCTATGGATTAAAGATTTACTTTTGGATATTGTGTTTTGTTGATGAAAATCTTGTGTCATAGAAAAGTAAGAAACAAATGGTTGTTTCTCGCTCTAGTGCAAAGTCTAAATATTGAATTATAGCCCATGCTACATTTGAACTTATATGGGTTGCTTACCATTTTATCAACTTGGCATTAAAACTCCCAAAGTTATGAGTTGTGTGACAATCAAGCTGCTACTCATAATGTCTAAAACCTAGTTTTTCATGAATGAACAGAACATATAGAGGTTAATTGTCATTTTGTTAGGTAGAAGTTACAAGAATGGGTCATTAGTCTCAAACATATTAAAACTAGGGAACAATTAGCTAATCTATTTACTAAAACTCTTTTAAGAAAACAGCTTAATGAAATTTATAACAAGTTAACCATGCTTGGTATCTATACTCCAACTTGAGAGGGAGTGTTGGTAGATAAGTAAAATATTATGTGCCACATTTGTATCCTGTGTTATATATAGTGTCTACCAACCTCAGTTGAGCCTATGGCTTTACAAATTCTCTTTCCTTAAGAAATCTCGTCCCTTATATTTTATATGAAGTAAATTTACTAATTTTCAAAAAATATGCAATGTTGCTCAACTAGCTAACATCATTAGGTTTTTCAATGGAGGTGCTAGCTAGTGTCATTAGGTTTTTCAATGGAGGTACTTACATGGAATCCAACACAGCACAAATAAGTCATTTTTATGTTTTTAAAGCAAAAGGATACTTTTGATCCCCTAATATTCACTAAAACTTTAACCTTGTCCCATAAGTTTTATTTGAATCAAATTTACCATTTAACTTTCCAAAAATGTGATGGCTCTCATTGTAATGTCACTGAATGTAATGACTTGCATTGTAGTTAACTAATGCAAATACAAAACAAATCCAAATAATAATTTGAAAAACACCAAAGACAGATTATTATTTTCAAATTGTCTTACTCATTAGAATAGTTGTTAAAAATTCATAACAAACATGTGAAGGTGAAAAAATGCATTTCCAGATCTTGAAGATGTATCTATTCTAATGCCACTGGAGGATTTATTATGTGTGTCTCCTACTTCTATTTCAATTTCAAAAACAATAGGCTTAATGGCCCTAAGCTGAAAGGATTGAATCTGTATGATTTTGATTGCAAAAGATAGTTAGAATTTGACAAATCCTCTCCACAGACTACAATATAAATAGGTTTAATCTAAAGGATAAATTTAGTTCAAATAATACTTGGGGGACAAGATTGAAATTTAAGTGAAGGTTAGGGGGATCAAAAGTGCCCTTTTGCAATAAGAATATGAAAATATGACTTATGTGTACCACATAGGATGCTAAGTTGGATGTCATGTAAGCATTCCTATTTAAAACCAACAATGTCAAGTTGTTAAGTAACATTGTGCATTTTTGGAAAGTTAAAGGGTAGGATGCACTTAACTGTGCCATCTAGTATTTGCAGTCAGCAACCAATAGGGAATTGTAATAAATTATGACATGCCCATAAGATGAGTCTAATCAGAATTAAAAAAACACAGGATTCCCAATTTTGAGATTTTATTATATCATCTGGTATTCAGTTAGTCAGTTGACTAAGTGATTGAGTTATGACATTGCAGTGAAAACTAGGACCTTATTATGAACTAGCATCAATCAAAGGGCCAAAATTAATGCAGGGGAAAACATTCCAGCGTGAACCTTGTACTTTGTTTGATTTGCGCAGCTTTGTTCTTTGCTACAAAGTTGTCCATTTTGTCACTCAATCTTTCACTAGCCTGGAATTCCAGTTGGTAAGAAAGCATTGATATCTCAGGCTAAAAGTATTTTTATGCATGGAAATAACTGGGTTCACTGGACATACATCTGCTATATGAGCATGGCGAAGCTCCAGCCAGACTGAATCATGTTCTCCTAGAAGGACTTCCTTTATCTCAGGATGATCACCTGTTTTGCTAGGAACCTATAATGCAATACAAGTGACAAGAAATAATAACCACATAATGCAAAAACTTAATCAGGAGAGACTAAGGGATGGGAAACCAAGAGTCAGTTATACCTCATGCATATATTTATTTCCCTGCATGTCCAACAAATCATGGATCATAGCATCATAAGTCCATTCATGAATGATTGGAGCAATCTGTTCATGCAGATTCAGGACATATAAGAATATCAAAAGTTTGGACACAAGAAGAAAGTTCAGTCAAGACATTATTCTTGACCTGATCGACAGATCTATCCACAATGAGCAGCTCACATGTTTCATTCTGTGGAAAGTTAGGAATGGTGGATTTATAATTAGATATTAAATCCCACACAGCAGTGGCAAGCTTGGTAGGAACTAATTCACGAGGTGATGGTGTATATTCATCACTTTCCTTGGCAGCATGGTATCGCACATATGGTAGCTCCTGAGAAATTGAAAGCATCGGGATATACATTCATACATAAAAAATTGAAGAATATGTGAATTTTGATAGTAATGATACATTTATAAGCTAAACTGAACTGTCAACTTGGATTCCTTTATAAAATGGATTAGCAGAAGGCTTAACCTTAGTGATCTATTTATAGAGAGCTACTAAGAAATAAAGACCCTAAAACCCTTAGCTTTGGGTGGAACACAAGCAAGCCCATAAAATAACCTAATGCTCAATATAACCTAATTACGTAATATTACTTTCTAACAATACCAAGATAGAAAATTGAAAATGAGATTACGTATGTACATAAAGAAAAGATGACACAAAAAGGGGGAAACAGACGCACGAATGAATAATAAGGTCTTAGAGCTTTAAGGGAACAATATGCCAATTAGTCCATTGTGAACCAGAATCAAGCTAGTTACGTATATAGAACACAAAGCATGAAAATTATACCTTTAATGAAGCAAAAACTGTAGCAATTCGAGTTGCCATTGTGTTCAAGCAAGCATTAAATCTTTGAGTATTCTCAATGGTTCCATAAAGTTCCCTTAGTGCATTTTCTTGATCAGTTACAAATGCCTGCAGAACCTTGATCTCAACAGCTAAATATTTTTGTTTGCTTTCAGACAAAATTATTTTGTGAAGTTAAAATGACTAAGTGCTCAACAACAAACATAATTAACAAACGGTAGTCTTGCTAGAGCCAGAGTTTAAATTCACTTTGAATTCTGACCAGATCAAGTTAAACATGGGAGGTATTAAAAATTAAAAATACTTTGAAAACCTGCTAAGTTAAAGGCTGAACATTATAAAGGGAAAAACAATCATCCAGGTCTTTTGACAAATCCATGAAAAGAGGAGTTCCCGTTATAAATCAATATTATCATCTGGATGATTTATTCTTCCATGTCAGATGGCAGAACAAACATTTTCAAAACAAAGATCTATGATACCAAGGATTGGAAATAGACAGATTAGGATCCTATACAACAATGTGAGGCAAACTATTCAATATGGAAGCAATATAATTGATATCAAATCGAATATTATCAACTGATTTTATCATGACACACCTGGCTATCAGCTGGAAAGTATTCAAAATTCATCTGCAAAATAAAAGAAAAATTAATATAACTAAACAGAACCGGATGATTATTGCATGCTGACAACTCCACAGGAAGAGGATAATATCTTTAACCTCTCTCAATGCACCTATGCGGGGTAACACACTTGTATCACTCTTGATGTGGTTTACTAGATGCTTTGGAATTGGTGAACTAAAAAATACAAAGGCTCTGAAGCAATGCATAGAAAACAAAGGAAAAACAGTCAGTGTGGTCCTAAATTGAGTTTAAGTATGATAAAACTATGAAAACCATGTAGAATTTGGGAAAAACAAGAATTCTCCACATACTTTTTGTAAAGGGGCTCCCTTCCAGACATGTCAGACAAGAACATGACAACACTGCATGCTTGCAGAAGATATAATTAATATAGGTGAATCCAAGTAAATGGATATAAAAGGAAATAATGAGTTTGCTATTGATAAATATAGATAACAATGCATGACAAAAGAGATAAGCAAATTGGTTTAAAATGGAAAATCAAAAAATTATGGTAAAGACCATATGGTTAATCTGATTCAGCAACTCATATCACTGTTAAAATACAAAATGGCCTTCAACTTGCAATTCCAATAGATATGAGAAAGCATAGACTTGATATCTAGAATATGGTTGGCTTTAACAATGTGAGGAGCGAATGGATCTCAAGGATCAGTCAAATTTGAACCAAAACGGAATGGTTCTACCTACTTCAAACTAAGAGGGGATGCCGCCTACCACTAAAATCTCATCCAAGTGTCTGTTTTGTAAATTGTAGTATGCCCTATTCCCACCAGTGCTCAAGTGAGCCAGGATTATACTGATAGATACAAACCCAAAAGAGGAAAAAAAAGAAAGGAAAAAGAAAAACCAGTTTAGTGGCTACATTAGAATGTAATTGATGTTCAGTATCTGGCAAATCATATATAAAGTAGTCATCTCTTTGTAACTTTGAAATATAATAAATAATGGCAGATTAAATCCACAGATATATCCATATTGGACAATAAAAGGATCCAAAAAAATAGTCTGTACAAGCCACTTTTATGTTTTCTTTTGTTTGAACTTTGAAGTACACATTTGGTTTTTCTAGTTGTATGTCTTGTAAAACGCAGTCTGTTTTTCAACTTTGACCATGATGCAGTGGAAAAAAATTCTTTTGTTTACTATTGTACGGTTGTTGTGGAGACTAGATGTGTTCAGAGAATTCATTCTTGCGGCTACAGCATAACATAACATATTGCAGGCCTGGTGGTTTCACATTGGCTGCTACTAGAATATAATTTCCATGTATTAGATAGTCATGAGGAAGTTAGACTTGCTATAATCGATGCTAATCCTAATAAAGATTTTGTCTAAAGAAGAGCAAGCATCTGTCCTTGAAAGTCCTCTAAACAGTTATGCTCGATTACTCCAAGTTTAGAAAATTTCTCTATCTGTTGCAAAGTTTAGGAAAAGAAATTACTTAAAATTAGCATTAAATAACTATATTACTTCTCTTTTGATGGCTGGATGAAATAAACAGCATCCAGAGATGGCATCGGTTGCCTTCTTTTGAAAAGGTCTTCTACCACTGCAACAAAGAAGATGTCAACCGGATTGTGATGCCAATACTTTAAAAGAAGTAACATGAGGGCATGAACATTGTACAAAGTTTGGCTCAGGGTATATCAGAGCAAAATATCAAAATTAATGAAAAAACCAGAAACCCGCAAGTTCAATGCAGAATTTTCCAGGAAAAGGAAACTTTCTTGAGAACCGTACTATGCTCAAAACAATATACTAAAGAAAAGCAGAGAAAAAGTTGCATTTTAAGCATTACAATGGCGCAGAGAATCAACGAGAAAAAAAGCTGCAAATGAGTTTCTGCATTCAATTAGTATAGCTTTCTGAGATGCAATCCTAACTTTAATGACTGTTTTTATTTATTTATTTATTTTTATTTTGAAAGCTAAGCACTGACTTTTAAAGACAAATAATATTCAATCACTTCTGAAGTGATCACAAAGCTTCAAAGAACTGAATCCAGCATTTTATAATAGTAAGACGGTGCTTCATAGATAGCCTGAAGACATCCCACTTCTTCAGAATTGTTGTATTTAGATTTTAGCATCATCAGCTAAAGAATGGGCTTTTAGGGAACAAAGCAGGCTACGAAGAAAACATATTAATGCTTACAGGAAACTTCTTGGTCTGTGATATCTGCCATTTGACAGGATGCAGACACAACTTTCACCGTGACTTTATCCATTATGAGCACCTGGTAGAAAATGCTGACTATTAAAATGACTATCAACTTCAATTAAATGACAAACAACTTTTCTGAAAAAGAAAAAACAGAGTAGATGCACAGATTACCATATGGAAAGAAAAAAAATAATTTGTTGAAGAATGAATGAATTAAATGATAAACAAAACAGAAAAGAAGAGGAAACATAAACATCAGCTCATAATAGCTTGCTAATGCTTTTGTAAGTGCATAATATGCCTGTGATTGTAAGGAACATTTTAATTTTGATCAACCTTGGTGTTAAAAAACATGGCTAGGATTTAGAGGGAGAAAAAGTAGAGAAAACTAGAGAATTAAGGGAAGAACAATCATATAATATTGATTGAATAAGAGACTGAATTGATACTCAACTCCAATGCTCTATTTGTATAAAGTTATTAATAAACATACAGACTTTAAGAACCCTAACTTTTGGTGCAAGTCAAGCAAGCCCATAACATAACGTAAACCTATAATATTATAAATCTAATTAAAACTACTCTTTAACATTTTCTGATAGAGCCTAATGGCGTCATGTAATCTATGTAGCCAATCTCATTTAGTGGGATAAGGCTTTGTTGTTGTTTAATACTGCTCTTTAACATTCCTTCCCAAGCTGATGCTCACAAAGCTTACATAAACTAGAACTCCCCAAAACAAAATAAAACATGACTACAAAAAAAAAAAAAAAGAACTTGACAAACTTCAAACTCTTTCACAAATAGCTTGCAAACACTTTCGGTAAATGGAAACATTCACAAACTCCAAATTCTTGGTAGAATTACCAACAGCTTTCAAAAGTCTTTTGCTAACTTTCCTTAAGCTACTCCCTCAACTTCCAAGCTAAAAATCCCAACTTCTATAGTCGGTCACAACTTCCAAAAATCTCCTTGATTTCCTAGTCAAAAACATCAACACCTTGTATGAACTAGGGATGAACCAATCCAATGCTTGGCTGGCAAAACCAGTGGTATAAACCACCTTAAACTAAGGAAAACCTTGCCAAATCAGACTTACACAAAAACAAGTCACCAAATAATGCTCCGAATCACATGAAGACACAAAAACCAATAGTCCCAACCACCAAGACCATGTACATAGCACCAAACAAAATTTTGCCAAACAGCAACTCATCAAATCACAACTCCACCAGCCCAACAATGAACTCCAGTGGACTACATAGCAAACTCCAATGTCAATACATTAAAAAACACAAAACCACAATACCTCTCCATGCCAAACAATCTATGGCACACCCAAAGTAGAAGTGCAGAAACCATAAAAACACAGTGTGATGCTGAATCAATCATCAAATCATACCAAAACAGAACAGCAACAGGTCATGCTCCAAAAACTTACATATCAGTGGAAACATATCAAATTGAGCAACCCTCCATAAATTTCAACACCTGCTGTTTCAAACTATGCTTCAAACACTTCAAAATTAACCAAACTGCAACTCCTCAACTTACCCTAAAAGAACCATGCCAAATTTTGCCAAACAGCCGCAAACCCAACATAGAACAACCAAACACCATAAGAACAACGCCAAAATGGACAGTCAGTGCAGAAATCACAAGCCCAGATCTCCAACAATGTCAAAATCCATCAAACTGATACCAACAACACCAAATCAACCAAATTTGAGCAACTCTATATTACCAAGCTACAAAATTCATAAAATCTTGCTTAAAAAACATTAGAATTCACCAAAAACAAAAAGATCAGTCCATGCAGCATGAAAATACCAGAAACAGCAGCCAATCAACCATGATAAAAATCGCACCAGAAAATTTGATTAAAAAAGCACAGAAATTATCCAAAATTGAAAAACTACAGCTAGAGGTACCAAATTAAAATAACCAACCATATAGGAAGGTTCAAAACCTACCAGAGATGCTCTAGAAAAAGAATTGCTGCCAGAGACACTGTCACGTGCCACCTCTTCTGTTGGCACGTGTGTCTCTCACGCCCCACAGAAACCCACACATGTGATGCACACACTACCTAGGGAGGTTTGACAGCCTCTGATCTGTCCTCCGGTCAACTTTGTTCTAAATATTGGCCACCAAAACTACTTGAAATCCTTCAAACAGAACCAAACTGCTACTTTTCCTCTTTTTTTTTTTTTTTCAAATTGCTTTCTCCTTGCTTTTTTTGGCCAGAAACTCCTTTCCCCCCCCCCCTTTTTTTTCACTTAAACCTCAAAAAATAATAACCAAAAAATAAGTAATCCTAATGACAACAATTCTAAATTATATATCTCTCTCTCTTTTAATAATGCTCAAAAACTCACTCCAAAAATAAATAAACCTAAATTCTTCATTGTCGGCAATTTAACCTCTGAGATTGCCAGTAGCAGTATAACCCATAGGCTCATAGCAGATGACAAAGGTTTAAAGGGAGAAAGAGTAGAGAGAAGCTAGAGAATTAAGGAAAGAACAATGAAATATTATTGACTGAATTGACACATAATACTCAACTCTAATGCTCTATTTATATAAAGTTATTAATAGACTTAAAGACTACCCCTAAGTGTGGGTGCAAGACAAGCAACCTCACAACATAACATAAGCTCAAAATATCATAAACCTAATTACTAATATTACTCTCTTAACACTTAGCAATAGTATCAAAAGATGAGTAAAGCAATTTCAAGATAAATGTTCTAATTTGCATAGCATTGATGTTTGAAGGGAAAAGCTGCAAAGTTCACCTAATAAAAAAATTTTCCTGGTTTTCTTCTGTATTGTAAAATCCGTTAATTGAAATTGACTAGTATACTTTACACTTACAAGAATTTCCCAGCTATGGAGGATCCATATAACATTTTGCTTCAATTAAAACAATGTTTACAACTTCTATAGCTCAAAATATAAATATAGTGATGGCTGTTGCAGTGCTGACTTTCTCCTATAAATTCACAACTACTAGGAGGGAAACAAGTTAACACCAAACTTCATTTAAAATCATGTTCAATGCTAAATCTGCAGTACAGAAAAAATAGTAATCCCTGTGTAATATTTCTTAAATGTCTATTATTTATCCAGAAGACTGAGTAGCTTAAGCAACCCCAAACAAGCCCCCATCTCATTAAAAAAAAGAAAAGAAAAGATAAGGAACGAGAAGAAGACAAGTACTGTGAATAAGTCAATCTATCTTGCTCTTCATAATCAATGATCAGAAATCAGAAGCCAGAAGAAAAGAGCAAGTTCCCAAATTGATATAAAACATAGTCATTATGAATGCCGAAAGACAAAACGAATCTGATAAAATGGCAGTGAAAATGTTCTTTTTTTTTTCCTTTTTTTCCCCTCTACGTTAAGCATTGAAAATGAATACAGAGAGAAAAATAAACAAGCCACGATATAACATGGACCAACTAAATTAAAGGCATACCTTCCATGCCTTTGAATCCGATTTTGCTGATCCAAGCATTTCATGGAGTAATCCTATAAGCAATGGGATAAAAAATGTTTGTGAAACAAAGTGAAAAGCCAAAAAGCAGAATGCTGCACTTAATTGCTAGGATTGTGAGGATATATTTTGAACTATGAGCATCCATATTCTTAGTTTTTTTCCCCCTTCCAAAAACAAAAATGAGAAGAATAAAAAGGAATGCTAAACATTGAAATGATTCAATTCATTAAAAATCTTCTTAACTTTTATTTTTTTATTTATTGGAGCATGGAGAGGAACAAATAGCAAACTTAACGAGACCGTTAAGTTTCAAATGAAAGACTCGGCAAATTAAATCTTTCCTCTTCACACAATATGCACAAAGCCAAAATCAAACAGAAAATACAAAGATATTAAAGGAATATTAATAGTGAACTCGAAATCAGCTAAAAAATAGCTCAGAATAATCAAAAGCCGATAAAAATAAGCTACACGAAAGCCACTCCATATCTACATTTTCCCGATTCAAATAACTTTTGCACCACATTTTCTTCAGAATCAATCAGAAAACAAAGGAGAACAGAAGGGGACAAAGCAGAATGAAATGGTTCTTACGATCTCGACTGAGATTGCGGAAGCCTTTGTACTCTGTTGATCCGCCATGGGAGCTCTCCGAGTCGGAGACCGACATCGTTGCAGAAGCTGACGATAGGGATTGCAATTTTCAACACAGACTCAAGAAATGATAGTGAATGAATGGAGAGAGACAGAGAAAGAGAAAATAGCGTTGAATTTGTGGGACAACAATGAGAGAGAACGGTCACTTGCCTGAACAAGGGCCGTTACATATGTGGGAACGTATATCTTGGAACTCAAGTTTCGGTTGTGTTTTGCGCTCAAACGGATGGATTTTGTATTGCATAAGGGACGCTGCCGTTTCAGCGCTCCTTGCAAATGACTTTGAGTAAATTACATTAACCCCATAGTTTTGATAAAATTACATAGACCTCCCACTTTACAATTTAAAATTATAAAATATTCCCTTTCAGCATAGACAACTTTCAGTTTATTTTATGACATCATGGAAGATTACTTTCAATAACAAATTTGAATGAATTTCAATTTTGGGAAAATGTAAAAAAAAAAAAAATCCTCAACTTTAAAGTAAATGAAACTTGAAACCAAAACCTTAATGTAACGTTCTAAATAAACTACTTGAACATATCATTAGAATGGAATTAGAATCGGGCTAAGTAGAGTTGGACTTTGACCTTATTTGATAATTAGTTGATAATTATAACAGTTAACTGATTGAATTAATTGTTAATTAATAGTTAATTATATTAACTAATTTAACCAGTTAATTGCATTAGTTATTTGAATAAAAATATTTAGTAAAATTAATTACTTATAATTAGCTGTTTGTATATAAAATGACAAATAAATGTATGAGTATATTTTATAAATTATTTAAGTATTCTTTTATTTTAATATTTTAGATTCTATATCTTATTTAATAGATTAATTTTTTTTTAAATGATATATTATCATAATTTATTATATATTAAATATTTTTTAAAGAAATATGAATGACGGGAAATGGATGGCATATTTGTATATGTTTTTACTTTTCTACAAGAATTATATTGAAATTTTATTTTTTAAGAATATTTGAATTTATGCTTTGCTTGGCTTCAGAGTAAAATAGGATAGAAAGAAAATAGAAGAGAAAGAAAATAGGAAAGAAAGAAAATAGGAGAGAAGTACTTTTCTTAAAGTGTGCTTGGCTTAGGGGAAAATAGGGAAGAAAGAAAACAGAAAAGAAATAAATTTTTTTTTATGAGAGAAAATATAAGAGAAAGATAATAAGAATTTTTTTTTTAATTTTAGTTTGGTGTAAATTAAATTGAGGGATAGTAAAATTTATTAATATAAAGTGTTCATGAGAATTTATCAATATAAAATAAAAAATTAATTACATTTTTCTTTGGCCAAACTTGCATAAAATTTATACCACAATAATAAATAAGAATTAAATTAATAATTAAAATAATATTTTATTAATAATTAAAATATATATATTAAAAATATAAATTTATTTTAATAAATAATTAAAATAATATTTTATTAATAATTAAAATATATTTTTATAAAAATAATAAATAATTTTTTAATATCAATTTTATTAATTAAAATTATTAAATAAATGTATTTTAATACATTAATAAATAAATTGATCCAATGATATAAATGGATATTCTGCCTCCTTCTCTCCCAGTTTGGGTGGACCTGGGTTAAACCCTTTTTCTATTTTTTTTTAATTTTTTTAATTTTTATCTTCTTAATTAATGCTGTGGGAAACTGAGCAGAAGTTTCCTTTTCTCTCAGTTTGGGTGGACCTGGAGCTTTCTTTTGCAAAATAAGACTTCGGACTACTTTACCTTTGCAAATATCCAACAAATCTTTTTCTAATATATTACAAGATCTTGCAGCCACAGACCAGTTATCCTTTGCAAAAAATTCAATAACCGAAGCGATTGAGTTCCCGATTTTCTAATGGCTTCCACGAGTACTCAAAATAGTCCCTCATGTGTGCAGGATTCGAGAGGCAGATCGTGTCTTACCTGCAGGATTCGACTGTCTGGACAGAGATGCCGGCGAAAACGCAGCTTCCGGCAGCACGGGCGGCGACACGGACGAGTTTAGCTGGGAGGTAGAAACGAGAAGCTGCAGAACGGACCTTCACATGTGTGTACAGTAACTTCCCCTCTCTTTTCTTCGCATATTTGAGGTGAAAAAAATGGGTGGACCCCACTGTACGGCTTCCATGCATTTTTCACTTCCCTCATCTTCTCTCTTGCGTGCCAAGCAGCATAAAATTGCATTTTCTTGTACTTTTCTCCACTCCAAGTTCTTTCCCCTCTAAAATCAACCGATCCAAGCAGGCGGTTAAGGAAAATAAAAATAGTTAATAGAATAATTAAGAAAATGTTTTCATTTAATTATAAAATTATTATAAAAATGAAATGTAAGTTAAGAATATATATATAAAGAATTTTTATTTAAAAATTTTTAAGCTATACATTTAAATATTTAGAATTATAAAATTTAAAAATAAATTATTTTAAGCAAAGAAGACAAATAGGAAAAATGAATTGCACAACAGAGAAATATGAAAGGAGAGGCAAATAGGGAAGAGATAGGTTTTTTTAAGGAGGGACATATAGGAAAATATGAAAATTAATTAAGGGTAATTCAACTTTTTCATGAATTATTTCTCCATCAATTGAACCAAAATGCTGGTATACTTAATATTTCTACATCAGTTGATAGAGAGGCAATCAACAACTTTAAACAACTGATTGCTAAATATAAAAATTGATTATTTTAAGAAGTGAATTAGCTAATTTAGTCAATCCAGTTTAAAGTCATATGAAAAGCTCTCTACCAAACATATTCTTTAAATCAATTGGATCAGAGTTTCAAACTAGGTGATGATTTGGAACCCAACTAGCTAGTTGACAAAGCCTAAAGTCTACTTAGTCAACTGATTAGTTAGTGGTGGATTGAACTTGTTTGATTAGTTCAATGGTTATCTTCATAAGCCTATATAAATGAGTGAACTTATAGTGCAAAATCACAATCTTGTTTTCATTTTGAGGGATTTTAAAGAGAGAAATTTAAAGAAATAGAATTAAGGATTGCACTCTATAAAGGTGAAGGCCTTAATAAAAATTTTAGCCTAAAATGGATTATTTAGTTTTAGTTATTTTTCCCTAAGTTTTTAATATTATTTTTCTTTGGTTGTCACAAGGTTTTTCCCAATAGTTAAAAAGATAGAAAGATATAAAAGGAAAGATTTGGAATAAGTTTTAAAGGGAAACACTCTCCTCTCAAGGTATAGGAGTTATCCTTGATTGGCTTTATTTTCAAAATTATTTAAATTCATTTTTGAAGTAGCCTAAATGTCTTGTTTGTTAGAAAACCTAAAGAAAGATAATGATAAGTGATAATAAAACTTTAGGCCAATAAGGAGATAAATTGGCTTTAAAAAATAATTTCTTGTAAAAAATTTATATTAAAACTGTGAGGATACAATAAAGAAATTTTTAAAATTTTGATGAATATATTGTGTCAAAAATATGAAATAATTTGATAAAAATTGCAAATATCTTAAAAGTATTTCTTTAAGAAAATCAATGTAAAAACCATATGAATGCTTTTCTTGAAAGAATAGATAAAATCTTTAAAACAACAAGATTAAAAAAGTAGAGAAGAAGAATAAATATTAAGAATTTCTATAGAAGTTCAATGGTCTAAAAAGAATATCTTTTAAGTTTGTTCTTTTCTTATCAAATTATCAAATATTACTTGAGATATTCATTAATTTAATCAAAATCACAACACATAGTTTTATAATATTTATTTAATTTTTACTAGGATTTTCAATATTTACCTAGTTTTACAAGATCTAGCTACTATCCATTATGATTTCAAACATTACTTAACTTTACAAGATCCTTCCAATTTTAACTAGGATTTCATAAATACAAAAAAAGATTTTTCTTACAATCTGATCAAAAGATTTTCCAAATGTTCACTCAAGAACACTTAAAAAATGAATAAGAAAGTTTTTGCTCAAAAGAGAAAAATATGACAACTTTAGTTTTGATAAAAGTAAGAAAGTGTTTGTAAGTTATAGTGCAATTGCTTCATATGTTGTTTTCAAGGGAATGCATCCTATGTATAGAGAAATTTGATAAAGATAACTTAGGCTCCTAGTAACCTTTTCTTTAGTTCCAAGTCAAATTTGAATTTTAACTTTCTTAAAAAGCTTCCTCTTTTTGACCCATATGCGAAAAATATCTTGTTTATATCTTAGCAGACAAAAGCTAACCATTTTTTATCTAACCTTTGAATTTTGTTCAAGATAGTAAGTTAGTTACTATTTCATTATGAGTTAAGTTTGCCCTCAAAATTTGATCCAACTGTTTAGTACTATGTGTATTATATTTTCAACTATTTTCTAATTCTAAAGTGGTACAATAACTTTATCTTTGAATTTATTTTGATTTTAATACATGTAATATAAATTTGAATTTGAAATTCTCTTTTCCTTTTGAATTTCCTTATTTTTGAAAATCAAATGCTTAAGATGACTTTTGAATACTAGCTATTAGATTATGTCACCTAATCTTTGAAATATATAATCTAAAATTATAGCCAATAAGATAATTTTTAAGAAAGCAAGTTTAACATTTTTTAAATAAAAACAAATGGGAAAACTTTATAGTATTTTGTCACATGAAGAAAGACACTTTTATGAAGTAAACTAGGCTTTATATTTGAAAATGTGATAGTTTAAAATCCATTCATAATATTTTATGGACTTATGTTTAGTAAACTAATAAATTCATGCTCAAATAAATTAGTTTTAAATGAAAGCAATTAAGTCCGAAATCCAACATCATAAAATAATGGCCTAAAGCATAATTTATCCAATTTAATTTCTTAATAAGGTTGGAGATCTTTAGTTGATCTGTAGATAGTCTTTTCACTTATGGGTAAAATGATCATTTAACAATAAATGGTAGAATAATCATTCCAAAAAAAGATAAATATGGAGATGTGCATGCTATATTCTAGCTTACTAAACTTGGGGACATTTGAATATACAAGGTAAATAATAAAATACATTATTAGCTTATAGCATGGTGTGAGATGATAGAATGCTTCGTACCATATGAAATTCAGTTATTATGAACATCAAATATTATAAAAGAAATAGTGAAAAATTTTATGGTAACTTTGCATGTTACTCTTAAAGATTCCAAACATTGATAAATATAACAATGTATGAGAACTACAAAGCCATCTTATATTGTTGTAAATGAAAATACTAAAAGATCCTTTCCTCTTATATTGATTAACTACAAGTACTTTTCATTGATGAAGCAAAAAACTAAGCAAAATTGTCATTCTTCGCTATATTCAAATATGGAAAATAATTGAATTAAAGAAAAAGTCACAAATCTTGGAAGCCAAGAAAGGATGAATTAGCGCTAAAAAAATTTAAAATAATAATCTAAACATTTAAAATCATTCTAAAATAATGATCAATTTATAAGAGCGATATGGTTCTAGAAAAGCACATGGATTCTCATAAAGAGCAAGCAATTATTATTTTTTATGATAAATATTTTAAATATGAAAGTAACTCACAAAAAAGTTTCAAGTATAAATCTACATGCACAACGAAAAAGATTAGGATAGAGAGACAAAATCAATTTTTATAGAAGTTCAATTATTTCTCTAACTTAAGTCTACTATTTCTTTTCAAGTTCCTTGAATCATTTAAAGTATTTACTAGTTGTTGAAGAGGTATAAGCTTTCTCTCTCATACTATCACTTTACAATTTCACACTTGCTCTTCTCACAAGAACTAAGTCAAGCTTTCTTAACAAAACTCTCTTATAACTATCAAGATCTATCTAGAAAGAATCCCTTCTTCTTTTTTTTTTTATAATCTCTAGCCAAAAATTGACACCAATAATTATGCCTAACTATCAAGATCTTACCCATAAGGCATTATTCTTTTATCTTTAACTAGTAATTTACAACCCACAATCGCACATCGTGATCAAGACCTTGCCAATAAAAAATCATTTCTTTCTCTTAAGCTTTGTTTAGTTAGGGTGAAAATAAAATAAAGCAAAAATAGGATGGAATGAAAAAAGAAATTAAAAAAATGAAAAAAGAAGTGAAACATTAATTTTCATTTCTTATATTTGGATAAGGAGAAAATTGGAATGAAGAAAAATAAAAAATGTGATAACTTTCCTTGATTATTGTGATGAAAAGGTAGTTTTATTTGTTAAATTACCATTATAATATTTTGTGCACATTTTACAAAATAATTGTTAAGGATGGTTTTGAAAACTTACATTTTCAACTACTTTGCCACTTGTTTTCATTTTATTTTCAGAAGGAGAAATCTATTATGGGCCCCATTATGATTTTCATACCAATTTCCTATCCTCCCCCCTCTAATTTCCATTCCCAAAAAATTGAAAATTTTTTCAATCCATTTCTCATTCCATTCCCCCCTTTTAATCCTAACCAAAGAGGCCTTTAAGCTTTGACAAGGAATTATAACAATTAATCACAAAACCTAATCTTTCAAGATAATTCAATCTAGATATCAAACTTCCAAGTGTGAACGTGCAGGTTTTAACACAAAAGAGGGTGAATAAAGAGAACTATGAGTAATAAGACATTTTAGCAAGTTTTTTTTTAATCTCTTCATAATAAAGTCTTAGTTTCCTTTTATAGTAGTGGCTTGAATTTGCATGTTGGTACATGTCCATTAACCTTGGATGAATGGGTTGATGTAACATTTTAATTTTATTTTGTCTTTAAACTAAATTATTTAAATTTAAACTTATTTTTAGCACACCAAATAAATAATTGCACTCTTAGTTCAATTAAATAAAAGTAACTCATTAAAGTCTTCGTACAATTAGTCACATGCCAAAAAGTCAAGATACCAAAATAATAAAGTGGTATATCCAAAAAGATGCTATAAAAGAGTTGTCATAATGCTATCATATCAAATTTTACTTTATGCTTATAAAAAAATTGATTTATTAATAAAAAAATCTTAAACAATTCAAACATTAAGCTTTGTTAGCACTATTTTTCTTTTATTACACCCTTTCTAAAATATGGTTATTTAAAAATCTTATTTTATGAAAGGAATAGTTATAAGTGAGATATGTAGTAAAATAAAAATCGATGTTTTAGCATATCATAAAATCAAAACTTTACAAGAAATAAAGGAGAAATAAGTAAGATATGGAGTAAAATAAAAATTGATGTTTTAACAAATCCTAGAATCAAACCTTTACAAGAAATAAAGGAGGAAAATATGATATAATAATAAGACATATGATTATAAGTGATTAAAAGTGAGTATATCAGTAAGGGAAAGTTTTAGGGTAAAAGAATGGGATTACCTTTGCTTTTACAAGACCCTAAAACTAGCATCCCCTTTTCATTTTCCCTTAAATCCCTCCACTTTCATCCCTAAAACTCCCTCAACTCCTTCCTCTCATTCCTTCTTTTAAATCTAGTGAAGGAAAATACTATTCTTTTTTAAATTCTTCATCCAATCAAGATAAGAATATCTTTATTATTAGATTTCTTCTTTATCTCTCTTTAAGTTTGGTGAAGTTTAGGATTAGTTTGGATTTCAAAGGAATATTGAAACCTAACCAAAGATATTTAGATTTTAGCATTATTAGGCTTAAAGAACATTAAATCCAACCTCTGAGCATCCTTTTCTATACTGAGTGAGTGGATACTTTTCCTTTCTTTATTGCATTTCAAAAATTTAAGCTCAAAAGTTAAATTTTAGGTTTTTATGAAAATATGAATGTAATAGCTTGATTGAAGTGTTAATGTGTGGTTGAGTTTAATTTAATGATGGAAATAGCATTAAGAACATGAGGATAATGTGTATTTGTGATTTTAAATGATTTATGATATGAAAAATACATTTGGATGATGGACTAATCTAATAAACAATGATTTTGCATTTGAACTCTACAAAATTATTGTAGAACGACTACCTGCTTGGTTAGAATGATCGATCATTGCTAAAAAATCTTGGATAAGGTCGAGTTTAGAGCAAAACAATTGTTTATTTTTATTTTTTTTGAGGATTTTAGGACCAATTTCAAAAAGTCATAACTCTTTCCTTTTAAGTCTAATTTAAACAAACTATATATTTTAGAGAGGTAATTTGGTCTACTTTAAAATGGAATTGGTTTAAAACTAATGGTTCATACAAATTTTAAGATATTACTAAAATAGTAAACAAAGGTCATAAGCTCAAGATTTGAAAAAGATTTAATTTCTACTTTTAACTTATAAACGGCATAACTACTTCAAACTTTAATCGTTCTAAGTTAAATACTAATATATGGAAAATTAATTGAATCTATTTTTATATGAACTAAGTTTCATGGATAATAAACTTATGTTTTTCTAGTTACCTATAAAATATCATCCAAAGGTCTAAACTAAAATAATTATAAAATGAATTTGTTACATTTATTTGGGAATGGAATATATTACATGGCCATGCATATAAAGCATGGCACTATTATGAAATAAACTTGTGATATTGTTTGGTTAATATGATGAAAATGGTTTATAACATGGTATGAGAAATACAAACATTGGGTAAATGTTTATTGTGAAACATAATAGGTGTGGTGTGCATACCATTTGACAAAATTCAAGCAAAAAATAAGGTAGAGTATAAGATTAGTATATGAGGAACAAGGATGGAAAAATGAATAAGATATAAGGTTGGATTAATAATCACAAGGTGGATGTATCCATTCTATTGCGTGATTGTTATTAAATGTAAGATTATATAGGTGTATTTTGACATTAATGATTTTTGTGTGTTGTATTAAGGACAACGTGATTTTGATTGAGCCTCTTAAGACTATTTGGAAACATATGCAATGATATGAATATGAATAAGCTCTTTTGTTACTTGATATGCAAAGTATGGTTTATGAATGTTTAAATATATTATGTCTACAAAAGGGCTATCTTGTGGTTAAGAGTAATATATTAATATACTTATTTATATAAAGTATTTACTCACTGTGCCCTGAACCCACTTTTTCGTAATTTGTTTTGCAGAATCTTGGGTAAGTCTTTGCCATCACCATTTCAAAGCTTGGATCGCAAGCATGCTTTTTAGTTTGGCTTTGGTAGCACAAGATATCTATAGATAGAATACTTTTAGGCCTTTCTCTTATATTTCTTCGTTAACTAACTAGGATTGAGATAATTAAATTAGATTAGGTTAGTATAAATCAAGTAGCAAGTTCTACGCCGATAATAGTTAAGTTAAGGTCATGACACCTTTTGTTTGTTCCTTTAATGAATTTGTTCATTGTAAATTAATGCTTAGCGAATAAGTTATCATTAAAATATCTTACCAAATAATAAATTAAATAATAAAGGAGAACAAAATCAAATACTATCCTTTTGTGTTAAATAGGTTAATTGTTTTAAGCTAAAGTATGGACCTTAAAATTTTTATCATTTTGGGCTTTGATTTCACATTCTCCTTTTTTTTAAGATAACAATTTTGCCCAAAGTTTAATATAACATTTTCAAATCAACTTTAAGGTTTAAATAAATATTTCCCCTTTATATTTGCTTTCTTTTTCATAATACCCTTTCTTGATATTAGTTTTCTTTCTCTTTTAGCTTTTCATTCTTTTATTTATGCTATAAACTTTGCCCTTTTGTGTTCTCTCCTTTTTACATCATTAAGATGAACTTAAAAAAATATTGTTTAGTATTCTGAGCTCATCAATATTCAAAATTGTTAATGTAATATCATGAAGTTAAGAATTGAGAAAATTGTGAATAGAGCGAGATATAAACAACCAAAAGCATATAGCAAAAGCACGCATCACTTATTTCATTTAATAGATAACATTGCAATTAGATATTTCAAAGTTAATTAGCATTGTCCATGTGCAAAATAAATATGATCATTCCATAAAACTTTAATTAAGAAATAAAAAAAGTTAATATTGCACCTACAAAATATTATTTGATTTAGTTAAAAAAAAATAATTCTTTGAGATCTCATGGTGTGAAAGGTAGCAAATCCTTAAGGTAGCTAAGGATAACTAAAGGCAATTAGTTAAATTTGTTCTTAAGGTTAGCAATTTGATCTTCAAAGTTTTCTTTCAACTCAGCCAACATTAAAAGAAAGCTAATAGAGAGAAATCCCTTTAGTGACTAAGAAGTCCTTCTCTATTAGCACATCTTAAAGTACAAATGATACAGATACAACTATTGTAGGAACATTTTTTACCATGCTTTGTATTGGTAAACTATTTAAAATAGGTAAATCATACAAGTTAATTTTATCATGAGGGTCTATCTCCATACTTTTAACAAAACTATTATTAAGGCATAATTTGTTTTGATAAAAAACATTTTTAATAAAATGTAATTATAAAATGTTAAAATGAGAAAAAGTACTTCATTTACTTAATGTTAAATATGAAAAGTTTTAGAAAAGTGACTTCCTTTATTTCAAAAAAAAATTGTTTTCCTTTATTACTATAACTTTAGATATCTTTTTTTAAATATATCACTCATTTACTAAGATATATATATATGACAATTTCCTATGAAAAATGCTTTCAGATGAAGGCTCTATTTGTTTTAACAAAATATATTTTCCATGGAAAAATCTTATTTTATTATATATATTTCAAGGAGTACTATATATATCTATGCTTTGTATTTAAAAAAAATTATACCTACATTATTACAATTTTACTTTTTAACATTGTCACTTTTACATTGGTTATAGTGAAAATTAACGTATATAATTGTGAGGTGGCTTTTTTATAAATAAGTGTAACTTATCATATCATTTAGAATAAGAAGCTAATGTTATAAAGCCTTATTTTTTAGTTGAAGATGAAAGATCTAGCATAGAGAAACTTAAGATAATAGTTGTGTAATAAATTGAAATCTAAAGATTATTTATAACTAATTAATGTTTGTTTTAAAGTGCTATTAGAAACTGTAAAAGAACATTTATGTTTTAAATGTTAGTTGTACTTGGAAATTAATGTCTAAATGTTATCTACAACTAATTATTGTTTACATTTATAGTGTTATTGAAAATTGTAATATATTTCTACAATTTATTCATTTAAAATGTACAATGTATTCATGAAGTGACTACTTACAACATCAAATTTTCAACTAATAATTGACGTAAAATGGTCTATATTATCTATAAATTATGGCCAAATTTTCTTTTTGCCTCCATACCATTTTTCATTTAGATTTTCATTTTATAGTTTCTCTTTCATTCCATTTTATTTTTGGTGGCATAAGAAAATAGTATACAATTGATGCTACTCAATCATCAACTATTAAGATGCAAATCATTACTCTTAAGCTATCATTTTCTCTCAGCCATAATTTGTGTCAAGTTACCATTTTGAAATATAAAAAGATACCCTTGTTTCTTTTCTAAATTACTAATTTAATGGAATAAATTTGAGAGTATTGGTAGCAAGAAAAAACATGTATTTTTATGAAGATTTAACAATAATAGCCATAAGGATCAAATTGGTTGCCATAGGTATGAAAGTGAGGAACTATTTCAAGGTTTCAAGGATAATTGCTTTTTTAGGAAAAAGATTCCTAGATTTTGTTCATTATTAGATCAAATTATAAGGATTTGGAGATTGATATTAATTTACTAATTCTCATAACTTGATTTATAATAAATAAACTTAATCATTATTTTTCCTCAATTTGTGTCCAAAGTGGTCATGGTTATAAATAACATGTCTCCTTAAGTGTCAATAAGAATCAAGAAACTGATATCCTCATAATTTGACTCATCAATGAACAAAATTAGTAGAGACATAAGTTCATAACTATACCCACTTTGAATACTTATCGAAGAAAAGTGATGATTGAGTTTGTTCATTGATAAATTAAGTTATATATAAGGATTAGGAGACTAATATCAATCTTGTGATCTTTATAACCAAATTTATCAATGAACAAAATTTGCTTGATCATCATTTTTCTTCAAAGTTATTACTAGAGAAATGTCAAAATGAAGAAGTTGTATTAAAAAAATTAAATAACATTGATTATTCATAGAACTTGATGTGGCTTAGCATAATTAAATTAGATACCATGTCAATTTCTTATCTTAATTGATGTTTAAAGGTATAAAAATAGTCAACTAACATGTAATAAATATTTACCAACTATACCAATAATAACATTTACAAAGTGTGTTGTATCAGGAAATTACCAAAACTTTCAATATTAATTTTTATTTAATAATCGACATATATTATTTTTCATTCTATTTATAAATTTCTCTTTTACTTCATCTTTTATTTAGATGGAATAAGAGGATAACACACACATTTTTACTGTATATTTAGAAAATTTTCAAATTTTACAATCGTGAGCATTTTATCAAACAATAATTATCTTCTGCACTCAAATAGTTTAGGTGGTAAAAGATATTTGTGGTTTGATACAGTTACTATGATTATAAAATTCAAAATTTTTTTATATGTGTAGCAAAAATGGATATATTCTTCATATATTTCATCTGGTACTGCAAGGAATGCATGATTAGTATTTGCATAATCCTGCAAAGCATTTCAACACATGATAATTTGCAAAAAGAAAAATATATAGTGATTACATTATAAACTTTATTGATTTTAATTTAGGATTATATAATGATTATGTTATAACCTGAATTAATATTTTAGTATAGTTTTTGTATAGGTCATTATTAGAAAACTATCAAGATATAGAAGTTATATTAAAAAATTATCTTAAATAATGTCAATTATTTATTGAAAATTGAAGTGGTTTTTTAGATGTCATGTTAATTTTTTTGTGATAATTGATGTTTAAAAATATATTAACGGCTAAATATAGTCATCTCAATTGTTATAATAATTCATCAATAGTTTATATGATGTCTAACAATTTACTCTTGACCTATAAATAGGGCTCTTTGTCCCTATTTAAAGCAAATAGGCAATTTATTAAGATAACTCTCACTTCATAAAAAATAATAAGATATTTATTATTTTTGTGATAAGGATATTATTGTTAACTATTTCTTCTCTATTTCATTCTTATATTATTTTGATGAACTAAACATAAAATTGGAATTGAATGTTCAATCCATTCCTACCCATTTTAAACATAATAATGAAATAATAATTTCAATTGATTCTCATTCTATTTTTTTATTCTATTCCGTTGTATCAAATGTAATATAAATATCCCCTTTGAGAATTTTTTTTAGGCAACCTAGATTTGCTTTTTAATCAAAGTAATTATACAATTATATTAAGTGTATTTAATTTTTTTTTGTATTAATAACTTAGTTAATTAAAAAAATGAGTATATCCAACGTGTAATAAAAATTTATGTATTACTTATTACATTAAAGGCATCGAGTGTTGTTAAGGAAAAGTCACTTCATGCAATGGCGGATTTTGATTGGACCAAAATTTTGGTTGGGAGGAGGGGTTCAAATGATTTATTGTAAAAAATAAATTTTTAAAAATTTATTACATAATAACGTAATATTAATATATTTTAAAAATTTTATAGATTAATATTTTGTTAAAAAATTATGATAATTTAAATTGGATTTGAGTTGTAAAAAAAGAAAAGAAAATTATTGAAGAAAAATAAATCTTTTTTTAAAATAAATCTTTTTTTTAACTTGGTTGCTCATTTTAATGATTTTATTATATGATTATATTTTTTCATACAATTACCTACTTTATTTTCTTGAAGTTCAATCCTTAGAGAATCTTTATTTTATGATCTCGTTGGAAATTATATAAAAATAATTCTTATTTAATATAGCTATTTATGCATGTATTCTCTCGTTAAGAAGCAAAAACTTGCACAAATTATACATGAAGGGTCAAAGGGCGAAATCTCCCTTAGCGTGATTTAATTAATTAATAATATTAACTATATAAATAAATATATTTGATAAAATTAATTATTCATTATTGATTGTTTATATATAAAATGATATATAGAAGAACATAAATTTATTTTATGATTTGTTTCAGTATAAATGTGTATGTATATATGTAATATTTATATGTATACATTAATCTTATTAATTTTTGTTTTTAATGTAAAAAGAATTAATATTTATTAAATAATTATATAACAACATCTTTTATATGTTATATAAATTAGTTTATTAACATATTAATTTTATTATATAAATTTAATTTCTAAAAATTAAATAATTATTTATTATTTATAAAAAATTATTTTATTCTAATATATATTATATTATTATTTGCAATGTAAAATTAAAAATTTATAATAGTATATTGGTTGAATTATAGGTAATATGAATTTAAAGCAGAGGGTTCAAATTCTCTCACAAACAAAATAATGGATAGAAATAATTATTATTGTATAATTTATGAGTATTTTTAACTTAATGAGTTAATAATTTGAAAATAGTGGATTTCTCTTGGAATTAACTTCTTCAAGTCCAATAAATCAATTGAATTAGATATTTACCAAATATTAAAAATAATTAATTCATCGAATTAATTGATTAAAACAATTTTAATAAATAAAAAGTTATTGAAAAAACTTTTTACCATACATTTTTTTAATGTCGCTTAAAAGCTCCGCCTCATGCTGCGTGTATGCGTCCAGTCACCATCATACCAAGGAAAATACTTTTCTAAGCCACTACTTGTCACTTTGATCAATTTGATATGCCAACAATTTTTTGAATAACTTATGCGTCCAATCATCAGACCAAGGGAACTACTTTTCTGAACCATCACTTATCACTTTGATCAACCCATATTCTAGCTTCACTGTGGTTGGTCTGGTGATTTATCATGAAGTTATGCCTAATTTAATTTAAAACTATTTTTAGGAAAAATATAATTATAAAATATAAATATAAACAAAAGTATTTTATATATGTAATACTCAATATAAAATTAAATGAAATACACTTTCATTTTTTTAATGATGAAATTATTTTTTGGGTTACCAAAATTATATATATTATTTTTTTAATGATAAGATATAAAAGTGATATATTATTTATTTATTTATATATAAATAAATGAAATTTTTTTATGAAAAATATCTTACAATAAACAAAAGGGGCCTAATACTCTTCACGGCTATCCATAGAAAAGCTTAATAATTTGTTGAATGATATTGCAAGTCCTGAAAGAGATTAGTAATATGTATTGATCATAAAACAAAGAATTAAGGTTTTGAATTTGAATATTGTAAATGGAGAAAATTATCGCTCAGTTTTGCTTCTATAATAGGTTTTCACGGCTCGAATTTGAAATAATAAGAAATTCAATGTAATTTATTGGATATCAAATAATTTATATCAAAAAAATGGTGAAGTTTATCATACTTTATACTTTTCTCTAAATATTGCCTAATAAATGATTTCGATTGATATCACACACAAACTATAGACACCAATTCCTTATAATTATTGCTTTATAAATGAATTTAAAACTTGAACTCTTTGTATAAACTCAACAATATTTGTAAAGGACACAACTTGTATTATCAAGTTTTCTTTTTATAGATTGATTAGTCTTACTATCCATTAAATTTGTTGAAAAAGACATTTCCAATAGATTAACTTAAAATTTGTTCCTATATCAATCGTAAGAGAGTACATCAACTTGGAAGATGCCATCCCATTCCCTCATTTAAGTGAAGTTTAAATGAGTATCTTATGGATAGTTTCGAATCGATAAATTTTTATCGAAAGTATATATGATTTTTTAAAATTCTTTTTGATTAATTTTGCAAAAGGTTTCTATAAAAAAATTATATGATAACTCTAATTGATATACTTGCAAAGTCAAATGTTTACATCTTTAAACTGGAGCTCAGCTAAAGTTAAAAACCTCGAGATATTGAACTTGGTAAACGTGAAAAATTGAACTTGAACTTGACTTCAATATGAACACAATCTTAAACAAACTTAAACATCTAAATCATTTAGTTCAAATTTATTACATAAAAAATAAATACAAACCTTCAATATTAAAAAAAATTAAATTAGAAGACTATTTCATTAAGGAAGATTTTTAATATTTAATATAGTATTTTAAAGAATTAACAATAAAATAAAAATAATATTCAATTTTTCATTTATAAAAGTGGTGATTATTGTATCATCAAATTTTATAAAAAAGTACTATTAATTTCTTATTTTTACTATTATTATAATTATTCGTTTATTCATTAACTCACTGTTAAAATAAATTATGAAAAAAAATAACTAAAACGTAAACATGTAGATAGAATACAATTTACTTATATAAATATTTTCCATTTATTTTAATATATTGTAAGTAAAGGGAGAGATAAATAATTATAATAAAAAATAAATGACTAATAATTATAAATATGAAATTAAAAAATATAATAATCATCATCTTACTCTAAAATAAATAATATTCATATAATGCTTATTTTTTTAGTAGCATGCAAGACACTTAATATACATACAAATCGTGAACTTAAATTGAGGATATAAATATAAAAGTCCCAAAGATAAAATATAACACGACTTGTTTAAATATAATCCAAACCATTTCTTTTTTTGTGAATAATATGATTAATCATGATACTGTCTCCTACCAGCATTATATAGATGGCACAAACGACCTAAGATTCTGACAATGAAGAATAAGCGGCCTTGGAAACAAAAACATAACTACATCATTTCTTTGAGAAATTCAATAATTAAAGTAATATTAATTTCTAGAGATAAGATGTAGAACTTTGTCATAAGGGACTATATTATAAGTTATGTTAAATTATCTATCAACAATAAAGATTAATTAGTGGCATTATAGATTGTGGTCGATGACTTTGTCCGTTTGTGTGTGTAACAAATGTGTGATGTGTATATAACAAATTTATGCATATTTAGTCCATGGTTCTGTTTAATATTATCCCTTTTAGTTTTATATATGTTCCAACTACATTGTAAATGTATAAATATGTGCTACTCTAATGTCAAAACATAATATAGTTTTGATCTTTTTATTTATTCCAATTTTCACTAATGGAATTGTCATTTACTATTAATTTTTCCATGTTCAACATTTGTATTGAACTGATATATATACAAACATTGTTGCATATCAAACTATTCCACATCATTTAACAACTGATGTAAAAAAATGCAATAATGTTGATTTTTATATAAATGAAAACTATCATCATTTTTTCGTTGGAAATAAAGTTACTTTATGAATAATAACAATATTAAACATTTGTTATAAATAAATAATTAACATAATATGTAAAATTTGCTCTTACTGTTCACCTTACCTAGTCCCCTCTTGCAAAACACCATCCCCTTTCACAATTTCTCTTGTCTAATCCTTTCTAAACCCCATATCTCTAATAACATGTTCTAATTTCAACAATTTTAAAGACTATAAGATAAGAATGAGCAAAGTGAAAGATTATATCCAATACTCATTGGTCAATATGTGAGATTAGTATTTCCCAGAAAAGTTATCTTAAGTCCAATATTTGTAAATGTAATGAATATTCATTAAAATTTAATACATAATATTATATATTACAAATTTTATATAAATAAATAATAGATAATAGTATTAAATGCAAAAAGTAAAAAAAAATGAAATCAAGTTTGTTACTTGTATAACCTGTAAAACTTGTATAAAAATGAAAAATAATAAAATATGGTTGATGTTGAAATCAAAAACTAAATTAGAGGATCAAACACACAAGTTAAGAAAGTTCTAACTTTTATGTTTTGTGCCTTTCTAGTAAGTGTGCAACCTCACAAATTTACCAATAGACTAATAGATTTTCAATACTGCAAAATCATTAGTGAGTATAAACATAAAACTGAAATAAAAATTGAAGAGAATTATCTTAAGGTTGGAATGTGAGCATATCTTAATAGAGAGAGAATCATTTTAGGGTTGAAAAAATTTTATGATAAAATTTATAAATAGTATCATAACTTCATTTTTTTAATTTTTATCTTGCACCCTATTTTTTGAACTATTTTAAGTTCACACATTAGTTGATAATAAAAAAAATTAATGTGTATAATAAAATGAAGTTAATCAATTTTAAAATCTAAAACATTGGTTATTAAATAAAGATTAACATCATAAACTAAAATATTTTGTTGTTTCAAGCAAATGTCATTTTTCTTAAACTTTATATTTTGTCCTTTAGTAATCAACATATAAGAATATCTACTATTAATATCAAATCATCTTTTGATGATTCTTGAAGATGATGAATTGTATTTATTAAGAAGATCACTCCACTTTGATAATTTCTTTTTTTGGTTATAAAATAATAATGATTTGTAATTTGGACCCCAAATTTCTAATGTTGACAAATTAATTATTAATATCAAATTAACTCCAATGTTATGTGAGAAAAGTAAGAACAATAATAAAAAATTTTAAAAAATAGCCACAATAAACTTTGCCTACAAAAAAAAAATCAAATCATGTTGATTGTTTATTAAATAAACAATATCAAATGTAAAAATGAATATTTATATCTGATGTTAGTTATTTAATAAATAACCAATGTTTAACATCGTTATTATAAGTAAAGTAGTTGTATTTCCAACAAAGCAATGATAATGATTCTCATTTATATGGAAATCAATGTTATTTATTTATTTTTCATGTTAGTTGTTAATCAATGTGAAGTAGTTTAATATATAACGATACTCATATATACATCGAGTAGGAAGCGATGTAAAAACCCTAAAATAATTGACGTTAAAAGGTAATCCAATAATAACACTAGAGCCATGGTAGGAAAAGGAAAATAATAGATGTTATTTGTGTTTTTTTTTCCATGTCAGTTGTTAATTGACATGAAATAGTCCAACATATAACAATGCTCATAAATATGTTGTGCATGAACCAATATAAAAATTCTAAAAAAAAAAACTAACATTAAAGTGTAATTCTATAGTAATGTTATAGTTATGGTAGAGGAGGAAAACAACTCACATTATTAAAAACAATTGGCATGAAATAATTTAATATACAATGATGCCCATAAAAACCAATGTAAAAATCCTAAAACAATGAATATTAAAGGGCAATTCTATAGTGGTCCTAGAATCATAGTAAGGGAGGAAAATAACTCCTTTAAAAAAAGTTATCTTTTACCAAATTTTTTATATTTAATATTAAATATATAAATTATTTTCTACTATTTTTATATTTTATAACTATATTCAAATAAAAAATATTTTGTAACAAAATGAATTAAACAGAAGGCTTTGTTTATTTTAATAGAAAGTATTTTTCATAAAATATAATTATAAAGTGTGAAAGGGAAAAATATTTTATTTATTTAATAAAAAATATGAAAAGTTTAAAAAAAGTAACTTTCTTTATTTTAAAAAAAAATGTGCTTTTGTTTGAGATCATGGTTTCAAGTATCATTTTTTGATGATACCTGAAACCATGATCTCAAACAAAAGCACATTTTTTTAATCATCAATACAAATAATATATTACTTTTAATATATATATATATATATATATATATATATATATATATATATATATATATATATATATATATATATATATATATATATAAATGATATATTTCTATAGAAAATACTTTTTGATGAAATAAATGAAATTTTAGAGTGTCATCTTTTTCTACTTTATCATGTTTTTTTCATATAGAACAAGGATACACACACACACACACACACACACACACACATATATATATATTATAGTAAGATTCTGAATTGTTTTAGAAATCATATGTTTCACACAAAATGTAAGTCTCAATAGAAAATTGAATTTTTTATGAAGTAAATTTTCTTATAATTCTTTTTAATGATCCTTTTTTTTTTTGAAAATTTGAAAGTTATTTGGTTAATAATAAAAATAAAAAGTTCATACAAGAAGCTTTTCTTCCCAAAAGGGAAGTGGGTGAACAATTTTCTACATTCTAAGGGAAGAATTACTTCTCTTTTGTCGTGGCCAATTAAATAATACACTCATTTGCTATTTTCTAGAAAACTGCATAACTTTGTAATTAATGTGTAATGGTGTCCACAAAAAATTGTGTTTATCTCTCTCTGACGTTATAGAGAAATGGTGAAAATAAAGAAAAAAAATTCAAATACGAAAATTTCTTATATTACATCATGATTCATAGGTTGCATTCTATAAGAATAACAACAAAGGGTGGTTCAATCTTGAGCCAAGTCCTTATTTATCTATTTGTCTTCCCAGAATTGCATGCATGCTCAGCATAGATTAAAGATAACCCTTTTCTTTACAGAATTGAATTCCATCTTCTAATGTTTCCTCAAGCCCATGCTTGAACTCAAATCCAGCATCCATGATTTTCTTCGAAGATAAAGCTGGTAACTTGATACATTTACCATCCTTTGAAGAGCTGCATAGATTGAAAATCAATACTTCTTACAGACAGATCTTAAACATAAACTTAAGTATAAATTACAATCACAACCCTAAACTTCAATGCAATTATAGTCTTTCTATTTTAAAAGTTATACATTAATTTCTCTTTTCCGTACATGTTCTTCTTCCTTTCTCTTTATTTTAACTATATACTTTTCTCTCCTGGTCTAGAAAAGTAAAAAAAATTGAAAGTTATGTTTCTATATATAAAAAAAGGAGTAAATATAATTAAGATGAATATCAAAATAAAAATTAATATAATTTGCCATAAACTTAATCGCTATAGGAATTAGTTGGCTACAGAATTGTATTCATAGTATATAAACATATTCAAATATCTTAATATTATGGCTTTGTTAAAAATTGTCCATAAAATTGTAAAACGTTAACAAAATATTTTATAAATTATATAAATTATAATTTTATTTTAAATATAAGTTATAAATACAATTTTATTATTCAATTATATTTTATGTACTTTATATAATAAGGACAATTTTACTAATATTTCAAAATTTTAAGGATAAAATTATAAATTTAGTTTATAAAAAAATAACAATCTTGCTACAAGCTTTTGAATAAGTAAAAGGATATGCATTCAAATCCCCTGTAAGGATTAGCTCGAAGCAAACTAGTAAACCTATATACAAATTGGCGGGAGCAATTAATATAAAAATTATTATAGTAGTATATAAAATGATGTGTCTTGTCTTCATAAAAAAATTAATTTCGCTGCAACTATTTTCTAAGCATCATTTTCTTGTATTAGATCAAGTTGCACTTAAAGTAATTAAAAAAAGACTATCCTATCATTAGATTAAAACAAAATTTTAACTCTGAAAATTTAACTCCTGAATTTCCAAATTAAAAAACATGCAATTATCAAGGATTATTAAACTCACTCTTTTGCAGGTATTCCAAACTCAGGGTGTTTGGTAGAAACAAATTGAGACATCTTTTCAGCAGTAAGGTAATGTGGGGAGCAATTATATCTGCCTTTTGGATTAGGATGTTGAAGCAGAAAAATATGTGCTCTTGCTACGTCGTCCACATGCACCATTGGCATATTCACAAAGTCATGATTGAGTTCAGCAAGCATGGACTTGAGCTTGTTTCCTGCATAAATATGTTCCGTTTATTCGGTTTCGTCTTTAAAATTTAGGCTCTGTTTTTTTTTTTTTTGTTGTTGTTGTAAAGTATTTTTCATAAGAAAATATCATTCGCATATATATCAATGAAGAAATAATATGTTATTTATGATAATAACTAAAAAATATGATATTTAGAAATTTAAAAATAGAGAAAAATAAATTCCTTTTTAAAATAAGAAAAGTTGCTTTATCCAAACTCTTCATATTTAATATTAAATAAGTAAAATATTTTCTCTCATTTTAATATTTTATAATTATATTTTACAAAAAATACTTTCCAATAAAATAAATAGAATCTTAGTATGATTCTAAATTATGGTCATAGTATTAATTATGATTATGCTTTCATTAATAAAATTACACAATTATGATTATGCTTTCATTAATAAAATTACACATAAACACAAGAAAATGTAACTATTTCGATATAGTTTATAATATTGTAGATAATATTACAATTGTGGTATGATAATTTAGAATCTTGGAATCAAGGATGAGTTTCTAGGGCAAGTTCTTACTCCCCATTTTTTTCCTTTCCACTTTAAGAAACAAAATCACACATCACTATTCACTATATTACTTTCTCTCTTAAAAAATGCAATAGAATGCTTAGGTTCTTAATTAGTCAAATTTTATGTTACCTAATTGCAGTTTCCAATATCGATGCCATGTTCATTGGAATGACCACATTAATTTACATTCCAGTCTATTATTTTTTGGAGGCAATATGTAGTACCATTTCTTATCTTATTATATATAATATTTTTGCAGCTATATGAAAATTTTAAACCAAATTGACTTCATTTAATTTAAAATAATTGAAACTAATCACACACACACATATATGTATAGTTTTAAAAAAGAGTTGGAAAACACACACACATATATATGTATAATTTTAAAAAAGAGTTGGGAATATGAAAGGATTTCTAAGTAACATTTTTCACCACTGTAATAACACCCACACACACATATGTATAGTTTTAAAAAAGAGTTGGGAAACACACACACATATATATATAGTTTAAAAAAAGAGTTGGGAATATGAAAGGATTTCTAAGTAACATTTTTCACTACTATAACTATAAGCTTAAGATCACGAGTTTATAATAATTTATATTTATATTAACAAACCAAAGCAAGAAGTAAATATATTGAACTCTCAATATGATATTTCTTCTTGATTCCTCAAATTGTCATTGTGTATGTATGTGTATATATATAATTTTTATATTGTAGTCTATGTTTTTGCTTTCTAAAAATCATAAAATCTCCTGCATATATTTAATTAAAAATTCACAAATTATCTTGGCTTAGTTTAATTTTCAATTAATCCTTATTTTTTTAAAGCTACAATTTTAATATTGTATTTTTAAAAAATTATAATTTTCTCATTCTAAGATGACAACAATTTTGCTCCCTCTAATTGCTTGTCACCTGCGGCATTAGAGTTTTGGTCAACATCATCCTCTGCTTGAGATAAACTATAGAGGACAAAATTGATGTCATTTGAAAAAAACCAAGGGATTATAAAATGACAATTTTGAAAATATAGCTAAGACCAAAATTATATTTAAATTTTTTTAATTGATATGATAGTACGATTATGTTTTATCAATAATTTTTCTCTAATCTGGTCCCTTTATACAAGCAGTTCAATCTCCATCAGGCCTAATAAGTTCATATGAATTTAACCTTTCTGTAAATATGCCTCTTACAAAATTTGTGCCTAAAACAGGGAAAAAAAATTAAATAAACTTCGTTGTATGTATGTTGGTATTAAGTCTAATCCCTACAATATTAACTGAATGGCACATAAATTGCTTTCTCTGTCATATCTTTAGGTACAAATCAATTCTAAATTTAGTATAATCATTTTTTTTTAAAAGTTTTCTATTGAGAAATCCATTATTACTAGTAATAAAACTAGCAAAAGAAGCGGACTCAAGCAGTTTCTTTGACTCTAAAAAATTGATATCTTCGTCTTTTATGTATAGTATCTTTAAATTGATTCTCAAATATTCAAATATGATGTATTTTCTACTAAAATTTTGATATTTGACTTATTAAAATTTTCTAACTTTATCGTTAAGGGACAAAGCACTATAACGCGGATGAAAAAGAGGAAATTCGAATCCTCTCCTTCTTAGTAATTTGTAAACATGCTAATAAAACGCTACTCGTTGACAAGCCAACTTAACATAAAATAACACAATGATGATCAAAATAATCCACTCCAAAGAAAAAACCCATCAAAATCTCGAAATATTGAAGTAGGAAATCAATCAAAGTACAAGGCAATTTAGTTCATAATACGTACCAAATACCGCATCCAAGCCAATTCGAACTGACCGAGGAAGCTTGGGGCAAAGGCAGGGTCCCACAACACAAGAAGGAGTCACCGAAACAACCTCCAACCCATTCTCCTCTCCAAATTCAAGCAGTGCCTTTTCAGCCAAAACCTTAGAAATGACAATCGGCCAAGCAAACGGCTTCGCGTTTCTCAGATAATCCGGATCGCTCCAGGAGCTCTCATCCAAAACTTCATCTTCTTTGCCATTGTAAATCACAGCAGCTGCGGTCGATGTGTACACAACCCGCCTTACGCTCTCTGTGCCCAGGCAGGCTTTCAGGATGTGTAAGGCTCCGCCGACGGTTCTTTTTACGACGGTTTCTTCATCCTCCGATAAGATTTCTAGCGAAAAACTGGCAATCAGAAAAACTCCGATGCAGCCTTCGATGGCTGGTTTGAAGCTTTCCGGGTTGTTGAGATCGGCGGTGAAGATTCGTAGCCTTTTTGATGCTCCGGGTAAGCTTGTGAGGTAGCTCACATCTTTTGTGTGGTCTTTTGTTCATGTCAGGAGAAAAAAAAAAAAAGGAGAATTATTAGCAATTTTGCTTCTCCAAGTTCATATTCCCATATTTTTCTCTCATCTCTTTACATTAATTTTAAAAATAAACACAGACAAAATATGAAAATACAGACCTAAGACTAAAATTTTTGGATTGAGTATGTCAAGTCAAATGATGTTGTTTAGAAATAATTGCTGTAAACTGAGATTAAAATCGCAATTTCAAGTGCGTTGTAGTTCGAAATAAAATAAAATTGGGATAAATTTCATACACTCACTTTTTTTAAAAAAAATTAGTATAATTATACTCACTTCATTGTTTTCAATTTCAAAAATATGCCTCTATTTTTATTTTTCATCCATATATTTACTTCGTTTTTTTCTCGATTTTTAATATGCACTCGTCTTCTTTGCTTTATAAAAAATAAAAATGATAAATATACTTCTGTTCCCGAAAACAAAGGGAAAGAGCTTAATTTACTAAAAATTATTGACGTGCGAAGCCGGAGTGAATTGCAATTGTGAATAATAATCAGCCATAATTTTTGACTCAATATTGCCATTCTATATCACAGTTTAAAACCGGTAAAATAAAGATATCATATAAGTTTAGTGCTAATTGCACTCGTTATTGCACAATTATACAACACACAACACACGTGACAAAGTTATTGGTAAAAACTAATACGACCAATTTATTAAAAAATATGGACAATATAAATTTACCTAATTAATAAGTATAAATTATAAGAGAAAATAATGGATTTAGAAAATGCAATTAGCATGTAATTAACCTACATTTTATATACAAGCCAAAGATATGTAATTAAACCATTCAATATTCAGGCACTCTATATAATGACCAGCATAACGCAGATAGTAATTTTAGAATGATAATATAATTAAAAACAAGCATAAATTCACAAGGCAATTAATACAATAGGAATTTTGACAAACACTAATTATTGAAAGATATTCAAATAAAAACAATACTATATTTACTTCCTTATCTTCATTCTCACACCCATACCTTTTCAAAAAAAATAAATCAAGAAAGAAAAATATTATAAATATTGAAAACAAATTTTGAAATTGAATTTCAAATCTTTTATATCTATTTAATTAAATTTTATAAATTTGTTATATCATTTCATATTTAATAATGAATCTTAATTTTTATTCAAAAATTAATTTTAAATCACGTATTTAGTATATATAAGGTTACCCAAAATTGAATCCAATTCTAATCCTACACTTTATAGTAAATCCACGTATCAAAAATTTGAAGTGAGTTTAACTATTTTTTTCGTATATGGATTAAGTGATGTACCTCTGATGGTGGTATTAACAGAGTAACCATCCTCAAGCAGTTTCTTGACGGTCCATGAACCGATGAAGCCCGTACCGCCTGTTACACATATTCTTCCCTTGCCTTCTGCCATTTCCTTTTTCTTACGCAACCTCTTCCAAATAGGTGGAAAATGGCACCTATTTATATACAGTAGTGTCATCTTAATAACACTATTTAAATTTTTTTTAATAAATGGGTCAAACCCACCCCCACCAAAAAAAAAGAAATTCACACACTCAAATCGAATGAATTTTTTTAGTAGTAATAATAATTAAATCATTAAAAATCAAACCTTATATGAAATAAAAAATGTAAAACCTACAAAGAATATTAAAATATTTATTTTACTTGAATTATGTCTTGTCATAATATAAAATTTGCAATTATAAGAGATATTTTTAATATATGTAATCATCCTATCTAAACACATGTTCCTCTTTAATTGGTAGTGATGTCAAAATTCATCTAATTTTTCAAATTTGCTTTTGTTATTTCTGCAGCCTTTCCCTACTCTTATTTTATATTTCCACAATTTATTCTATTGTATTGTTATGTTATTATCGTTGACTATTTTTGGTTCCGCCATGGAAAAAAAAAACTTTTTTTTTTAATTTGCATTCGTTCACACTTGAAAAATTATATGCATACTCAATTTTTAAAATTTTTTAAATGTTTTGATATTCATGTGATTGTTACAAAAAAATTTTGTTGTAATTTTACCTAAATATTATTGTGTATTTGTTACATATAAAATTAGTGTAATACGAATTCTTTTAAAAAATTACAAAAATCATAATATGTTTTTGGAATTTGAAATTAATGAAACCTGAAAAATAGAAAGAGTGGATACGAAAGAAGAACCTTTCTTTTTCTAACACATGCTTTACATAATTTTAAATTACGGTTGTGATTATACACGATAATGATTAATAAAATTGCAAATTTGCAGCAAATTCAATCGTACGTAACCTTGCTGTCAATTAACTGATTGTATAAAAAATAAAAAGTATAAATCGTAATTATCTAATTTAATATTAAAAAATTAAAATTAAAATATAAAATTATATTACTTTTTTTAAGTGATCATATAACTTCTAATCATTTTTCAATCCTAATTATAAATATTAGTTATAATTCACTTCTTTCATCTTTTACATAAAAATACTTTTATCACTTAGTTCTACCTTTTTCACACAGTCGTTTCACTTGACAATTTTAAAAAGCTTTGACGTAAAACAATCCCTTAAAAATCTAAACTAGATATGTTACTCTTGGGACTTGTGATCATTCAAAACTAGTATTTGCGCACGGAAGAATTCCATCAAGGGAAGGCATTCATATGAATATAATAATATGTGCAAATATATATATATATTGTTGCTTGATATTAATAATTTATCTTAATGAATCGTTACGAAACTTATATATATTTTAGAATTTTAATTACTGAAGTTGCTTAGGGTATAGTATTTTATAGTATTTTGCTTCAAATTTCTATCATAACGGAAAATAGATTGTCTCTTTGTTTCATATTTTTAAAAATATTTTTCTATTTTTTATTTTTAAAAATAGAAAAATATATTTGACAACATATTTTTAAAATTTATTTTTAAAACTTATAATTTTAAATATGTAATTTAAAAAATATAAAAAATTTAAGATATTTTTTGAACTTATTTTTTATTTTAAATATCAATTTTATAATTAAATAAAACATTTCTTTATTTAGCAGACTTATCACCTTCTATTCTTTGTTTTCCTATACACCTAGAGTCCCTTCCAGGCATGACCATTGTTTCTGCTATTTGGAACGTGAAGCAGCCTAGTTGGCAAATCGAATTATATATTCCTTTACTTCAAAGAAGCAAACCAAATAGCTGATCATTTGGCAAATTCGGCCCCCTCATCAAAGGTTCCTTATGGTTCGTTCGTTAAGTTCAAGTGCTATTGATTTTTTATGAAAAAATAATTATAAAATTTTAAAATAATATAAAATAATTTATATATTTAATTTTAAATATAAAAATATTTAAAAAATAATTTTTTAATTATAAAGATAGATTAAATATACACATGTAACAATTAATAATTGAATCTTAAACGTAACAAAAGATACAAAATTTTCAACAAATAGTTAATGTCATTTAAATCAATAACTCTTAGTAGAGATAACTTCCTCTTTCAGAAAAAAGCTATTTTTTTCATTATTATAATTTTAAATATCAATTTTTTAATCATTAAATATAACTACATATAGTACTTCTTCATTTATATATAAAAAATAATTTTTTTTTGGTAAAAATACCTTCTAAATAATAAATCAACGTTTATGGAACTTCTTTTGATCGTCCATAGTTAGTCTATGTGTTTACTTCATACTGTAGGAGGTGAATTGTATGATACATAAGGATTTCAAAATTTAGGATAAAGTGAAGATCCTAAAAATTGTTTGATCGAAATTATTTAATTATATTTGTCAAAAATAAATAATTATAATTAAATAATTTCAATATAATAATTTTAAAATTTGTCATATTACTCTAAAATTTGAAACTTTAGGAATATCATAACAAGTACTATTATAAGGAAAAAAAAGGCAACCTTTGAAAATTTCATGATTCCACGTCAAAATAAAGTGAATATGTTTTAAATTTTTCTATATTTTATCAATTAAACAATTCATATAATATATACATATATATAGCATATCTTCTCTAATAATTGTGATAACTGGATTTTAGGATGTATAAAAAAATAATAAAAAAGAAGTTTATATATGTTATAATCACATTTATAATGAAATAAAGACATTTAAGAAATATTCTTCTAATCTATCATGACATAATTGATGGATTTATGTGAACATGCATATGCACATAAATCCTACAAATGCACAAAAATGACTTAATAAGTATGACAAATCAAATGTTTCAATCAAAATATTACCAAAGGAAGTATTTAGATAGTTTCTCTACAAATGTGTGTCTTCTAAAGGTTGTGACATTTTTGTGTAAGAATGGCAAAAATTTGGGGTTCGAATTTTGCCCTGCAGATTTTGTATAAATTTTTGCCCTATGGGATAAGGCACGGGATAAGTTTTCAATCGGGAGCAATTACACAAGACAAGGTAATCTTGTCCCGCAATGTTCCAATTTGCCCCTAGATAATAAATTTATTTTTTTATTTTTATATTATATTTAAAAATATATATTATTATAAAATTATTTTATTAATTTTATAATTAAAAATATTTATATTAATTATTTTTTAATTAATATTTATTTTATAATTTTTATTTTTTTAATTTTTTTAAATTATCCACGAATTATTAGTGCCCCATGGATCACAGGGATAGGGTATTAACTTATCCCGCAATCAGGGATGGGGTAGATCTCTGTAACTACGAGGCAGGGCAATATACTACTAATCTGTCATTGCTCCACCTTGTTACCATTCCTATTTTTGTGAAGAGAGATGTGTCTTCTAAAAACTATGACCTTTCGTGAAGAGATGTGTGCCTTCTAAAGACTATGGCATTTCATGAAAAGATTAGTGTCTTCTAAAGGTTGTGATCTTGAGGGAATAGATGTTCAATAGCCTTTAAATAAACCATGTTTGAAAAAAAATGGTAAGGTAAACACTTGTAGAAGTTCTAAAGACTATGGCATTTCATGAAGAGATTAGTGTTTTCTAAAGGTTTGTGATCTTGAGTGAATAGATGTTCAGCAGCCTTTAAATAAATCATGTTTGAAAAAAAAATGGTAAGGCAGACACTTGTAGAAAAGTAAGATTGTGTATGAGAAGAGATTAGTGTTTTCTAAAGGTTTGTGATCTTGAGTGAATAGATGTTCAGCAGCCTTTAAATAAATCATGTTTGAAAAAAAAATGGTAAGCCAGACACTTGTAGAAAAGTAAGATTGTGTATGAGAAATGCTCATAAAATTTACTCATTCTCTCCTACTGAAGATCTAGTTATGTAGAAAAGTAAGATTGTGTATGAGAAATGCTCATAAAATTTACTCACTCTCTCCTACTGAAGATCTAGTTACATTTTACACAAGTCACAACAAAAAAAGGTGGTAAATAAATCCCTGCTTTCACTTTTACAAGAAGCTAATTGCAAGTCTATCTTTTCATGTTTCATTGTGTTCTTTCTTTCATTACATCTAAGACGTGCATATCTAATTTTACGAAGGATAAGTAGGTTTTTTTTATCCTATTGTTGTTTACAAAATTTCTAGAATTCCTTCAATAACCTCTATGGAATGATAGCGTTAAATATAACACAAAAGACTACTGATTTTGACGAATAGAAACTATTGAATCTTCAAATATTAATGCATACAAAATTTTGCTAAAACTACTAAAATTATTTTTAGATATAATAATGTAGGTCATCCCTTATTAAGAAAATTTTTTACTAGCTTAGAACTAAAATTTTATTATCATTTCTGTCATTTTTATACATCTGCCACTTTCAAATTATAATATAGTAGATAATTACAACTTATTGATTAAGTCGATAAATTAAAAGCTAAAGTATTTGTTCTATGAAAGAAAAACTTTTTACATATATCATAAAAGACATCGAGTGCATTTAGAAAAAGGTTACTGCATTTACTCCATATTTTAAGGAGTTTGAATCAAAACCTAATTCGCCTACAAGGATTTATTAAGTGGCCGGCAAGAGTCTAAATCCTTTGTGGTCCAATTAAGATAACTTCGATGTGCACACAATTTTTTGTAATAATCCATAGGGTAATGCTAACCATCGACCTGAGCATGATTAAGAGTTAATTAATAGTTAATAATATAATTAATATTCAAAATATTTTTAATATTTTATTTCTATTTTAATAATATATTATTTAAAATTCAGTATCTCTCATTGATTATATATTACTAACAATAAAAATAAAATATTAAATACAATTACATTATTATCAATTAGAAAATATTAATTGCACCTTAACCATCTTCCGGAGGTAATAGTTAGTATTATCCTTTGTATATATAAATATATCTTATCATCAAACTAGGCAAAATGCATTTTTAAACCACTAATAATCACTTAATAAATTGTAGGGAAAAATACAATTAAACTCTTTAAAGTATGATTTAGTGTTATATAATCCTTTGAAATTTTTGAAAAAGTGAAATTAGTAAAATTTCAATTAAAGAAAATACAAAAAAACATAAATGAGCTACTTATGATTTCTTTTAATTGCTTTTTAATAAAGTAAACTCAAAGAAGTAATTAAAAAAAAGTATGTATCTAATTTCCTTAAATGTAACGTAGTTGAGTTTTAGTAATAACTTTTACAGAATATTTGTTTACAATTAATTATATTATAACAGTATTATGGAATCATCTCTATTTTTAATAATTTATTTTAGAAAAACATCTCATTAAAAAATTTGTTAAATTTGTATTAAAAATAGTTAGAAATAGTTATATGTAATTTATATGTCTTTTTTCTATTTTTCTAAATTGAATTGCCAATATTTTTACTTTTTTTTTTAAATTTCAAGAGATTACTTATAGGTTTTGAAACTTCAAAAGAGTTACATGAAGTCATAAATGGATCATCTCTATCTTTTTCTGTTTTCTTTAATTGAAAATTTAATATTTCCGCTATTTTAAAAATTTTTAAGAGATTATTTGTAAATTTTAAAATTTTAAGTGGGTTATGTAATACCTTGCTTGATTTATTTATATTTTTTGGCATGATTTATCATTGAGATTCTTCACCGCAATCCTTAGAAAAGCTTATTAATTTGTCAGATGATCGACTTTACAAGTCTTGGAAGAGATTGTCGATATGTATTGACCATAAAATGAAGTAACTTATCATACTTTAGACTCTTTTCTAATTATTGCTTAATAATGCTTTTATATGATATCACACACAAACTATAAACATCAGTTGTTTATAATTATTACTTAACAAACGATTTTAAAACTTAGAAGTCTTTGAAGAAAACTCAACAAAATTTCTAAATGATAGAACTTATATCATTAAAAGTACCAAGAAAAGTTTTCTGATCCATTAGACTTACTATCTATTAAATTTGTTGAAAAAGACATTTCCAATATATTAACTTCAAATTAAAATTTGTTTCTACATCAATTCGTAAGAGAGAACATCAACTTCGAAGATGCCTTTCCATTCCCTCATCTAAGTTTAAATCATGAGTATCTTATGCAAAGTTTCGTATTGGTAAATTTTGATCAAAAGTATATGAGCCTGTTTGTTTCTGTTTTTGTTTTATTGTTTTATAAAACAGTTTTTTAAAATTGTTTTAAGAATAGATCTCAAAAACAGGTAATTTGAAAAAATCGTTTGGCAAACTGTTCTCAGTTTTATTTCTTTCTTCTCTTTATGGGCTTTTGTTATCTTTTCCTAAAATCAACACTATTAGTTTAACCTAATGATGTGGACAATATAATCCACTCATTCCATATCCTGCTTGCAGCAAATAGAAAAGTGCAAAAAAAAAAAAAAAAACAGCAAGTTTAGCAGCATCACTTTGGCAACAACAAATGAAAAAGCACAAGGGGAGACAGCACTCTTCGAGCATTTGGCGATGGGAGATAAGGTCAACAATAGAGACAGCTGGGGAAGACAAAGATTGATTTTTGCTTTATTTACAAAATTGCCATTGTACGGAGGGAGAATAAAAATAAAATGAGAAAATAGATAAAAGTTGTTCTTATTTTTTTATTTTTAAAACAACAGTTTGAGTGATTATTTTAAAAACAACTTGCCAATCAAGTTTTTTTGTTCTTTTTGTTTTGGAAAAGTGAAAACAGTTTTTAAAGACCATAACCAAACAGGCTCTATGATTTTTTAAAATATAAATGTTTACATTTGTAAACTGGACTTCGGCTAAATTTAAACCTCGAGAGCTCGAACTTGGTGAACTAGAAAAACCTAGACCTCGATATGAACACAATCTTAAACAAACTTAAACATCTAATATTATCTAGTTCAAATTTATACATAAAAAATTAATACAAACCTTCAATATAGAGAATAAATTAAATTAGAAAACTATTTTGTTAAGGAATATTTTTAATATGTAATATGGTATTTTAAAGAATTAATAATAAAATATAGAATAAATACAATATCTAATTTCTCATTTATAAAATGATAATTATTATATTCCTTAAATTTTATAAATAATATTATTAAAATAAATAATGAGAAAAAATATAATTGATAAGTAAAATGTAAATAGAATTTAATAATCTATTTCAATATTTTTTATTTATTTTAATATTATAAGTGAAATGAGGGATAAATAATTATAACACAATTAAAAATAAATGATTAACAGTTATAATTAAGAAATTTAAGGAATATGTCATCATCACATTTACAAATGAATTAAATGTATTTATTTTATAATATATAATATTTATATGAAGTTTATCTTTTTTAGTAGCAAGAGTAACAGAACATTACTGTATGTGTAAATCCTGAACTTAAACTCAGAACATAATAGAAAAAAACTCCAAAGACAAGATTGGCTGGCACGGCAACACTACTTGCAAAGTCTGGCACATCTTATTCAAACTGACTCCTACTTGTTTAAATCTAACCCAAAACATTTTTCTAAATTGATTTTAAACTGCTTATGAACAATTTAATTAATCATGATATAGCCTCGTAAAGCATTATATAGATGGCCCAATAGACTTAAGATTCTGACAATGAAGAATAGGAAGCCTTGGAAACAAAAACATAACTAAAGAATTTCTTTCAGAAATCCAATAATTAAAGTAATATTGATTTCTAGAGATAGGATGTGGACCTTTGTTATAAGGGACTATATAAATTATCTGTCAAAAATCAAGATTAAAGGTATCATAGATTGTGGTCCATGACTTTGCGTATATATATTTATATTATTATATGTGCAGTGTCATGGTTTATAATTATATGTGGTCCTGTTTAATATTATCCTTTTAGTTTTATATGTGTTCCAACTATTATGTGAATGTATAAATATGTGCTACTCGAATGTCAAAACATGATTTTAAAATCATTATATAATTAGGTTTAAAATATAGTTTTGATCATTTTATTTTACTCAAATTTTTTTGGTAAATTATTTTACTCAAATTTTGATTTGGACTCTTATATGCTATGTTTGGACAAGGTAACTGAAAGAGCGAAAGTAATTTTATTAAGCAGTATTATCCTCCATCTGTTTTTACTCGTTTGGTTTAATGGAATCTTTTGGTATGTAAAATGGAATATGAAAGGAATTATCATACCACTATTTACATTTCACTAGGATGTTTGATGCTAGGATAGCAATGGGATGGACAAGTAATCAAAATAATATCATTAATGCAAATGCAAAATGATAACGAATATTTGATAGGATCCTTTTTATCTAAATAGAATGAAGAGTAAACCTGACCCATTTTACATAACTCACCTTAACATCTACTACACTTTAACAAGTTAAACTCTAGAAAAAAACTCCCTTCACACCAAACCTTAAATCCAATGGACATTTGCCCGATTCCTTCTCAAAATATCACTAAAAGTCATTGGAAACTTTTAAAACATATAATTGCAGGCTCTCTCAATCTATATACAGAGGTTGCAACCGATAGGCTACAAAACCCTATCCTGTACAATACAAAATTATTATTGGCGTTATGGCTTATCCTGCCATTATTTTCAATTGGCAAAGAAAATTCTCTAGCAAGAAAATTTGATTTTCTAATGAATTATTTATGATCTATATTTTTCCTCACCTGTATAGGATAAAGGGCTCAGGATAAAGGGCTCAAACAATGGATTTTCAATGGACAAGCTCCTCTCATCTCCTCTGAAAATCTAATCAGAGGATAGCAATTAGAGAAAAGAGAATTTCAAGGCTTGTGAATTCAAATTTCTCCGTGAAAGTAAATGATGGGAAAGAGCATTTGCACTGCTGCTAATTTTGGGAATCCATGAAATCTTCTCAAAATGTTCATTTGTTGCAATCAGAGAAAAAGGATTTTCGAAACTTAGAAACCAAATTTCTTTGGCAAACTATTCAATCAATTCTTTCTTTCACTGGCTGATATTTTTATTTGTGAGTTTTGTAGATATGGCAATATCGCAGAAATCGATAACTGATCTAGGAGGCATTGGAATTGGATCCGAACACTAATCGTCCAAGGGAAACTAGTTTTTCCGAAACAATTCTTTCCTTCATTAGAAAGCTTGAGAACCTCAACAATGGCAACATCCAGTGGAGAGGTAGAATAATTGTTAAGGATGTGGGGCTTTGGCTCAAGAGGTGATAGAGTTCCTTTGCTAGAACATGGGAAACAAAAAATGAAAAGCCCATTGTTTACCGTAGAGGCGCACTTTGTAAAAGAACATGAAAATTTAGTTGATTTGCATGTAAATTAGAAAAGCAAGTATGTAAAATTATTTCTTTTTTAACAGAATATAATTTGGTTGTTTCATTATCTTAAAAAAATTATCTTTATTTCATATGATTTTGCATTTAATTTTTTTAAAAATAATATGATTCTTCCTTTTTTGAAAGATTATAACATAATTATTTTAAAAAATCATCTTTATTTGACACGTTATTACATTTGAAGTTGCTTCAAATAATATGATTCTCTCCTTTTTTTTTTGAAAGATTAGAATATGATCCTTTCATTATCTTAAAAAAATTATCTTTATTTCATGTGATATTATATGTGAATTTGTTTTCAAATAATGTGATTCTTTCTTTTTTAAAAGATTATAATATGATTCTTTCTTCTATGTTAAAAAAATATCTTTATTTTACGTGATATTAAGTTTGAAATTTTTTCAAATAACATGATTCTTTCTTTTCTTTTCTTTTTTTTTTGAAAGACTATGATATAATCCTTTCACGATCTTAAAAAAATTATCTTTATGTTTGAATTTTTTTTTCAAATAATGTGATTCTTCCTTCTTTAAAAGATTATAATATAATTTTTTTCATTATCTTAGAAAATTTATCCTTATTTCACATGATATTATATTTGAAATTATTTAAATAATGTGATTTTTTTCTTTTTTTTGAAATATTATAATATCATCTTTTTATTATCTTAAAAAATTATTATTATTTCATATAATATTATGTTTAAATTTTTTTCAAATAATGGGATTCTTTTATTTTTAAAAGATTATAATATGATTCTTTCTTTATCTTAAAAAATCTTTATTTCATTTGATATTATATTTGAAAGTTTTTCAAATAACATGATTATTTATTTTTTTAAAAAAATGAAAACAAGATCCTTTTATTATTTTAAAAAATTATTTTTATTTCACATGATATTACATTTGATTTTTTTTTCAAATAACACAATTCTTCCTTTTTTGAAATATTATAATATGATTCTTTCATCATCTTAAAAAATTAATCTTCATTTCATGTAATATTATGTTTAAGATTATTTTAAATAATGTAACTCTTTCTTTTCTTTTTTTGAAAGATTATAATATGATCCTTTCTTTATTTTAAAAAAATTATCTTTATTTCAAGTGATATCATGTTTGAAAATTTTTCAAATAATATGACTCTTTCTTTCTTTTTTTTGAAAGATGACAATGTGATCTTTTCATTATCTTAAAAAAATTATATTTATTTCATCTCATATTACATTTGAAATTTTTTTCAAATAATGGGTTTCATTCTTTTTTGAAAGATTATAATATAATTCTTTCATTATCTTTATTTCACGTGATATTACATTTGAAATTATTTCAAAATAATGCTATTCTTTCTTTTTTTGAAATATTATAATATGATCCTTTCATTGTCTTAAAAAATTATTTTTATTTCAAGTGATATTACATTTGAAATTATTTCAATTAAATTGTGATTTTTTATTGAAAGATTATAATATGATTTTTTCTTATGTTTAAGATATATTCTTTCTTTTTCACATCATAAATGATTTTAAATATATACTTATCATAATCTTATTACATAATTGTCATATATTCACAATCAAAATATTATTGCACTTTATTTCCTACATTATTGCTTAAAAATTTTGTGTAAGTTTTTCACATAATTGAACCAAAACATGACATGTATTCATGACTTTGGTAATTAGTTTTAAATCTTTATTAATGACATATATATATCCTGATAACATGCCCAACATAATTATTTATGACATAACTAAATATTATTAATTCTAATTATTTTTACTAATAATTACTTTTGAACATGACAGGATTCATAGAAAGTGTTTGGTAGCATTTAAAAGAAGAATAAGACAATCCTCCAAATATTATCTCTTACCTATTTAGGTTATGTGACTTGTTATTAAAAGTTAATTTAAGAAATTTTATACTAATTCTCTTTTCATAGGTTAATTAACGTAAAAGACAATATACCACTTACTTGATGTGAAAAGAGGGAATAACCCATACAACAAGTACCTTCAGACTATACGTTAATTTAAATTTATTTTGAAAGATTACTAACTTTATCTTTAGAGTGTGCAGGACCATTTAGCGATGATCTGCTGGTTAAGTTAAAGTAAAAAAAGTTAGATTGAAAATAGTATTTTAGAATTAGATAAATGAATCATGAGCTTATAATATAAAAGTTTAAAAGATAATCTTTTGGCATTACCAAAAAGTGTAGGATAATTCTAGTAAAAAATTCTAATGGATAATCCCTCAGCCCAAAAGATAGTTTTTTGGTAATTAAAAAGCATAGGGTAATCCTAGCCTAAGATAATCCTAGTTAACAAGTTCAAGGGATAATCCCTTGACCTAGAAGAACTAAAAAGGCCAAGATAATCCTAGTAAAAAAATTCAAGGTACAATCCCTTAACTCAAAAGCTAATCTTTTGGCATTATAAAAAAATTTAGGATAATCCTTGTTAAAAATTACAATGGATAATTTCTTAGTCCAAAAGATAATATTTTGGTATTATAAAAAGTCTAAGATAATTTTAGTTAGAAAGTCCAAAGGATAATCCCTAGGCTAAACATCACCAAAAAGTCTAAGATAAATTTCTTGACATAACAAAAGATTTCTAGCGTAATTCTTTAAAGACGGCAGATCCATTTGACAACTGAATGGATCTAATTTATAAATACTTTTATCCGAACAATTCGTAGATGAAAAATAAAACTGAAAAATATTCAAGAAAACATGTCAATGGGTTGTTGGAAGCTAAGAATAAGTTATCCTAAGTAATCATTTGAATAGAAAATAAAGATATCAAAAGTCCGTTGGAAGCCAAAGCTGAAGTACACAATATAGGTTATTCGAGTAATCATTCGAATGAAAAATAAAGATATCAAAAGCCCAATGGAAGCTGTCACAATTAAGATATGAGGAGGAAAACTAAGAGAAATAAATAATTACTAAATTATGACAAGTTTAAAAACCATATTTAATCTCTAAACATATTTATCATTGGACAAAATTCTAATAGTAACAATGTGCTAAAGAAGAGAAAGGAGTTAGAAAAAGGAAAGTAAGTAATCTAGAAATAAAAAAGACTAAAATGAAATTAAAAAAATGTAGATTAAGTGGCCAATATTCACTTGGAAACTAGAATCATCATGATTGTTAAAGGTATTTAATGGCCTCGATACATGAAATAATGTGATTTGCAAAGGCAAGAGGGGTAAGTGATAATAAATATTCAATTGAGCCCTTTTTATATGAATGGACTAAAGAGCAAACTTAACCCACTTTGCATAGCTCAACTTAACATTTTTTGGACTTCAATAGCCTAAACTCCAAAAAGAACTCCCTTTATATTAGGCCTTATTTCTTATCAAACATTAGCTTGATTCCCTTTTGGAATCTCACTAGAAGCCATTAAGAACTTCTAGAATATACAACTAGAGGCTTTCTCAGCCTATATATAAAGGTTAAAATTATAATTAGAAATATAAACAATTAATTGATTTTGATGAAATGGTTATTCTAATCATTGACAATTGAAAATATTTTACATTAATAATGGATTAAATTTAAACTTTCGAATAGATTATGACATAAAAAAAAGTGACATGGTCATGTACTTGCTCTAACATTAATCCTTTATTTGGATGTGGTGAAAAAAGATTTGGAAAGAAAATATATAAAAAAAGGTAGAAAGAAAATATAAAAAATATTATTTTTCTACTTGTTGTTTGGATGTATAAAAAATAGGTGAAAAGAAATGATAAAAAATATTGGATTTTTATTTAATTTGATTAAAAATTAAAAACAATAAAAAGTAATTTGTTAAATAACAAATTGTTCTTCTTACAAGTCAATAAAAAAGTGCAATTTTGAAATTACAAAATTTTCTACCTTTTTTTGCACCTATTTAAAGGAATAGTTCTTATTTATTCCTTAGGTGCTTTTTCAATATTTTTTCTTTCTATCTTTAGTTTTTGATGACATCTAAATTGTTGCATCCCTTAGAATTTGAATTTTTATATAATATGGTTGGTTAAGTAATTGAAAGATTTAGGAGAAAAATAATTGGCTATTTAACATTGAAGTAAAAGCACATTTGTAATTTTAGTACTTGTAACCTTGAAAATCATTTTTAAACTTATACCCATACATTGGCAGTAAATTTTGAAAAAAGAGATGAATACTTAAATGTTTAATTTTGAACTTTTCTAATGATAATGGCTAATTAAAAGCGTATTGAGAGAATAAAAGGAATGATTTATCTCTTTTTCCTATTTTACTTTTAACTATTCCCTCTTCGTTTAATAAAAGATGAGAGGTACCCTCTCAATTTCCTATTTTCACTCTTCTTCTTAAAACTTTAAGCTTTCTCTTTAAGAGAACTTCATCTTTTCTCAGTTCCACTCTTGTCAAGGTAAGAATACTGAAATGCCTTCTTCTTTTTATGGATTCTTTGGTTTAGCTTATCCTAACTCCTATTTTCCTTAAAATTTAATATTTTTTCAAATTTAAGAGTTAGAAGAGAATTGAACCTTAACCCTAAATCTATGTCATGATGTTTAGCAACTCAATCTTTATCAACCACCATTTCAATTCCCTTTCTTTAAGCATTATGAGTAACATCCTACCTAAAACTTCAATTTAAATTATATACTTTGCATTTTTAGTAAGTTAGGGCTTAGAAAAATTAGAAATGGATTTGTATTAGAATTGTTTTTTAATTCATAAATTTTTGGTTAGGTTTGAATGATATAATGTGTTTCTAGTGCAATATCACAAAAAGATGAATAAATGGTGAATTTCACAAGATTTCTATGAAACATTGATTATTTGTGGTTTGAAGTATTTTTGCCTAGCTAGAATCGAATAAGAGTCAATTGATCAAAATCAAGTATTTTTGCTTAGTTAGAATTGATTAGGCAATCAATTGATTGAAACCAAGAAGTATTTCCACCTAGCTAGAATTGAATAGATAATCAACTTATCAAGGTCAAGAAGTGTTTCTATATGGCTAGAATCAAATAGGTAATTAATTAACCTCTAGTGAAAAAGGAATGTGAAATTAAATAAGCAATTGATTGCTGAATCAATTAAATAGTCAATTCCTCTTGCCCTATTTCACATTTTCCACATGTTAAAAGGTTTTTAAATAGAATGTTTCTATCATGACCTAACTTGGCCATGACTAGCATAGGATTATACTTTTAATAATCTTATTAACTTGTCTCTACACATTATTTTTATAATAGTTGGAGTGGTTAAACCACTTTTAATAATCCACACATTTAATTTGTAAACATAACAAAAGTTTTATTCTTATCTTACACTAATTCATTAAGAAACACCCATCATGCATTAGTTTCAAGAATCCATTGCATAGTAAGTAGTTTACTATAAGAATAGTTAGGTTAACTAATGAACTTTAAAGATAAAGCATAAGCTATCCTAACTATGCCCATTATATCCTAATATCCATGTCCTAATCATCAAAAGAAAATTAGCCCACTACATTACTTAAATTCACTATTTCACATATATAAGTGTAGCAGTTCTATACTTGTTATCTATCCACGAAAAGGATAGATATTAATGTCTTTGAAGAAGAATGTCATGCTTATTATGGTAGTGGAAAAGGAAGGTCTTACTATGTATCTAAAATGTTAAACCTATAAAATAGTAAGTCAGGGACAGAGTGAGAAATATTCTACCTAACAATCCATATGACATAATCTAAAAAGAAATGATAAAGAAGAAATAGTTATACATATCCTCAAGAATCCATGTCACACAAAACCTTGAACATGGGACACTTAGCCATTTACCATCATTATGACCATTTTGACATCTAAATACCTTTAAGGATATCACTTGTCAAATTTGAACAATAGAGATTTTCAAAATATCTAGCACTAATTGCAATTAACATATATTTATTCAACAAGTTTCCACTTTAACCTTTCAAGTCAATTTTTTCCTTTCACAAATTCCATTCTTATACCTCCTGAGTTAACTTTTATCCCTTTATAAACTCATATACAAATCTTAATGCATATGATTACATTATTGTATAATTTGCCTTCATCATATTAGTTCATTGTCCATCATAGTAATTCTCATTACAATATAATTCATCTTATTGTATAAATGCAATTTGATTTATAACATGATTCACAAAAAGAAACACTATCATACTTTTTCCTTGCCTACATACAGCTCATTTTAATTCATAAATGCACAAGTAATTTAATCTCATCACATGCTATGTGTCACATCATATATAAGTATCATTCTATTCCAAAGGTAACACAATGATTACATTTTAAATGTATATCATGATATCATAGTCATATACATGCTTAAAAGTGGAAAAAATTTGTAACAATGTGTTCACACATCATTTTCATGGTTAAATATGTACTAGACGATCAATTATAGTTAATTAAGTAGTTAAAACTTGAAAGAGGGTTGGGAAAATTGCTTTTTAAAATGATTTTAGGTGTAAAATTCGATTATGAAAGTGATGAATCAATTAAATAGATTCAAGGTAGAAGTTTTAATTCTGAAAAAGGTGAATCAATTATAGAACAAATTCATGTATGAATTTTCAATTCTAGAAAGGTAAATTAATTATATAATAGATTTATATTTGAAATTTATGCATTTTTTCAAAAAATCATTGTTCATGAGACAATAAATGCAATATAAACTCATTTATTACTCATCTAATCATTATCTATTCATTAAAACACATATTTAACACCTCATACAGGCTACCTTTATCATGAAATTCAATCCAAACCTTATAAATCAACATACTTCAAACAAAATCACATAAATCCTAATATATTGATAAAATCAATAGATTTAGGCTAAAATATTTATTCACCTAGTATGAAGGAGGTTGTTAGGAGATTGAATTTGATGTTCCTTAATCTTAATCATATCAAAATTAAGAGTTATTTAGTTAGGGCTTCAAACTTTCTTTTGAAACCAAAATAACCTAATCTTAATCAAAATATTAGATGATGAAGAGAAATTCTAACAATGAGAAGAAATGATGAAAAGTGATTATAAAAATAAGAAATAGTACCTAAAGGTATTTTTGAAAATATTTTCTAAATCTCATTCATACTTATATACTCATTTATAATAACTTAAAATCTTAAACCCTAGCATTCTACTTATTTTTCTTCATCTATTAAATATTATTTTCCCTAATAATTCATCCATAATTATTCACTAAAGATTTTCTTATACACATGCAAGTTTTATTTCAAACAAAAGCATATCAACTACTTCAATTATTTTTATACCGAAATAAAATTTAAAGTATTATATTTTACAGAAGGTATAACAGTTTCACTCTTATACTTCTACTATAAGTATGTATGACCAATATGGATAAGTATGACTTGTAATATGACTTGTTAATAGATTTCAAATTCTTAAATCATAATATGGAATTAAATTTAACTAATATTGTTTCCTTAAGCAAACCTATATCATAGAGGTACTATTGTACAAAAGTGTTAGTATCTTTATGATAAGAAATTATATGAACCCATTATTAGACTATCAAATGTCACGGAAGGCTATTGTTGTAATACATTGATTATGGATTATTATGAGTGTTGTCATTATTATATTAATGGAATAAATTGCTGACTAGGGCACTTATCTATAAATTGTGACTTGTATGAGACTTGATGAAGATGCAGGTGTTGATATTCTTTTTGTAGCATTATGTATTGGATTTGTGTACCCTTTTGTGAAAGGATAAGATTGATCTTGGAAAAAGAAGGTTAAGATTGTAAGAGATAAGGTTGAAGGGAGTCATAAGGAAGTTTATTTAATTATTATATTTAGAATTATTTTGAGTACTTTGAATTTTTTTATGATTGGTATATGAAACTATGGGCATAACTAATAGAATATGCAATAAAGTTTAAATTAATGCTGTTACAGTGGCATTTGATTGTGGGAATTCTCACTCTGAACACGTATGCATGTACTCTTAGCATTATTGAAGAATTAAAAGGTAAGATTGAGTTCATTCTAAGAAATGTTGACCTATTTCCTCTATTGAGGTATATAACTCTTTTCCTCTCTCATTGTGACTTTTTTCCCTTTCTCATTGAAGATATTTAGTTTATTTTCCTTTAAAATATGAACAATGAATTCTTGAGGTTTTAAATTTATAATTAGAATGAATACTTATTGATTTCAAGTAAACTCAGTATATCTTCATTTTCCCCTTTTCATAGGTTTCTTTGCTTTTAGGTACCGTATTGTTAATTAAACAATTAGGGTAACTAAAGGTGGGCTTATATCAAGAATTTTCATAACATTTTGGTAAGAAATAAGATAGTATTTTCATTTTTTTACATAAGGTCAATTCTAAATTGAAATTCAAAAGTCTTTACATTCAATATAATAATATAATGAGTCGAGTATATTATGGTACGTTAGTAAGGTTATGAGTGATTAAAAATGGTAACATCCTATGCCCAACACAATCTTAGTGGGGTCATGACATAAATACTTAAAAATTTATTTTCAATCCTTTTTTTAATAAATTTTTGAAAATGTAATGACATTTAAATAATATTTGAGTTAATTTTTATTTATGTGCATAATTTTGAAATTTTATAATACTATATTTATAATATATAATGATGTTTTTAATGCATATTTTAACAACTTTGACTTAATCTAATCAAGTTATTGAATTTTGAATTAATCATTTTATGGTTCAATGATAGTTTGATTTTTAAATAAGTTTTTCAATCTAAATGAGCATGTATAAATATATTTTAATTTGTTATATATATTTTAAAAATTATATTATGTATTAATATTTTCTTTTTGCAATAAGATAAGTGGTTAAACTAATAGATACATAAACATAATGATCAAGAATTCAATCTAGATGCTAAAAAAAATACAAAACATTCAAAGAATATAGATGCCATTTGAATCAAATATATTATATTGCATATTAAGATATTTCTTTCTTAAAAAATATATTTTTAGTATAATTTATTTTTCTATAATGAAGGTTTAAAGATTATTTTATCAAAGAGAAAAAGGAAAAAGAACAAATTGATCTTTTGGAAACTAATGGAGTTGTAGCATTAACTATTTAATTATTCAATGCTTCGTTTAATGTATTTGAGAGTTTAAAAATTAATGAGTCCAATTGGGCTCAACCAAAAGAAAATTGAATTTGCATTTGGTTTGTACCTTTTTCTTTAGTAAGGATTAGGCCTTAACTAGTGACAACCTATTAGCCACTCCATTACCTAAGCTTGGGTTAGTTATTTGCTTTAATCCAACATTATTTTTGCTTGCCATTGTAGCCTTATTAGATGATTCCTTATTAAAATTTTTATTTACACAAATTTTCCTTTTCTCTATCAAAATTCGTGGTCCATATTGCTTTTGTGCAATGCATACCACATTGCTTTTTTACAATACATATCTCCATAAGTCTTGTGAATGTCTAGGCACTATCATTTACCACCATTGAAGCTGAGCTTTTTCCTTTAGTAATAGGAACTTGTGTAGAAACTTCTACATTTTGCTCATTAGTTTGCTAGGGACAAATAGATTTTTTATACCTTAGTCTTTCATAAGCCAAACACATTCAATTTAATCCTTTATAGAGAACTATTGTTTAAAACTTCTAATATAGATAGTACAAATTAATGGCTAATTAGGATTAATTGGTACACATAATCTAACATATTTTCCTTTATCATCTAAAAATTTATAGGCATCAACTTTCAACACTAGTCCAACTTTACTAGTTTATTGAGGCTAAATATGATGATTATAAAACTCAACAGATAGCTTAGAAAATCTTATCCAAACTACAATAGAGGATAACCAAGTAGAAGAAGGCTTAAAAAATGGTTTCCATTTGTGCAAAGCTAAAAAATGTTTTAATATAAACTAAGATCCCCCACTAAGAACTTTGACATAATCTACCTAAGAATCAAACTTGAACAAAAAAAGTCATTCCCTATTTCTAAAAAAGTAAGAGGACTTTTAGGCCACTTATTAGGCTATAATTCCATGATTAATACATTTTACTTTTTAAACTATCTAGAAAATCAAAGGAAACCTCACTTTTACTTAAGCTCCTTCTTGATCTTGCTTTGCCATGTATGCTTCAATTTTTTCTTCAAAAAGTGCTTTTTTATAATCCCTTATGATTAAATTAGTCATGAGTATTATCTTTAGGGTCTTTTATCATATTCTTTATTGCATTCTTTTATGCCTTCAAGAGGCCTTAGGCAAGGTGATCCCCTTTCTTTATATATTTTTATTTTATGCATGGAATACTTGCACCATATAATAATTGCTAGAGTTCAATAAAATGAATGGAAACCTATAAAATCAAGTAAATATGGGCTAAGTTTCTTTTATTCATTTTAAGCTAATGAAATTGTGCTTTTTTTATAAAAGTTAATAGTAAAAATTGTCTAATAATTAAACCAATTTTATTTAATTTTGCTATATTGTTTGGTCTATAGAAGAATTTTGGCAAGTTAAGAGTTTACTTTCAAAAAATACTGATGTCTACTTGCGACATGAGCTTAGTAATAAGTTAGAAATAATGTATAAAGGGGATTTTGGTAAATACTTAGGGTTTATATAAAAACTAATCATAAACCTAATGAATTTTATTTTTTGGCTAATAATTTAAGAGAAAGAATTCAAGGGTGCAGTCAAAATATTTATTTTCTACCAATTGAGTTATTCTTACTAATTCTATTCTTGCTGCTCTTCCTTTATATTATATGTAGTTCTCTAAAATTCTTAAATTAATTTTGACAAAGTTGGGCTAAGCTATCAGGAATTTTTTATGGGGAGGAGCTTTAAGGCCAAGAAAATCTCATTAGTGAAGTAGAAGATTGTCGCCTTAAAACTTTAGGACGACTAGGTATTAGATATTTTAATCTTATTAATCTTACTTTATTAGGAAAGATACCTTGAAATTTTATACATAATAATTAAGTTCTTCAAGTTTAAGTTTTAAAAGCTATATATTTAACTCAAACTACATATAGGGAAATTAAATTAAATAAGTCTTGTTCTTATAATTGGAAACATGCTAAGATGTACGATGGAAATCATTCTGGAAAAATTAAATGGTTAGTTAAGGATAGGGATAAAATTGATTTTTAGCAAAATATATGGCTTAATATTAGACCCTCAAGAAAATGTATTTGAAGGCTTCTTCTTCAAGAGGAATATCACATGAAAGATAAGGATGCCTTATTCACTGGAGCTTAGGATTTAAATAGTATTTCTATATCTTTTCCTCTTGATGTAAAAAATTGCATTTTTTAAACTTCTTTCAACCACATAGGGATTTTTAATAAAATGCTTTAAGGACTATTAAAGATAAAAAAGATATTATTAAAGTATTTATAATTGTTTGAAATAAAATTTTCAACCTTTTGGGGATTATAATTTTAATTAGGTTTGAAAAATCCTTACTCTCTTAAAAATTTAACTTTTTATTTGGTTGGCTATTCACAATAAAAGTCTTACTAGAGAATTATTGATTAAGAGAGGATTTGATGTTCTTCCTTTTTGCCCTTCCTTTGACATAGGTATTGACTTAATTGCCTATATTTTGAGAAAATGTCCTATTATTTTGGATTTGTGGAATTCTCTCAAAATATTTGTTTTATGTTTACAACATTTCAATTTTGATTTTGTTGTTTGGTTGCAGCTAATCTTCCTTCAAATGAGTTAAATTGTAATATTAATATTCCTTAAGCTACAATGTTTACTTTTGGTATTTGGAATTTATTTTGAATAGAAATAGAAAAATATTTCAAGCTAACAAAGGCAGTACTAATCTTAAATATATTATTCAAGCTAAAGCAACTAAATATTAGACAATTAAAGGACTTACAAAAATACCTTCTCTATAACTGGGTATTGAGTGGATGTTCCTTCATACCAGTTAGTATAAGTTAAATTTAGATAGTGCTTTTAAAGGAAAATTCAAGATAGGCTAGGTGCTTTACTTTAGTAGAGATGCAATGAGTGGATAGATTGTTAGTTGCAAAAGAGGATTAGAGATCTATTGTAATTATGTTGCTAAGCTAAATAGGTTTTAAGATGGATTGATATTGGCTTATGAAAAGTAACTAATCCTAATAATTGTTGAATTGGATGCTTTTTTATGGTTAAATCTTTAGCTAATGATGCTTTAATCATTTCTTTTGATGTTTCCAATTTACTTAAGGAAGGCTACTTTGGGAGTTAATCAAGTTAAGCATATCTATAGAGAAGCTAATAATTTGGCTAACTATTTAGTCAAGTCTATTGATAATACTAGTAATATTTTATGTGTTATGGATAATCCTGTAAGGGAGGCTTTTGGATATCTGTATAGGGATATTATTAGCCGAACAATGCCTAGAGTAATTATTGCTATTTAGTTAAATATGTTTTCTATTTTTCCTAATATATATACACATACATATGTACATACATACATACATACATACATACATACATACATACATACATGCATAGAGAGAAAGAAAGAGAGAGAAAGAGAGGAAGTTAACATGAATCATTAAGAAGGCTTAAGTTACAAGGAATTCAATCTTTTAAAAGATTGAGTGTTTCATCATTGGGTTACCTTTTTTTAAATCTTAAAGTAGGTGAATTAAAATTAAAAGCATAAATTTTAATGTATTAAATATATTTCAATGGTGAAAATACACAACTTATTAAAAAAATTTAACTCTATATAATATTATTTAAATATTTTATTCTTATCTATTGGAAAAAAGTCAACCAATATATACTTTGTGTCTAAACTTTCTTTGGTGATTCTCCAAAGATATAATTGAGTCAGGCTAGTTAATTTGGTAAATTTTATCATTGCTCAAACTAATTTAAAATATTCATTTGATTATGAAACAAGTTCAACTAATGTTTGAACCTTTAAAAAAATTCAAACCCTATAATTTTAAATAGAGTGAACAATTCTATTATATCATCATAAAAAATTAAGAATATAGTCATAAACTTAGGGGTTAAGCTATCTTTGCACTTATTTTTATGGAATGGATTTTTGAAGACAATATTCATTTAAATAGGGGTCACTAACCTATTTTAACTCGTAGTCTGGGTAGCTTATAATCAATGGGCTAATCTACTTAAATTTGAATTTTTTTAAATATATAAAAACAAATTCGATTTAATAAAAATTAATGATATGAAAAATATTCAATACAATTTTACTCAAATATAATGTTATACATAATATATTTATTAAGAACATAATATATTTTATTATTTTATATTTTTATCAATTTTTCTATAATTTTTATTTTTAATAGTTTATTTTTATTTAAATTTTTTTATGTGAATAGATTGTTTATGAACTAGTTTGTTTTGTCCTAAAATTGGATTAACATCAATAAAATAAATTTGTTTAAATATGGTCTAAACAAGTTTACATGTATAAGTCAATCTACATAGGCTAATGCCAACTAGGTTGAGGTAGCTCATATCCTAATGTTAATTTATACGCTTAGAAAAATTATATTCATGGTGTACTTATATTATTATATTTCAAAATTTTTTAAATGTAAAATAATATAATAAATTTAAAAATTATTTAATTGAAATTATTCAATAGGAAATGCATCACTTGGTAAGATTAACCAATTGAGCTAGGAGCACCCATAGTGATGTTCGTCCTGAACTGGGTAAAATAAAAAATGAGTTTCAACATTATTTGTTTAGTAAGGGAATGATTAGGCTAACTAAATTGAACAATAATCAATAGATTTAAACCATTTCATATAAATAACTGATAAGTTAATTGATAATTGATAAATTAGTTGATAACTGATTAACTAATTAGTAGCTAATAAGATAAGTAGAGTATTTTATAAAATTAACTATTAAACTAACTAAAATTACAAAATGACATAATAGAACATATTAATAGAAATAGATATGTAATTAAAATAATTTATATTTATTTAAAAATTAAACTATATTAATGCAATTAAGAAGTTTGAAATAAAATATAATAATATTTAATTAATTATATTTTATAAACTTATATTTTTATTTACTTATATAATTTTTATTTTATTATTATTTATAATAAAATTATAATTACTTAAAATATAATTAATTATATTTTATGATATTATTTATTTATATTTATATTTTTACATATATTTATAACTTAAAATTAGGATATAATTATATTAAAATTAAATTAATTATATTTTATAAAAAAATTTAAATTTATTTATAAATGGTATGGGTTATAAATTAATAAAAATAATAAAGATAGATTTGAAAAGAATTTAAAGAGATAGTAATTTATAAATTATAAGTTAAAACTTATAAGTTACTTTAAGTAACTTATGAAATCAGAACTTATTTTTTTCAATAAACTAATATAAGAAGATATTAAATTAACTTACTTTTAAAAGTTAATTTATAACTTATTGATTAGATTAATAAGTTATAAGTTAATTCATTTATTGTACAAAATGGAGCTCTAATCTTAGACATAAGAAAGGATACCTAAATAGTGTATGACCAAAAAATATAAAAAAAAATATGAAGATATTAAATTAATTTTTTAATAGAAAAATTTTTCATAAGAAAATAATTACAAAATATTAAGATAGTAAAAAATAGTTTAAATGATAAATGTTAAATATAAGAAGTTTGATTAAAGATAATTTCATCTTTTTTTAAGAAAAAGTTATTTACCTTTAATATCATACTTTTAAGTATTATATTTTTTAATCATAAATTATAAAAATATATGGTACTCCTTCATTTATTTATATATAAAAAATATGATTTTTACTATAAAAAAATCTTCTAAACATTAATTAAGAGTTAATGAATGGGTATTTGGAAATTGGACCATACTATAACAAAAAAAGAGAAAAGAAAGTAAATCAAGAAGCAAAATTCAATGACAAAAAAAGGCAAAAATCAATGAAACAAATAAGATAAAATTTTAGAGTATGTATTTTTAATATTTTTAAAAATAATTTTTATTTTTATTTTTAAAAATAAAAAAACCTATTTGGAGATTTATTTTCAAAATTTGTTTTCAAAAATTATTCTTCAAATATGTAACTTAAAAATAGAAAAAAAATAGGAATAACTTCTAGATATGTTCTAAACTTATTTTCTTGTTTTGAATGTTAGTTTTGTAATTAAGTGAAATATTTTCTTATTTATAATACATATCTCCTCCTATTCTTTGTTTTCATTCAATCCTAAAATAGCTTTAAAAAAAAAAGGTTTTTAAAAATATTTTTTAGAACAATTTTGAAAAATATAAAAATGAAAACATATTCAAATACACTTTTAATTTGTAGAGATGCATTTTGGAAAAATTTTTCATACAACATTGATACAGTAACATACTAGTACACCACCAAATTTAATTATTGATATATCATCATATGCATGCAAAATCTTATTTTAAGAGTAAACTTGATATGTGATTAGATTTAGTTATGCATTAGTATTTCACTATATTAATAGTGTACCAAAGTTTATTCCATAAATTTCTCTTCTTTTAATTTAGATTTTAAATGAAGTCTATTTGAATATAAAACTAGGAAGTAAATTTTTATATAAATAAATTGAAATTATCAAAAAAAATTATTGGTGATTATTGTGGGGAAAAGTCATAGCTTTAAATGATAGAAGCTAATATATGAAATACTTCCTTTATTTTTTTAACTAAAATGTTTGATTTTTTTAATTTAAAAAAGGCTAAGAAAAAGATGTATTTGTTATAGTAAGTGTTGGTATGACCCATGTCTCTAATTGTTCATAGTTTCCATTCACCCTCTAACAACTAGTTTAAGAAAAAGATGCCAATTTTAATGGTATGTTCGAGGGTTAAGAAGGGATGAAAATGATAAATAATGAAGGAGAATGGAGATAAAAGGAAAGGAAGAAGAAATAGGGTTAAGTCATAAATATCTTTTCCTTTTGTTTTAAGTCATAAATTCACAATAAAAGTAAGTGGCAATTTAACTTGTTTTTGCAAGTTATAAATTTTACCTAATTTACTAACGGAGTTCTAAACAAATGGTATTAATGTAAGAGAAGTAGTCAATAACTAATGTAATTAGATAAAGAAAGCACAATTACATAGATGAACAACCAGATATATATAAAAGTGCTAGATAGGTAATTTGAATATAATTCATTAAAAGAACTCTTGTACAATCCTTCAAAGGACATTTATCAAAGTTGTTGCACCTATTATTCCAATATCTCATTTTATTTAGCAATGTGCTATTGTGCTGCTATTGTGTTACCTCTTGTACTTGCTAACTCAAAATAATCTTAAGAATTCTTACACATACTTAGCTATAATAAATTTGGCTATTTTATTAATCATTTTTTATTATTTTCTTTTATATTAATTAATATTTTTTACTATTTATTTACTTAGAATAAATTAATTGTAATTTATTATGAATTAGCTAATAAATTTTTAATAAATAAATAATTACAATAAATTTAATAATTTTCAATATTTATTAGTTTCCTTTTTTTTACTCATTAATCATCTCATGCATATTTTAAACTGTTATAAATTTATGATTTTAACTTCTCATTATTTAATATTTTATTCTTTACTCAAATTTTAGATTTTAAATTTTTTTATATTATCTTTTAATGATTCCTTAACTATTTCTAAGCCAAAAATCTTATCCTTCATTCAAGTTTCATTACATTGATTTTAAAAATCCTACATTATATCCAAATAAAACATATATATTAAAAGATTTATAACATCAATATAGAACTTACTTTTAGAAATTTACATTAGCAAAGCAAAGTAATAGTAGATTGAAAACTATATTCAATGTCATAGCAAAGCACATAAGTCATATCCCAAATCATATCAATCATATATTCAAAGCCTAAAATTGCTCCTCACAAATTTACAATAGCAATCTCATAGAAGCTTAAAATTCTTCCTCACAAATTTACAATGGTAAACTCACAAGTTTAGCTAGTATTAAATTCATATGAAACTAACATATTACAATGAAGAAAGTCTTATCTTAAATTACTATCAATGTAATCGAATCTCTAAGATACAAAGGAAAAAAATAGAAAAATGAAAGAAATGAGAGAAAGAGAGAGGGAAGGTGAAAAAATTGAAAAATATAGAGAGAAAATGGAAGAAATTACCTTAGGAAATTAGAGATGAAGAAAACGCCTGAGAGAAAAGGAGAAAACACATGTACCAATGAGGAAGAAGATGGTGTTGTGATCAGATATATGTAGTTTATAGTAACACCATTTTAAATGTTATCTTTTTAATGTTAAAAAATAATTACTTTAAGGTTTTTAGGGCACTAGCTTTAGTGCTTTATTTTTTTTACAAACCCTAAAGTGATGAAATATGTTGTCTCTTTAAAGTTCCTAGGGTGCTAATTATGGTGCCTCATCTTCTCACACCTTAAAATGAATATGTCATTTCTTTAAGGCTCCTAGAATAGCAATTGTGGTGCTTTATTTTTTCAAACCCTAGAGCAATAAAATATTTTATCAATTTAAGGCACTAAAAAAGGTGTCATCAAGGCCCATGTAATTTTTACTTGAATAAAGCAATAATAATGTTAATGCTTTAGAATGTAAATATTTTTTTAAACTCTAAAGTGACAATAATGTCATTGCTTTAGACATTAAGGTGCAAAATGAATCATTTCTCTTACCTATAATTTTTATATCCTAAAGGGACAACATTGAGGTCTTTTTATATATCGTCGCTTTAGGCTCTTTATCTTGTAATGTATAGGTTTTTAATAAGAATTTTAATTTTTTTCCTAAAATAGGTTGTAATGTTGAACAAAACCATAAACAAATCATGTATGATTAGTATGCAATTGGTTTGTAAGGAATGTTTGATTTTGATTTAGACTTAAATAATATTTTTGTAAAACAAAAATTATTCATTTAACTTAATTGAAAATTGAAAATTTCTCTCTCTCTTATGCACACACTCACACACATATACACATACATACAAAGAATACAATTTTGTTTGGTTTATAACATTATGTATAATTGACTATGTCCATATTTGATGAAATAGTTTTATGACGAAAACTTGTCATGACCTACTTAAATTGTGATTAGTATAGAATTCATTTTTTTAATTTTTACAAGTTTTTTCTAACTTTACCTTTGGTATCATAACATTGATTTTAATAAATAATATATTTTATAGAGTTTATAAAATTATACACAAACATTTGGTTATAAAATATATAGACAATATATAAAAATAATATTTAAAATAAAAATATTATTTAAAATAAATTCTTACATTATTTCAAGACATACTAACCTCACACATACTCTTGAGAAGATAAAGTTTTACTTAATACATTTACATTTTAAATTCAATATAAACATGCATTAGTTAATTAATTTTATATTTAATATTTATGTACTAATGACATATGTGTTGATGAATATTGGTAGACCAATGCACATGGTGGTCCACCAATGTTGTTGAGACATGGGTGCATTAGTCAACCATTGTGCAAAATGGCCCACCACTATATATTGGATATATAGAAATTGAAATTTGGAAGCTATTGATTGACTATTAAATGCATTGATTAACCACTAGCTTGGGTTTTGCAAAAAATCCTTTGAAAAACTCTAATTCTTAAATGACCTAAGTTTCTAATGTTTTTAGTCCCCAATTGGTCTTCATAAAATTATGAATACAAGCTTCCAACATCTTAATAAAACCATTTTCACCATTTATTACATTAAATATCATAAAAATCCATAGTTTCTAATATTATTACATTATAATATGAAATTTTCATAAATCAAGGATTTCAAATAAAGATTTAAGTAAATTGTTTACTAAAAACTTACAGAGGAGATTGAAGAATGATTGAGATGGAAGTTGATTACCAAAATTAGGCCTACCAAATAGGTTAGCTTGTACGGATGCGGGCTAGATCTGTAATGGATTGATTCATATCACTTATGTCTAAAATAAATTCAATTTTAGGAGATTTAAATCTACCAAAACTTGTAATGGAGACGAACCAATCCGTGGGCTTTAATTGAAAATCCATAGAATTGGCTAATACAAGTTAGTTTAGCATGGACTAGGCCTATGACAAGCTAATTTGTATTATCCACATCCAAAAATGGACTTAATTTTTAGAGTTTAAACTCGTGAAGATAAGTCACGGGTCATAACCCGTTTTACACATCAAATAAATTTTAGCAAGATTCTCAAGCTCCTTTCCACAACCATTTCAAGAAAATTCTAACCAATAACCATAAACTAGCAAAGGGCTACCTTGTTTCAAAAGAAGACGAAGATGTTTCCTTGAAATTTCCTTAACCTTAACTTGCAAAATTTTGATGACATTCCAATGAAGAAATTGGGAGATGGAAAGGAAGAAGTGATCGATGATGAAATTAGCCAAAATATGTAGAAAATGCTAGCCCAATTGAAGTTAAAAGGTAAGGAGATATTTTGAAGGGTAACTTAGTAATTTAGGAGTGGCTGAGGTGTATAATAAGGAAACGGTCCCTAAATCTCCTTAGCATACACTAACTCAAATCTAATTACACCATATCTCATATATAACTTATTTTTTGTTAGTCATATCATATAATTGTATTTTCCTTAAATAAAAACTTATCCTAAATGCATTCATAACTTTTAAATAAATTCCCACTTTCACATAGATATAAATAGAATTAAAATTTCTTATGGGATGTAACAATTCTTTTGGTTTTTAAAAAAATCATCCTCATATTCTTAAAATACCAACTACATTGCTAATTACTGATTTATTTATACATATACACAATTACATATAAATATAACTTTCAGATATAAATTGACATTAAACTCAAAAGTTGACACTTAATGATTAGTTCAAAATTAGTCAAAGCCATCTTTTCTTACTCTTACCTAAATATTATAGTATTCTTATTTAATCAATTAATCCATTATTGTTTATTTAGTACCAACCTTTTGTATGTCTATTCCTATTTCTATTATGACTTTTTAAGTTTAATCCTATTGTAGACATCCTTTGTTTTTAACTTTCACTTTTTTGATTTTTTGTCACTAGATCAACCTTTGTTTATAAATATTTTGACAAAAGACTATTTAGTTTATTCTAGTCACTTTCCTACTTTTTTTCATTACTACTCTTTGATTCTTATGATTATATACTAATTTATTTCCTTCAAGTTGCTATACTAACCCATCCATGCTTAGTATCCACATCCAATCTTTCATTTTACTTTTCATTTCTATATTCTAGTTTCACTAAGTCCTTAAACTACATCGTCAATTCAATTCTTAGTCTCATATGCTATTTCCCTTATTAATACACACTGCTTATTAATTATATCTATCTTAACCAATATCATTAATCTAATTTATATTAACTTATTGCTTCTTTAACTTGAATGATAGAACTTTTCTCAAATATAATATTTTATTTTCCATACATATCGACTAACTTTCCTATTACATTCATTTTAACCAAATGTATACTAAAACTAATAAGGTTCACAATAATCTAATCAATATATTTAATATCTTATTGTATATGTACATATGTGTGTTTTACATGGCTAGGTTAGTGCTACCAAAAGTTCAATGATACATAGCATGTTAATTTTGATTTGTAATGTAATTAGCTATCATAATATTTTAACTCATCATTACTAGTAAATGAAGACACTTATTCACGCCTGTCAATTATCAATTTAATTCATCAAGCATCATAGAGAGAAACAAGTTCAATCTTATTATAATAAGATTAAGTTTAATGTAGGTGTAGGCAGAGAATTTAATCAAACCAATAGGTTTACTAGATAATTTCATTCGTAGAATAATATTTAGAGTATTGTGTCATAGATTAAAGATAACATTTTATTTATTTATTTATCTAAACACATTCCTATCCAAGATTTCAACATTAGGATTATGAATGAATTCATCCATAACTAATTGTATCTATACATAGGTTATACAACTTATTAATGCCATATAATTCCAATGTAGTTATAAAATAGGGCATAATGTAGTTGCATTTATAAAAATCAATGTATAGCTATTTGAACCATACATTAGTATTATGTTACCTAACCCATAAAAATATTTGAAACTAGGTAAACAAAAAAATGATTTAGTGAATACTCCCTTACAGGGGTTTAGAAATGAATTCTTGACCTAATAACTGACTACATATTATCTATTTATTCACCATTTCGTATCACTATTTTATTTCAATTAAGACTTCATCCTCAACTCAAAGGCAATCATATCGATATGTTTAATATATATATATATATATATATATATATATATATATATATATATATATATATATATATATATATATATATATATATATATATATATATATATATATATATATATATATAAGTACTAGGATTATAAATGTATGCAGTAATTTAGACATTGCAAAATAAAGAAATCAAGGTAATTTAAGGAAATACTTAAGTATATAATCCATTATATACTCAATTGTTAACCTTAGATATCTAGATAATCCATGAATTCATTATTTAAATAGTCATTCTTTACCAATCAAACTACATGTATAATCTTTAACTTAAACTTCATCACAAGGCAACCATCCAAACTCATTCCTAAATTACAAACAACAATAGCCCATCTTAAAATAAAATCTTATAACATTTAATTGTCAACCTTTCAATATATATATATATATATATATATATATATATATATATAACATCAAAATGTTATCCATGGTTCCAAGCTAATATCTACACTTTAATATAGTTAGAACTAATCATAATCTCATCATCCACGTACATTTTCAAGCTAACAACACCATAATTCATACTATCATAACTTTTTAATCATTTAATTCTTAATTACTAACAAAATTTATTCAAGGTTTATTTTTATACCAAAACGTAATCATATGTGAATTTATATACACTTACTTATGTCTAATGAATCTTGCATTTGCTTGTATCATTATTAATTTTGATCATACTTATATAATGGTTTATTTCTATAGTATTCACTTATTTATAGGGAAATTTAGAATACTTGTGCGAACTATTGACATACAACTTACTGCTAAAGTTTTCCTTTCAAGTTACAGTTCTTTAATTCTTTGCACATCATTTACAACTTATTTTAACTACAATGTTCCTTCTCTTAAAAACAAGGTATAATTTTGTTAAAAACTTATATTCCATTAAACTAATCATCTTACACAAATTACCATCAATCATTAAAAGAAACCAAAATCATATTTGAGTAATTTATCATAAATTAAGAATTCCCACAACATACTACATTAATTCATATATCCACATAATTCATAACTTATAGCTTATAGATTTATAACTTATGCTTAAGATTTGAAATTCCTAGAACTTATTGATTGAACATATAATTTAATGTCATCTATAATTTATCTACTCACCTATATGTCCAAAATTACATAAATATTACTTACCCATACCTTTATGATTGTATAATCTAGGTCATCACAATATATGGCCATATACCATAATGTAAAAAAAAAAATAAAGTGGGAGACTTAAGTATAGTACTTGTATATAAGGTTTTAAAGGCAACATTAAAAGATCATATTTGAATACTATACTTGAGTATTTCCAAGTTGTAACTACAAGTTTTGTGATGCTTAATCATGATAATTAGGTACAATTCTTGATTACAATCCTTATTGCCATACTTAAATATCATAACTAAGTATACTCATCCTAAAATCACCTTTTAATATGATAGTTAAGTATAACTTGTTAAGAATGCTTCCTAGGGCTATATTTCATTATTACACTTGAATATTGTTTAAGTTTTTTAGTTTTGAACTAAATTTCATTAATCACTTGAATCATTCATCCTTATTTAACATTACGACACCATCAATATAAATTTCATAACCCAATGTTAACCTTCATATATATATATATATATATATATATATATATATATATATATATATATATATATATATATATATATATCAAGGATTTCATTTCCACATCTATCTTTTATGTTAAATCATTATAACCATATACATTCAAGGTATTATTAAAAAAATATAACATTTATCAAATTAAGCATTGTAAGTAAGTGGTATTCTATATATACTTATGCCTTATTACCAATATTCCCATCTGATTATTAATATTAGGCTAATAGAGCAACGCCTAATTAAGCATTCCCTATTAATGCACAGAAATAAAAAATTAACTTTGTCATAATTATCTTTACATTTCTTTTAAATTCTTATTTACTGTTATTACTATCATTTAGTTACTAAACTATAAGATATATTTTTTCAATTATTATTAACCAACTAGAAATTCCATTATCTTTATTAGCCCATATCACAATAGTTCATTTCTTTCTATATTATTCTTATGCAAAACATACTAAACTCATTTTGAGATAGAAAACCCCTGAATAACTCTTCATTATTAGGATTACAAGCTCAATAACTACCAGATTATTCTATTCTTTCCTAATTTATAGAATTTCCAAGCATTTAATTATAACACATATAAAAAATAATTGTTTTTATAAGCAAGCTTTGCCACCACATTTTCAAATAATTTTAGATCTACTAAAATAGGTAACGCATATTGCTGATATAGTTTCAACCAGTACCCAAATAGGCAACCTTAATCACATTTTATTTAATATATCCTATAGACTTCTTTTCTTATTAAAACCCTAAATTATATTCTAATACTAACTTTATCACCACTCACCCAAGCCATAATTAGTGTGGAAATTATTTCTTAATTTCCACTAGCTTATTTTAACCTTATACTTGGTATTATTACATTGATTCCAATAAATAATATATTTTTTAGTTTTCAAAATTATACACAAACATCTTATTGCATATCATCCTACAAAACCCTAAATATCTTTATTTACAATTATGGTTGCCTTAACAAGATAGTAAAAAGACTTATTACTCATAAGTTGCAAATGGAGGAGAAGTTTTAATAAGCATATTTGAAAAAAAAAAGATAAACATAGAAATAGTAAGTTTACAACTTATAAACAAATAATTTACTTAACAAAGTAAACATAATTAATAACCAATTATAAGTATCATTTTACCCTTTTTCATCGATAAACTCTTTATAATCAAGAGATTTCCGCAAGCATACTATTAATTCCTAGGAGAACAATTATCAATTTATAATAACAAAGGAAACAAAAATCCCTTTTTATGTCTTGTGATCATTGTTATCCCTTCATAAATCTTTTCATCCCTATTTTTTTAGTTATCCCTTTAGAAACATTTTTTTTTGGAATTTGATACAATAATATATTCATCATCACCTTGTCTCATTTTATCAAATATGCTCAATGCCATTTTCACATCATAACATTCCATTGTTCATATCATAGTAACAATAATATCAATCTCATCACAATATAGTAATAATGCTAATCAATAATCCCACCTCTTTCATATATGGCCAAAAATAATTCATTCAATATTAATCACAAGCTACACAAGCAAATACCATTAAATTTAACAATAATAATAATTTTATGTTTTCATTTTAAAGCTTTAAAGAAATAATTAATAATAATTCAATAGGGACTCCATTAAACATCACATTAGTTGAATTATTAGCAAATAATCACAATAATTTAATTTCGTACTCATCATATAAAAAGATAACAATATAAGTATATGACTTATATGCATACAAAAAGAAAATATATAAAGAGAATACATAAAAATATTTAAAATAGATACCTAGATTACTCTAGGGCATACTAACCTTACATATATGTTTGAAAAAAGAAAGTTTTACCTAATATGTTTACATTTTAAATTCAAAAAAAGCATGCATTAGTTAAACAATTCTATGTTTGATACTTATATACTAGTGGCCTGTGTGTTGATGAACATTAGTGGACTAATGCACACAATGGTACACTTATGCTGTTGAAATAAAGGTACTTTGGTCAACCATTGTATACTAGATGTCTAGAAATTGAAATTCATTGACTATTGGTAGACTATTAAGTGCATTCTTTGGCCACTAGTTTTGCTATTTGCAAAAAAAGAAAAAAAGAACAAACCCTTTAAAAAATGTTGTTTCTCAACTAACCCAAGCATGTAATACTTCTAATCAGTAACTAATCTTCATAAAATTATAAATACAAGCTTCCACTACCTTAATAAAATCATTTGCATCATTTATTACATCAAGTATCACCAAGATCCATAGTTTTTGACATTATTACATTATAACATGGAATTTTCATAAACCAATAATTTCAAGTAAAGATTTAAGTAAATTGTTAACTTACAACTTATGGATGAGATTGAAGAAGGGTTGAGATGAAAGTTAATTACCTAAACAACATAAAATCAAGTAAATTTCAATAAGATCCTTAAACTCCTTTCCACAACCATTTCAAGAAAACTCTAGCCAATAACCATAAACTAGCAAGGATTTGGCTTATTTCAAGAGAAGAAGATGATGTTTCCTTGGAATTTCCTTAACCCTAACTCGATAGATATTGATGACATTCTAATGAAGAAATTAAGAGATGGAAAGGACAAAGTAACCAATTATGAAATCAGCCAAAATATGAATAGAATGCTAGGTCAATTGGAATTAAAAGGTGATAAGATATTTTGAAAAGCAACTTAGAAATTTAGGAGGGGTCAAAAAGTGTAATAAGGAAAATGGGCCCTTAAATCTCTTTCGTACACACTAACTTGAATCTAATTACATTATAACTCATATATAACTTATTTTCTCATACTCATATCATAAAATCATATTTTGCTCAAATAAAAACACATCCTAAACACTTCCATAGTCTTTACATAAACTCCTACTTTCACATAAATATAAATAGAATTAAAATAAGATAAAGTTAATTCTAAATTTTTAAAAGGTATAATAAAGTCCCTCGCTCTCTCTTTCTCTCATAGAATACAATTTTATTTTAATTTTTGACATAATGTATAATTAACTATGTCCATATTCGATGAAAGAGTCTTGTGAAGAGAACCTCTCTCTCTCTCTCTCTCTCATTGACACACCCACACACACCCACACACACACACACATATATATTCACATTTTAACAACTCTGACTTGATCTAATTAGGTCATTAAATTTTGAATTTGTCTTTTTATGATTTAATGACTAGTTTAATTCTTAAACAAGTTTTTGAATCTAAATAAGCTTATATAAATGCATTTTATTTTTGTTATTTTTTTAACAAAATGAGTAGAACGATTAAACATGCAAATATAATCAAGAATTCAATCTTGGGTGAAAAAAAAATACAAAAACATTCAAAGAATACAAATGCTATCTAAATCAAAGATATTATATTACATATTTGGGTCAATTTCACTCGTCTCTTCTAAAGTTTGGGTATAAATCATTTACCTTCCCCTTATTTTAAAATATAACACAAACATCCCCTGCTAGTTAACAAAGAGCAATGCCATTAATGAAAAATTTTCTCCATCCATTTTGACCATTTTTACTAGTTTAGTTTTAAAATTTAGACTTTTGCTGTCATCAGATATTATTATGATAAGGTAACAATTTTTTTTATCTACATAGAGGCCTCCGGCAATCAAATCTTATGAAGCAATTGCATTGGTTTTGATTTTACATCTCTAATCTTTGTTATCAACATTCAAACTCCACAATCTACTATTGCAAATTTCATGGAATTGTAAATCACCAAGACGCTGCCCAACATGCGTGGCCATATCCAAAGATCATAGCTTCCTAGACTGACTGAATTCCACAATAGCCTCACGTACCTCAGGAAGGAATAGAATATATATTTCAATTTGAGATTCAATCACCAAAATTTAAACCAATAATCTTCAATCTTCTATGATTCTAACCTACTCAATGTTGTTTTTACAGTAGCCAGTTTGGGTTCTACCTTCAGAGTATTCTCATAAGCCTTCCTTGCTTCCTTTTTGTCTTCTTCATCTTATGGCAATTCCCTAACAAACAGAAAGCTTTTGTTTTCTCCGGACTCAGCTTCACAAACTCAGTCAAATTCGCAATCACCGAGTCAACTTGGTCCCATAGATTCATCGCCATCGGTCAATGATTTCACGGCTAGTGGCGACTGAACCACATCAAGCGAGTCGAGAGACGAGGTCTTAAAGCATTGCAGTTTAAGTGTCGAGGCTTTGAGTAAGTAAGCCGTCGCATCCTTTGGGTCGAGCTCAATGTGTTTTCTGACTTCAGCTTCTACTTCATTTGCTAATAAATTAGCGCTGGAGCGAGTCTGGGAAAATCTAGCTCGGTCGAGGAGCTGAGTCCTCCGATGAAGTGATGCTCGGCTTGAATATTGACTCGGTTTCAGAGATGAAGCTTAGAGAATAGCTTCTTGGGAATGTCATGCATAAAAAGGAACATGAAGAACATGAAAAGTATTAAAGCAATTTGCAAAAGAATATAGCGCACCATGTATTTTTCCTCATTCGTCTCCATCGAATTTTCCATGGAGAAAGCTCTAAATGAAGTTACGATGGGATCTTAACGGAAGGTGAAAGAGAAACAGGTTAGGATTTGGGAGTAAGTTGGTTTGAATGTTGTTTATTTGTACCATTTAAGCAATTGGAATCAATTTTCTGGGCAATTTTCGCTAGTATCGGTAAAACAGTATTATCATTAAGAGCATTGCTCTCCATTAACTAGTAAGGGAGGTTTGCATGATTTTTTAAAATAGAGGAAAGGTGAATGATTTATATCCAAGGAAAGTAGTGAAATTTACCTTACTTATTAAGATGTCTCTCTCTCTCTCTTTTTTGTTTGGTATGGGAAGAGGCAAATGCCTAATAGCCTGTTTGGATTAATAGAAAAGAGAAGGGAAAGAAAACTGTTGGGAGAAAATACCTTAAAAAATGAATTTTCTCTTATTTAGATAGCAGAAAAAATATAAGAAAAAAAAATAGCATAAAACATAAGTGGTGGGATCCACAAAAAAATTTCTCCCCCCTAATTTGCAAAGAAAACTAGAGAGAAGTCACGCATTGAAAGCAGTCACAGCCAGCATCACTCCATCTGCTGATGGAAGCTGGGTTTTGCCCCATCTCTTATGCACTACCGAATCTTAACAGATAAAACATCTTTTTTCCTCCCGAAACCTGGTGAATATTGTGCTTGCTCCTCTCTTCTTCCATGTTGCTGTTTGCTGTGTTGTTCTTATGCTTGTTGTAGATCTGTTGAACTATGATCACCACTGTCACGCCTTCCGATGCCGGCAGTAGATGGGACAGGCCTGGTGTCGTCCTCCAAGCCATGGTGAGGGGCCAATCCATTGCAATGCGCTTGCCAGATCTCCCGCTTGCGTTGATAAAGATCACAGGTTTGTGTGACTTGCAATTCGGGACATGTGGATCGAACCCAGATCCATAATCGACCCGAATGGCAGGTCCTCAACCCGAGAACTACAGGATTTTTTCCTTTTTTTTTAATTGTATTAATTTCCCTTTCCGAATTTGCATAAAACTTTTTATATGATATTTTTTATTTAATAATTGGGTTTATATAAATTTTATAAAAGATTAGTATTGATAGTATAATTGAAATAATATTCCTTTCTCCTCTATTCTTTCCTCTAATCAAATACAACTAATTTTTTCTTTATTTTCTTTCTCTTCTACTTTCTCTTCAATTTTCTCTTACAACCAAACAAACTTAAAAGAAAATAACTTCCCCCCTATTTTCTTTCTCTTTCATTTTTTTTCTCCCTCATTTTCTCCTTTAACCAAACAGCCGTAAAGCTAATGAGTTAAAGATCTGGGAAGAGTTCCATATCCTATCTAATAGTATTTTCTGAGAACAAGACGTAAAGGAGTATGAAACTTTACTGCAGGAGATTACCTCGAACACGTTGAAAAAGCAAGATTGGCTAGATAATCTGCCATCTAATTTGCCTATCTATAACAGTGACGTAGTCTAATGTGCCATGATTTTTCTATCAAATCTCGAATGGACATCATAATGGCTTTGTAGGGATGGGTGTCCGAGCATCCATACTGCACTAGTCGAACATCAAGAGCTCAGTCCATCTCAAAATGTATTTTTTTCCAGCCATATTCCCATGCTATCACCAGTCCTGTATAAAGGCCCCAAAACTCTGCCATTAAAGCACTTGCAACTCCTACCAGCCTTGAAAAACCCAACAACCAACATCCTTTATTTATCAGAAAAAACTCAACCACATCCGGTACGATTCGTTTTACGTACTGATCCATCTGTGTTGCACTTAATCCATCCGTCTGCAGGAAGAGACCAGCTTATCTGACACTCAAATTTTATCTTGTTTGGAGAGTCATTCTTCTGCAGAGCATTTGTGGACAGGAATTCTTTTACTTTGACCAATGCCATGAACTGTATGTTGTGAACACTGTCTGCAATACCATAAAAAACCAGTTTGTTATGGTTTAACCATATCAACCAGCAAATATAGTCGAAACTCATGGCCCAGTGAGTGGTAATATTTCTTCCAATACTACAGGAGAAATTCCTGCCGAGCCACTCGCATAATGGCAGGTTAAAAAGTTGATTGTAGTGCTCCATTTTTATGACCGATAGCCAGAGATTTTGGACTACATGATAGCCTCTTATCATATGAATGGCTGACTCACTCATATTATCGGAGCGAGGACATGAATCTAAGGTGGACACTTTCCTAGCTTTCCTCTTTTTGTTGGTGAGTAAGTAATCTTTATGGAGGAGCCAAAAGAAATAACGAATTCTTTTTGGTATAAGCCACACCTAGATTTTGTTCCATGTTGACGAGTTTGAAGCAGTAGTAGAGTTCAGTAGGTGATTGTATGCAGACTTAACCGAAAGGGCTCCATTCGTACAGAATTTCCAGATTAGTTTATCTGGTTTTAATGTTTGGTTAGGTGGGAGGACTCCCCTATATGATTAAAAGAATATCATCAGGGATAAATTATTTCAACCGAAGCATGTCCCACTCGCTATTTTTGTTTACATAAGAAATTACTGGCTAATTTGCCTACTTTTTTGGTACAATAATTGTGTTTATTTCACAAAGGGGTTGGTAGTTGGGATCCATGCATCTTTCCAAAACTTGGCCTCCTATCCATTACTTGTAAGCCATCTGGTAGCCCTCCACATGTCTTTCCACACTCTACAATTCCTCTACCAAAAATTGGACTGATTGCTTTTTTTAGTGACGTTAGGTATAGTTAAAGAGCCATAATCATATTTATTCCGTAGCACCCTTGCCCATAGTGAGTCTCTATGTTCAATGAGACCTCAAGCAATTTTCATAAGAAAAGTGTCATTGCTTTGCTTCATTTGTCTCATTCCAAGGCCAACAGCTGACTTAGGAGAGTATACGACATCCCATGCAACAAGATTTGTTTTTCCCATTGTATCAATTGATCCCCACAGAAAGTTTCTACATAATCGACGCAGCTTGGCATAAACTAAAGCAACGTATAGTATTGGGGGATTGCAGATAAGACTGATTTTGTTGGCGTAGTAGACCAGCAAAGGATAACATCTTGACCTTCCAATTACTCAAATTTTGCTTCACTTTCTCAATAATAAAGTTAAAAGACTCTGTCAATATTATTTTATGATGAAGTGGCACTTCTAGGTATTTACTAAAATCACCATAGTAACGGAATTGAAGATTCTCACTTATCACTTTGATTCTGTTCTGATGCACATTTTTAGAGAAGAATATCTTTGTCTTAGTATTGTTTACCTTTTAGCCTAAGCTTTTGTAAAAAGTCTCCAGACATTGCTTAATAGTATCCACTTGTTCTAATGAGGCTTTGACAAATAGGATTAGATCATCAGTAATGAACAAATAAGAGAGACGAACTTCATGCTTTTTTAAAGTTATAGGCTTCCAACTTTTATTTTGAATTGCTATCTGGATTTTCTGAGTCAATCGTTTGATGCATAGAACAAATAGATATGGGGAAATAGGATCCCCTTGCTTGACTCCTCTAGATGGCTTGAAATCTTCTGTGAGATCACAATTCCAAATAATGTGCATAGAGCATGTAGATATACATGTCATTATAACTTCCACAAAAATAGATCCAAATCCAATGTCAAAGGGGGTATTACTAAGAAAGTTTTAGTCCAGACAATCATAAGCTTTTTCCAAATTCATTTTAATAGTCATAAACCCTGTTCTTCCTTTTTTTAACTTCATAGAGTGAATCACTTCTTACACGCCACTATAATATTATTTTAACTATGATGGTTCAGAATGAAGCTGCTTTGGTTAGGAGATTATCTATTCCATTATTAGTTTGAGGTAATCAGCAATGATTTTTGTGATAATTTTGTATATTACGTTACAAAGGTTTATTGGTTAGAATTCCTTAATCAACTAAGGTTTATCTATTTTAGGAATTAGGACCAATAAGGTCTTATTAATTTTCTCAAAGCATTTAGGATAGTTAAGAACATATTTTACTAGATTATAAATAGATTTACCAATCACAGGCCATTGGCTTTGAAAAAAATATTGCTTGTAACTCATCGCTTCTTGGTGCTTTGAAAGCCCTCATAGAAAAAATATCTTGTTTTATTTCCTCATCGTCTACCTGTCTTTGTAAACGATTTAGATCATTTTCTTCAATTACTGGGAAAAACCCTGACAAAAGGTAAGGTTAAAGATTTGTATTTTCAACAATATAGAGTTGAGTGAAGAAATTTATCGCCATCTCTTTAAGAAAATTAGGGTTTGATTGCCGTCTGTCATCCAAGTCCATTAGCATTTCAATTTTGTTTTTTTTTTTCTTTCTGATAGTCATTTATGTGTGAAAATAGTTGGTATTTTGATCACCATAGAGCAGCCACTTGCATCTAAGATATCTCTTTCTTAACAAAATATAGTTTTAGTTTAATTTATTTTTCTATACTAAAGATTTGTGTTTGAAGGAATTGAAAGATGTTACACGTAATAAGTATAGCGGAAGCTAACATGAATCATTAGGGAGGCTTAAGCATTACTAGGAATAAGTACTTGGGTAATATTATAGAGAATTTGATTTCTTAAAAGGTTAAATAATTTATTGTTAAATTATTTTTTTCAAATCTAAAAGCAAGAAAATTAAAAATAAAAAATTTAATGTATTAAATGTAAAACAATCATAAAAATATTCATTTTTTTAGGAGGTTGAACTTCTTATAACATTAATTAAAAGTCATTTGATTCACAACAATAGTATGAAAAGTCCTATTTTTTAAAAAATAAAAAAAATTATTTGATTAGTCATTATCTAATAAATTGAGAGAAATTAAACTTTTTAACAAGTTGTACTTCTTATAAAGAATTGAAAGTTACTTACTCATCTCTCTCTTAGATAAGTTACACTTCCTAAATTATTTATAAATATAAAAATAAAATTATTTTTATTAAATTTAATTAATAATAATTAAAATTTATCAATTTATATTATAACTAACTTTTCAACCTATGCGATGCATAGGTGTTTTTTTTATCTAATATAAAAATAAAAATAATAAGGATATAATAAAAATTTTATAAAATTTTAAAATCTAGTTTATCATATTTATTATGTAATTATATATTCAAATTTATAAATAATGAATTTTTGAAATGTAATATAAGAACTAGAAAATATAATGTGTAATAACGTAATTCAGTTAAATTAGATTCTTAGATTATTTAAAAAAATTTTGAAATTTTTTTTACATTTATATTATTCAATAATATTGATATTTAAGTTGTAATAAAAAGAAGTGAATAGAAAAATATAGAAAAAATATATAATGAAGTGGATAAAATGAATATAAACATTGTGGGAACTATAAAAATTATATTTAATTTAAACTATAATACTTAAAAATTGATATAAAGAAAATATTGATAAAATTAAAATAAATAAATTTCATTTTAATTTACTAATATTTTTATTTAAAAGTAAAACATTTAATCATATAATCCAATTAAATTAAAATTTTAAGTTGTTTAAAATATTTTATAATAAAATTAAATATTATTTTATTATATGTGCATATACATCCTTTAGTGATATTAAGATATAAATTGTAGATAATAGAAATGAATATGTAAAAGCAAAAAAAGAATAATGTGCAATGTAACAAATTTAAAAAGAAAAGAAATAATGAGTGAGTTGTAAAGTAATATAAAAATTAAAAATAAAATAGATAATTAAGTGATTCAAATAAATTGAATTTTCAATGTATTTAAAACAAAAAAGGAATAAAAAATATCATGTTGTATCTATGATTCTTAATAATATTATAGCATATGAGTTACAAATAACATGAATGATATTATATTAAAAAAGAAGAAGATGTAACAGAATAAATAAAAAGAAAATGATGTAACTCTAATATTAAGTAATATAAGTGTTAAATATGTATATAATATGTAAGTATGCAAATTCATTATGTCAAAATTTTAATTTAGTTAAAATATTTTTATAATAAAAATAATATATATTATATTTTATCTATATTATTTAGTGATATTAGCATATGAAGTTTAAATTTTATCCTTAAGTAGTGCAAAATACTTTATACAGTGAATAAGAAAAAAATACTTCATTAAAAAAGGTAACAATAATTAAAATTTTTTAACAATAATAAATTTTTTTTAACAATTTCTAATAATGATAAAACAACACATTGGTAAGAAATAGTTAAAGTTAATTTATACTAAATGTAAATCAAATTTAAATAATAGTATATGAATTGTTAATAACATGACTGAATATAGGAAAAAAATTAAAAAGTGAAACGATGTGTGAGTTGTAAAGCCTTAATAAATCTCAATTAATTTTTATATAATTTAATACATGGCGCTAAAAAAATAACATAAAAAATAATATTGATAAATTTTAAATAAATAAATCTCATTTTTAATTTTTAAATATTTTATTAAATAATGGAATATATATAACTAATTATTTCAGTTAAAAATTTTTATATTAAATTTTAAACTTGTTCAAAATATTTTTACAAAAAAACTTAAACTCATCATTTTTATAGCTATACCACTTTAAAATATAAACATCTAAGTGATAAACATTGATAATAGATAGGAAAAAATATGAAATAACTTATAAATAAAAAAGCGAGGCACAATTAGTGGGTTATATAATAATAAAAGAGTTAAAAATAGAAAATATAATTAAGTAATTTAATTAATTTAAATTATCAATTAATTTAAAATAAAAATAAAATATAATATGTTATATATACAATTCTTACTGATATTAATTTTTGAATCATAGATAACATGAGTGATGATAAAAATAAATAAATAAAGAAGCAAAATATACAAGAGAACAAATAAAAAAAAGTATGTGATTCTTATATTAAGTAATATGAGAGTTAAAACTAGAACATAATAGTTTAGTAATTCTAATAAAATAAACTTTTAAAAAATTTAAAATATTTTTATAATAAAAATAAAATATATTATGCTATATCTATGTTAATTAATAATATTAACATCTAGTCTATGAATTATAAAAGTAGTGTAATACCTTGAAGTAATATGCTTGAAATTTTTATTTATTTTAAATGCCCAAAGTACTTATTTTTATAAATAAGGATAATTAAATTACATTAATTTGGCTAAAATTTTATTTCAAATTTATTTAAGTAATTTTCATATTGATATCTTCACAAGTGCAAAGGTTTTTAGTGGGCATGAGGATTTAGAAAATATATACACACATGTTTTGATAATTTAATGAATTATTTTTCCTCAAAGTTTATGGAATACTTTGAAGAATTTTTTCTAAATGACTATAATATATTTAAATTCTATTTATTTAAGCTCATAGATTTATTCATCCATTGAAAAAGATCGTTAGGAAATTAAAAATGGTAAATAATAAATTGTATGATTAGGATTTAAAGAAATAGGATAATAATTACAATGGCTGGTTGAGATTTATTTTCTAGCTTTCATCAGGATGTACCCAGCCACACCATATAATATCCCTTAACTCTCTTTTTTTTTTTCCATAAAAATGAAAATGCTTTTTGTTTAAACTATAATTTTTAAATTTGGACCAAGCCGATAGGTTCAACTGATAAACCGTTGAACATGTGATTAATTCGATTTAAATTATATTATTAAATTAATTTTGCATATGAAACAATAAAAAATTGGTTAATTGATGTTTTTTAATTAAACTCGTTAAACTATTGTATTATATTAATCTTGAGTCATTTCCTTTCTATTATCTTATTTTAATAAATTATAATATGAACTTTTTATTTGCATGTGTGCTTTTTTATTATTTTTATAAATTTATATTTTTTATATTTTAATATTATAAGCTATTGAATTAATGATGCATTGATTAAACCAGTTACCAATAAATTAGATTCTTCTCTAGTTTAAAGTTGGGTCTAGTTTTAATAACTATGATTTAAATCCCAAAACCCATTTCTTCCCTGTCTCTTACACTCCGTCTCTCTCTTTCTTTTTCCCCCTCACTCCAGCGAATCCTCCTCCTCTTCGTCATTGCTGCTGTTTGCCACCACATTAGAAGCTCTTCCGCTGGCCCGCAGCTCAACGAAACTGCAGGGGAGCCGCAAGCTCGCTTCTGGAGCAGTAAAATGCAGGGCCATTTGGCCCTTCTTTGAACCGGCATTCCAGCATGTGTTTGCTGCTGGCGGGGCTTCAAACAAAGGTAAGCTGATTTGTAGCATAATATTCTAATATTATTGTTTGTCTGGTTGTAGTTTAGAAAACCCATTTGATGCCTACTATGAATAATTGATCATAGTTTTGAAAAAAGAAAAGGGCTTTTATTCCATAAGATGTTATGATAAAGGATTAAAGTCTTTCTAGAGAATTACATCCTACTATTTTAGTTGATTCAAGCCTAATTTGGAGAACTTTCCAAACATGTGAAGTGTGATTGTATTAAGATAGAATTAGAAATATTAGACAATAAGTATAAGGATTTATAAAGTAATGGGAATAGAACCTAGAATGGCAATCTTTGGGCAAAAAATATATATCATCAAATTATTTATAAATTAACATAGTAAATTGTTAAATAGGCAAAAAGGAAAGATGATAATAGATATTTTTGAACTTCTTGGTAAGCATAGGAAATATCAGGTGAGTATATAATTGTCCTTAAAATGTCATTTTCCTTTTCTTAAATGTCATATTTCTATATTTTTCTATATATAAATATCATCATATTTGAACGATTATAAATTTAATGAATGTGGCTAGGCCCTTTTTTTGTGTGCATGGGTATACAGAATTTGATTTCTTAATTATTGTTTGTTATGTTGAATAATATAACTATTAATGGAACTTTTAAGGGCACAATTTGTTTCTTGTTAACGACTGTTGTTTATTTCTTTGGGAATGATGTAGTAAAGGCATCACATAAGTTGTTGTTTGATTATTATATGAATGTGTGCTTAGTAGAGAATGTGGTTGTGCTTATGATTGATAATATGGCTATGTTTGATTTGTGAGTGTGCTGGAAATTTGAATGTTGTGAATGAAAATGCTTATGTAAATTTGTTAATCATTGTTGATTAATTATATGGTTGATATTGTATTTAGAATGAGTTGAGTCTTTGATGTTGAAAGGATGATGTGATGTGATGATATGAGAAATTGGGGGTGATGATATGGAACTATGAAAGGTTATGAAATGTGAAAAAGCGAAATGGTGAGATGAAATATTGATAAGTGCCTAGAGGAATAAGATTGGGATTGTGTGTGAATAAGGTTGGATCGAAGTTATAAAACAAACTAATTATTACTAACTAATTGATAATTGTTATTATTGTTTTCATCTATTTAGAATTATGGCAATTGTGCCTTTGTTTGCTTATGTATAGAAGTTGGTTGAGAATGTGGATGGAAGAATTGATTTGTAGCTAATTGGTTAGTAGACAAAAGTTCAGGTTTGAGGTTCACTATGTTATTTCTTGCTAATGTTTGATTTAACTAAAATTATTTTTAAATGATTTCAATAATTGAATTTAGATGATTATATATTTACTAAATTTATAAAACTTATTTTTTTTTTTTACATTTTTGAGATTCAACTTGAAAATATCAAGTTGCGTAACTTATGTAGAAATTCAAAGTAATTCAAGTAGAACTTAATAGTTGGGAATTAGAGTTAGAGAATATGATGTATTGAATTGTTTACCTATTGTATGTTTTTGTACCATTGTTGAGTGACATGAAATACATGTTTGAAAATATTTAGGGTACATGTAACCTTTGGAGGGTACTTGAAAATAAGAAAATCTCTAACCATTTTTTTCACAAAATTTTATAATGAATTTGAGTTGTTATGAAAAATAAAAGGATTTCCATTGAATCTAATTAGTGTGGTTAGTATTAAGGTCGGTGAAAATCGAATAATGGGATCTATGAGAGGCATGATCGATTTTGAATCGTGATATATAGAATATTAATAAAATATACAATAAAGTTGCTAAAAAAGTGAAGCAATATGTGATTTTATATATTTGACAAAATCTTAATTAATATATACTTAATTTAAAATATAGTATGTAATAATTGATATTGAGAAAATATTAAAAAAATTTAAATAAATAATTTCAATGTTAATTTTTAAATAATTTTACTAAATAACAGATTATGTAACTAATTTTATAATTAATATTTTATATATTAAATTTTAAATAAATAAATTTGATTTTAATTTTGAAAATTTTTTGTTAAATAATAATATATGTAATTATTTTAATTAATATTTTCTTTGTTAATTTTTTAACTTGTTTAAAATATTTTTATAATAATAATATTATATATACTACTTTATGATATTAGTATGTAAGTTGTAAATAATGATAATTGACATTAAAAAAAAAAGAACGAACATGGAATGAAACAAATTAATAAAAAGAAAAAAATAATAAATAAATTATAAAGTAATATGAGAGTTAAAATAAAATATATACAATTAAGTATATCAATTAAATTATATTTAACTTATTTCAAATATTTTTATTATTAAAATAAAATGTATAATGTTATATTTGCATTATTCTAAGGCCGACAACGACCTATTCTATTTTTTAAAAAAATCAATAAATTGTCCCATTTAGAAAAATAAATTAGGGCAAATTGCAAGATAATTATTAATACATAATTAGTAGGATTTAGGCAGAAAAATGAATTTTATTATATACTAGTGAAACAACATATAACATTAAATAAATAATATAATAATAGAAAAAGAAACATTTTTTTTTAGTTTTATAGGTATAGAAGAAAGAAAGAAATGGATAAGACACATTTATAATAAAACTAAAATATCATACTAAATATATACACACACACTATATTGTAATATTAATGTTAAATTTGTAAATAATATTAGTGGATATAACAAAAAGAAAAAATACAATGAAGAAAATATAAAGAAGAGGTATAATGGTTAAGCTAATAAGAGTTAAAAATTGTATATTCATATATACATACATATATACAGATATATATATATATATATATATATATATATATATATATATATATATATATATATATATATATATATATGTATAATTTAATAATTTAATAAAATTATTTCTTTCAACTTATTTGAAATATATTTTCAACAAAAATGAAATGCATGCTTTTTAATGATATTGATATTTAATCGTAACTAATAGAAGTAACATAAAAAAAAAAACAAAAAAGCATATGCAATGAAGTAAATAAAAAAAAGTAGATAAAGTAATATAAGAGATAATAATAAAAATATATAACTAAATAATTAAATTAAATTAAAATTTTAAATTGTTTAGAATATTTTTATAATAAAAATAAAATATATCATGTTATATTATATTTCTTAATGAAGTTTTTTTTTTAAGAAATGTAACTTTTTTAATATTAATTAAATAATTTTAAACTAAAATAAAAAATTATTTTTTGAGAAATTTAATCTCCCACCGAAGGATATTTCCAATATAATTCAATTGACTCCATAAATATTTTATTCTCATTCATCGGGAAAAGTCAACCACTATGTTGTTAACGTCCAAACCCTTTGGTGATTCTCCAAAGAATACAATTAGGTCAGGCCGGTTAATTCGGTTAATTTTATCATTTCTCAACCTAATTTAAATATTAGTTTGACTATGAAAAAAAGTTCAATTAATTTTTGAACCATTAAAAAAAATCCAAATCCTATATTTTCGGTGAACAGCACTATTATACCCGGCACAAGAATATGGACATAAACCGAAGGTTTAACCTATATTTGCACTCAGTCTCATGGGTTGGATTTTAGAAGATAATATCCATATTCATTTAAATAGGAATCACTAATCCATTTTAACTCGCGGCCGAGTTAGTCTGCAAACCCATGAATTGATCAACTTAATTTTGAATTTTTTTTAAATATATATATGAACAAATTCAATTTAATAAAAATTAATGAGTTAAATAAACGTTTAGTATAATTTTACACAAATATAATATTATATCTAATATATTTATTAAAAGCATAATATATTTTAATATTTTTGTACTTTTTATCAAATTCTTTTTTTATTTTTTTTATTTTTGAATACTTTATTTTTATTTATAATTTTTTTTGTGAACAAATTGTTTATGTCCTAGTCCATCTCGTCTTAGAATTGGATTGGACATCAACAAAATAAATTTGTGTAAATATGGTTTAAACAGGCCAATATACACAAGTCACAACTTGTGCGGATTGATGGGAGTGCTTAATGAATGATAAGGCCAGACTGGGTCGAAGGAAATGCGTTTAAACCTCACTCATTAAGATTCATTTTTAATCAGTCTAATTCGATTTGCAAGTCCACTCAATCGGTTCAAAAGCCATCATTTTTTTTAATATTTAATTTACATTTTATTTTGTTATCATTCATTATACTTTTATATTTATTATTTTATTTTTATATTTATAAATTTTATTGTTATACTTTTATATTTATTTTTATATGCATTAATTTTATTTTTTATTTTTATTTTTATTATTTTTAATTATTTTGATAATTTATATTTAATTTTTTGAAAATTAAATTTTTTTATATTAAATTATGACATACAATAATTAAAAAATATTTTTTAAATATAAATATTATATAAATGATTAAATATAAAAAAATGGCTGATTTAGACTTACGGATTAGCCCGCTTTAAGCCCATATGGATCACTCCAGTTTTTTAACAAACCTAACGGACCTAATTTTTGGAACTTGATCCGCCAAAAAGCCGCGGATCAATTCGTTGGACACCCTCGGTAGCTCATATCCCATTGTTAATTTATACCCTTTGAAAAATTGTATCCATGGACTTAACAAATTTCGAGGTGCCTATTTACTGACATAATGTTGCGTTATAGTTTTACATTATAAAATTTTTTTAATTTGATGCAAATTATTTTTTATAAAATTATATTATAAAATAATAAAATAAGAAAAATAATTTAAATATTTAATATTAAATATAAAATTTTTGATGAAAATAATTATTTCTTTTTTAAGAGAAAATTATTTTTTGACTATTATGTTTTTAAATATTATATTTTTAATCATAAATTATAAAAATATGATTTTTTTTATTTATATATCAAAAATAATTTTTTTTTATAAAAAATCTATCGAAAAACAACCGAAATCTTGATGGATGGATATTTGGAAATTGGACCGTACTATAACACAAAAATGAGAAAAGAAAGTAAATCAAGGAGCAAAATTCAATGACAAAAAGGGCAAAAATCAACAAAGGAATAAAAATAAAATCTTAGGATTTATTTATTTACTATTTTAAAATAATTTTTTTTTAAAAAACAGAAATTTCTATTTGACAAATTATTTTTAAAATTTATTTTTAAAAATTATAACTCTAAAATGTGTAACATAAAAATAGAAAAATAAAATCAAGTCTTTGATATTTTCTTATTCTTTTGTTATTGATGTTAGTTTTCTAATTAAATAAAATATTTTCTTATTTACTCATCCAAACATTTTTTATTCTTTGCTTTTTCAAGTCAAAAATAGTTTTTGAGAAAAAATAATTTTTAAAAATAATTTTAGAGAAGAATTTTTAAAAATGAGAACATAAAAATATATCCATACATTTTGAAAAAACATATCAAACATTATTGATGTAGTAGTATTTTAATACATCACCAAATGTAATAACTAATATGTCATGATATGTCATTATATGATAACTTAGATCTGATCTTAAAAAAGTAATCCTAAATATAAAATTGAAAAGTTCATTTGAATATAAAACTAGAAAGTGTAACAAAATCTCTCATAAATTTTTCTTCTTTTAATTTAGATTTTAAATGAAGTTTATTTGAATATAAAACTAGAAAGTGACTTTTTATAAAAATAAATTGAAATTATGCAAAACTTTTTTTTGAGGCAATTCTTATGGGGAAAAATCATAGTTTTTAAAATGATAGAAGCTAATATATGAAATACTTCCTTTGTCTTCTTGCTAAAAAGTTCGAATTTATTTTTTAATTTAAAACAAAGCTAAGAAAAAGATGCGTTCGTAACAGTAGGGGTTGACAACTCGGCATGACTCGCATCTCTAAACGATCATTGACGAGTCTGCATTTATTTTTCCTGATGAATAAAACATTTTCTTTTACTGCTAATAATTTTTTTCTTCATTTAAGAAAAAATTAAAAATATATGCACATGTAAGAAGACTTCGGCTTTATTTGATAATTAGTTGATTCAATTAACTGTTAGTTAATAACTGATTTGACTAACTGATTACATTAACTGTTTGAATCAAAATATTTGATAAAATTAATTATTTCCTATTAGTTGTTTATATGTAAAATAATATATAAGGATGCATATATATTTTGTGATCTATTTAAATATTTTATTTTTAATAATATTTTAGATTTATTATATGATTTATGTTTAAAAAATATAATAATTTATTTCTAAATAATTTTTTAACTCATACTTGCTTAAAAATATGATAAATCTAAAATATAATTAAATATTTATTATATTTCTTAAATTATCATATTTTTTAAAAAATAAATTATTATATTTCATAAATACTTTATAGAAGTTAATAATTATTATTTAATAAATTTATTTGATCTTTTTTTAGTAAGAATATAAATAAAAATATATATATTATTTAAATATAATTTTATATTTTTACAAGTCCATTATCAATAAAATAATTAAAAATATTATGTTTATTAACTTTTTCAAATTAACTGACTGAGGATCAATCAACTAATTGAATAAAGTTATTTGTCAAATGGTTAAATTAACTGATTGATTTAATCAAATAGTTAAATACTATCAAATCAATTAAAAGTTTAATTAACAGTTCTTTACTAAACACCTTTTTGTGAAATCTATATACTTGTTAGTTTTAAATTCTTATGTTTATTTCTATTCTTAGAAAAAGAATTCCAGAAGTAAAATTTCTTATCAAGATGACCAGCAACGAGGACAAGGAAATCTCACAAAACAATGACATTATTAGAAGAGAGCTTTCAAGAAACATGAAACATATGGCAATGTTTTCTATTTCACTAATGTAAATATAATTATATTATTGCGAATGAAATATAAATTCGTAAATAATAACAACAAAAGTTCGAAGAAAATTGTGAGGTGATTTGACTCATAGAAGTAGTATTAAAAATATAATTTTTTTCAAAAGTAAAATTTTTTTATGTCATTTGATTAACCACTAATTGAAAAAATGAAGGAAATAAAATTTTTTAAGAAGTTATACTTCCATAAATTATGAGAAATTACTTATTCATACTCTTTCAATAAGAAAATTTTTTCATATCATTTATAGATATAAATATAAAATTATCCCTATTCAATTTGACAAATCATCATTTTAACCTTTTATCTTTATTTGAAAATTATAGTAAATATAATTTATTAATTACAAAATATAGATGTAATTATTTAGATATAATTATTAATCATATAAAATATAATTATTATTAAATATATAATGAATAGAATGAGTATTATATAAAATAAATATTAAATATTATATTAAACATATAAATTGTGTATATAATCATAATTAGAATTATAATAGAAATTTAATTTTAAAGGAAATTATAATTTTTATATATATTTTAATATTATAATGTTTGCTATCTTATATTTATTATTTATTATTGAAATATTTAATCATAAAATAAAAATTATGTATTTCTTATCTATTTTGCATGGATTTGATAAAATCAATTATTTAACTAATATTTTCTTCATTTAAACTATATTTTATTTTAATTATATTAAGATGATTTAAGATATATATATATATATACATATATATATATATACATACATACATATATATATATATATACATATATATATATACATACATACATATATATATATATATATATATATATATATACATACATACATATATATATATATATATATATATATATATATATATATATATATATATATATAAGACTCTTTTTTTATATAAACCCATTTTAATTTTTATAGTAAATTAAAATTAAGAAATTGCCAAGTTAAAATAATTATGGAAAGAAAGATTAAAAAAATGATTTTGAAACTATAAAGATAACTAGATGCAGCTAAAATTTATCTATATTTCTTATTTTTTATATTATAATTTTGAAAGATATATTAATTATTTTAGTAATACTTTCTATGAAATTTAGAATTGAACTAAATAAAATATAAAAAATTAGTTATGGAAAAATTTTAATTTCTTAGTATTAACCAAATATCTTTAAACTTTTTTTTTTATAAAATTTACAAGGAAATCTACTTGTTAAGAAGTGTAACTTCCTGCAAATATGTACTTTTTACATGAATTAAACAATTTCTTTATAGTATTTCTTGATTTTATATTTCTCATCACAAAATGTTGCTACGAAATATTTTAAGGAAGAATTCCTAGTTTGAAAAATAATTTCTTTGTAGGGCAAATCACATTATCTTCTCTTGAGATTTAGTTCAATAAACACTCTATTCTTTAAATTATACACTTCCACTCCCTCTAAAACATTTCCATATTATGAAACGTAGTGATATTAGCTTTTTAACTACAACTTTTTCTTTAATATCATCCATCATGGTTATATTATTATTTTTCTATATTTTTATGTACAAATATTACAATAAAATTATACATAAAAAGGAAAATGTATTTTTATTTTCCAAATAAAGAGCACATGTGTATATAAAAATATAGGAAAATGATCTTCTAGTTATGAGAGACTATATTAAAAAACAAAACTATAATTTAAAACTTTAATATTGTTATATTTCATAACAGTAGAAGTTCTTCAAAGGATGAATATATATATATATATATATTAAAAGATAAAGGGTGCCAAATATAAATTGGCCAAACCTCAAAAAACGCTGATGTAATTTGCCCTTCTTCTTATTCCATGGCAACATAGATTAAGTTATAAGCTAGTGATGCTTATAGCTTGCATGTAAACATACTATTAATCCCCAACCATGCTATTGCTGGTTGGACTCTTGAAATTAGTTAAGCGACACTTGTCGTCTTGTGTCTCGACAAATTACTCAATTTAGTAAAATGTAAAAACATAAACATTCTTTTTTTTAATTTTAAATAATCAAAGGGATACAAAAACAATTATGAAGCAGAAACAATAGGAGCATTGGATTCCATCATATCTTCATGGTGGAAAGACAAAAGTTCGGAAGGAGGACTAGATAAACTCCATAGCTAAATCCACAAGCAACGAGCTAATTTTGTCAGCCAACAAAACATACATATTCTTTAATTTAATAATTAACTCATTCTCCCATGATTAATAAGTAATTAGGTAGCTTTCAAGAATATATTTTGCCTTTTTTTTTTTAAATGACTTCGACATAATGCATAAAGAAAAGCAAGTTAAATATTTTTAAAATTATATTTCGCTTTCAGACAGTTAATTTTGTAAAAATTTATATCATCATCAACGTTTAATAATCTTTATAGAATGGTTGGTAATGGATTCTTCTCACTTACATTTTTATAATGTTACCGGGATGGTGGAATTTCCATTTTTTTATGGATTTCTTTATCTTATGAGAGTTTGCTACGAGGAAGTTTCCGTTTATCCATTACATATAATAGAATTGTCGACCGTATGGTGGAGGGAGAAACTAGTTACTTCTAAACCTTATAACTTACGTGTGAAAAGAGATAAACATTTATTATTGTTGTTATTATCATTCCAAGGAAGATATGAGTTGAGTTCGAGTCGATTTGAATGAATATTATTTAATTTAAAATGTAATTTATATTTAAATAAATTAAATTTTTTAATTTAAATTTGATTTAAATTAAATTTATAAATTTGATTCAATAACTCATTTCACCTAATTAAATGAATTAGGATCTCATATAAATAAACTCAAATTAAATAAACCAAATCTACCCATATTATTAATACGTTAAGTTGGCTTTTTATTTAATTTAAAATCAAATAAAAAATATTATTTATATTCTTTTAAATACAATACATAGTATACAATATTATATTTTATATCACAATTTATTTCATAAGGTTATGAAGATATATTTATTAATTACTTATTGGGTTGGTTTGAATTAACCATAAATTTGGTTAGGTTTGTTTAGTAAATGAGCTAATAATTTATGTTCAAGTTCAATTTAATTGATTTATGAATCCAACGAATCGAATCAATTTTTGAATCAAATTATGAGTGGCTCACAAATTAATTAGGTTAATTTCTAATCTAAACTTATGAAGAATGTGATTTAATAATTTAAAATGCTCAGAGTTATTTTAAAAAAGATGTTTAACAAATAACTTTTTAATCAATTTTAATTGATTTAAATACATTTAACTAGTTAATTTGATTAATTATCTAATTTGAGTGTTTGATAAATAGTTATTTTAGTTAACTTATTATACCTCAATCAATCATTTTGAAAAAAGTAAGGTTTCCTATTCTTTTTTTCAAATAACTGATTGACATTTAGTATAAAAAAGGATAATGTTACAAGGATGTTGACTTTTTAAGGGATTGAGTATTTTTACTATTAAATTATATTTAATATATTCAAATTTATATTTTAATATTAATTTACTTTTTTTAATATTTAAAAAAATAATCTAATGGTGAAATACGGTCAAACCTATTATAACATTATCCATTATTTCTTAAAAAATCTAATACATAAGATAAATTATAATTATTTATTTTTAAATAAAAATTAATAAGTATAACAAATTTTTCTAAATATAAATAAGATAATAAAAATATATGAATATAATTATATATTTTTAATCAAATTTACAAAAAAGTAGATGTTTCATTTCATAAAAAATAATAAGAAATATATAAATAAAATTTTTAATCTTTTTCAAAATGATATCTTTGAAATTAAAAAAAATACATATTAAAAACAGAAACAACAAGACAATTACACTTGTGAAAGCTAAATTTTTATGCTTAAAATATTAATTCATTGATTTTCTTAATAATATACACACCAATTTTTAATTTAATTTTAGAAATGGTTGAAAAAAAATTTTGGTAGTATCTATACCAATAAAAATATTATAAGAATTCTTTAATTATAAAATTATGATTATTTATTTTAAAAGAAAAATTAAATAAGTATAGTAAATTATATTAAATTATTTTTTAAAATTATTTGATAAATAATATATAATAATTTAAAATATTATTAAAATAAAAATATTCAAATAAATCATAATATATATGTCCTTATATGTTATTTTTCATATAAATAATTAATAATTAATAGTTTATTTTATTATATAATTTTATACAAATAATTAATATTATTAATAGATCAGATTAGTTAATATAATTAACTATCAACTAATATAATTAGTTAGGCTAAAATTAAAACCTTAAAATCGCAAGAAAGTAAGGAGCAACTTGGATACGGTGATGTACCATACCATTGGAAGCAGTGACAGAGAAAGTGAGGCTATAAAAGAAATGGACAATCTTTAGCGTAATACAAAAAAGGTGAAGCAGAATAAGAAAGGCTTTTTCGAGAGATCAATAAAGGTTCCATGACAATAGGATTGGATGTCGGAAGAGATATAAATGCGAACCATTGAATCTCCAAGCAATCATTCTTTACAAGACACCTTCATTGCTAGAAAAGGGTCACTGTTGCCAGAAAATACAAGGTGTTTTGTTGAAGAAAATATTAGTCTAGATCTCAATTTAGAGAACATTAATGGCATTTCTGTCACAGAATTTGAGGATGAAGCAAAATAGGGAGGACTTTTTCGAGAGATCAATGAGGGTTCCACAGTAATAGGATTAGATTCGGAAGATATACAAATGTGAACCATTGAATCTCTAGGCAATCGCTTCTTACAAGACACCTTAATTGCTAGAAAAAGGTCATTGTTGCCAAAAAATACAGAGGTGTTTTGTTGAAGAAAATATTAGTCTGGATCTCAATTTGGAGAACATTAATGGCATTTCTATCATATACTTTAAAGGTTTCCTAAACTTGTTGATTTCTAAAAATGAAAACTCCTGAATGTGTAATCCCTAGTGACATGCCCTAATTGTTAAACTTTTAGGGAAAAAGATAGGGTATAATATAATCAAGTGTAAACTTGAACAATTCTGGGCTCAATCTAGTAAACTATCCTTAATTGATATAGGAAATGATTTTTTCATTGTACGTTTTGAAGTTATGAAAGATTATCATTTTGCTTTGTGTAGTGGTCCTTGGATTATACTTGACCATTATCTCACGATTAGACATTGGAAGCCTCGTTTCAATCCTTTTTTTGTTAAAATTAACAAAGTGATTGTATGGATTAGAATCCCTAACTTGCCCACTGAACTCTTTAATTGAAAATTTCTATAAAGTGTTAGAAGTTTAATAGGTAAAACTTACAAGGTTGACTTTAACACAATAGATGTTAATAGGGGGAGATATGCCAGACTTTGTGTTAAGATTGATCTTACACATCCTCTTTTACTAAAATTCTTTGTGGAAGGTGTACCTATGAAAATTGAATATAAAGGGTTTCACCTCATTTGTTTCGATTGTTAGAAATATGAACATGATCATGATCATTGCCTTGACAACATAGTCTAACAAGCTAATGAAGCAAAAAAGGAGGACAAAATGCTAGAACAAACTAATGCTTGCAAAACTAAGATTTTTGGACTGTGGATTATAACATTAAAGAATAAAAAAGGAAGAAAGGGGAATAATGACAATGGGAATCCTAATAGAACAAATCAAAATGCATTTGAATCTACAACTGGCCTTTCTAGTAAAGGCAATCTAGCCAGCAAGTCTAGATATGAAATATTGGGGGCTATTAATGAGGAGGAACTACAGGTTAATAACAAAACCCCTCAATAGCAAGAAATATCGAGAAAATTCCCAGAGACACCTAGTGGCTAGAAAAAGAAGTTAACCACCCTTCAAGAATAGGATTAGTCTTGTTGGAACAACAATTTCAAGAAGTAATATGAGAATTCACTTAATGTTCTAAAAAACATCCCCTCATATTTAATAGGGGAATCCTTCTTGCCTAGAACTAGAATCAATAGTTGGATCCTATTAAAGGAGATAGACAACAATTGTCCTATGTTTGCAATTACTTCTCCTAAAGCAACTCATATACTCTTTTCTCTATCTAAGTTGAATATTATTAATGGTGTTAAACATGCTAGACCACTTGTTCTTGCCAGAAATGACAATGCTTCAAAAAACATGAATGTTGATACTCTTATTATCGATCTAGAAGGTAATAATCTACTACGTTATGATAATAATAATGCTATGCTCATTGTCTGATAATTTGTACCCTTTTTTTCAAATGAAAATCCTCATTTGGATTGTTAAAGGAGCTATTAGCAATGATTTTGCTAAGGCCTTTAAAGAAATCAAGAAACTTAATAAACTCAATGTTATCACTTTACTTGAACTATGAATTAATGGCAATTTGGTTTCAAATTCTATGAACTAGTAAAAGCAAATGGCTTTAGTGGGAAAACTTTGCTCCTTTGATTTAACCCTTAAGATAGAGGTGATCATGTTCCATACCTAATTTCTTTATGTCAAAATATTAGATGATAACAAAGACCCTTGGCTTTTCATAACAATCATACTAGTCCCCAAGAGAATCATAGGGGCACTGCTTAGGATCAAATTAAATTGATTGTTGATTTCACTATTCTACCTTGGCTAATTACAAGAGATTTAATAAAATTGCCTTATACTCTGAGAAAAAAAAAGAAGAACTCCCGTTAATATGTCAAGGTGTGTAAAATTCCTCCAATGGATTAACTCCTATAAGTTGATTGATTTTTTGGGTGCTTTGGGGCCAGTTGGCACAAAATTTACTTAGAGAGGACATAAATGGAACAATTATAAACATGTCTTTAAAAAGTTGGATTGAGCTTTGCGTAATGTCGAATGGAGGACTAGACTTCCTTTGGCTTTTGTTAAAATTCTACCTCGTATTCAATCTAATCACCACCCCCTCCTTATATGTAGTTCTAATGATCCTCCGAAACATCCTGATAAACCATTCAAATTTTTGGCTTCGTGGGTTAGCCATCCTAATTTTACCTTTTTCTAAAGGACAACTGGAAATAAGGAAACCATGTTCCATACACTCTACTTGATCTATCCTTTAAAATAATAGCATGGAACAAGGAAGTCTTTAGTCATATCATTAAACGAAAAAAATAAATTTTGGCTAGACTTAATGGTATTCAAATCTCCTTTCAAACAAGTTCTAATAAGTTCTTGGAGAACTTAGAAACTTAGAACTTGCTCTTCATAAGGAACTTGACATGATTTTGAATCAAGAAGAGATCTTTTGGTTTCAAACATCACATAGTGAATGGATCAATCATGGTGACAAAAACACATGTTATTATCACATTAAAACAACCATTTGAGAGAGGAAGAATCAAATAGTAATGCTAAAGAATCCTAATAAAGAGTTGATTGACAACCAAGAAACACTAAAAAACATGGCAATTTCTTTCTATAAAATGCTTTATAATGACACTTCATCCTAGCATGTCTAGTACCACACACAATATGAATGGAAAAACAAAAAGATATTTGGACAAAATAACTAATGCACAAGAGATCCAAACTACTTTCTTCCATATGGAAGCTTTTAAGGCTCTAGGGGAAGATGGATTCTTTATTATTTTTTACCAAAAAAATTAGGATCTGGTTAGTGAAAATATAAGTAATTTCATAAAAGTTATATGCCTAAACCATTTCTTAATCACTCAGTGAACTCTACACTCCTCTATCTCATTCTAAAAGTGGATAAACCAAAATATATCTCTTAATTTCATCCCATAGCATTGTGTAATGTTATCTATAAGGGTTTCTTAAAAAGTATTGTCAACTGTCTAAAAAAACCCCTTCACAGCCTTATATTTCCCTATCAGACTAACTTCATTTCTACCAGAAACATTTATGATAACATAATAATAGCTCAAGAGCTAATTCATTCTATAGAAAGAATGAAAAGAAAAAAAATGCTTTATGATGATTAAAATTGATTTAGAGAAGACTTATGACAAATTAAGTTGGGCTTTCATCTAAAAAATGCTTCTAAAGATTCATATGTATTTTTGCTTCATAAATCTAATAATGACTTGTATCTCTTCTTCTAATAAAGTGGTATGGAATGGAGATAAATCTCATGATTTCAACCCATCAAGAGAGATTTGACAAGGAGACCCTTTATCCTATATATCTTTGTGCTATCCCATTTGATAGTTGATGAAGTTGATAGTAGGATGTTAGTTCCCCTATGTATGGATCGTGAAGGACCTAAAAATTCTCACTTACTTTTTACTGATGACTTGCACTTATTTACTAAAGCTAACATGACCAAAATGGATACTATTCTTAGATGCTTAAGAAAGTTCAGTGAAATGTCTGGACACATTGTTAACAATCAGAAAACTAGCATATTCTTTTTCAATAATGTGGCTCTATCCATAAGAAATCAACTTATCCAATAAAATGGTTTTGCTCTTATGATGAACTTAAGATGTTACATGGGTGCTATCATGTAGCATGAGAGATCTCTTAATTGGTCTTACCAACAAATTATTGATAGAGTCAAATAAAAACTAAGTGGTTAGAAGGTATAATTTCTCTTAAAGGTAGTCCATATTACTTTGGCTAAATCTATCATATTAACCATTCTTTTATTCCAAATGTAACATACCAGACTCCTTAAGGAGATTTATAATGTTAGTGAGAAGAAATAATGCCAATTTATTTAGGGAGAATCTAAATAAACCAAGAAAATGCACTGGATCTCTTGGGATACTACATGTTTACCAAAGGAAAATGGTATCCTTGGATTTAGACATTTAACAAACTTAAATAGTGCCTTCTTAATGAAATTAAGGTGGAGTATCTTATCAAACCCCTAAAGTCTTCGGGTCTAAGTACTAAGAGGTAAATACCAACAATAAATTGAGCCTAATACCCCACTAGTCAAGAACAATGCATCCTATTTATGAAGAGAAATAGGTAAAATTTGGCTTCAACTTCTAATTCAAACTACTAGGAGATTAGTGATGGTAAGTTTACATATTTCTAGACTTCCAAATGGGTTGAAAGTATGAGACCTCTTACAAAATTATCCAAAATGCTAGTTCTATTAACAAATCTCTTTACAAAGGTTGTAGATCTTATTACTAATACTAGACATTAAGCTATACACAAGTTGTAGTCCCACTTCCTGCCACTATCCTTGATTGTATAGAAGTTATGCTTCCACCTTACAATAATGATGGTGAAGAAAACTTAATTTGGGATGGCAATCCTACTGTAAACTTTATTATTAAATTTGGTTATTCGCTAATCACAGGCTAATTCTCATTAAATCCATCTTTTATATAGACATCCATAGTCTTGGAAAGGCCTCTATTGTATTTGAGTTTTTCTTTGGAAGGTTACCCATTAGAGATTACCGACTAACATGGTAAAAGCTAAATGGTTTGAGATCAGCCCCTTGTGCTCTTAATATAGATTGCAAGAGTAAACAATCCTTCATACATTACATAACTACCTTTCATCTAGTATGTTGTGGGAAAATATTATTACTCATAGACTTTTTTTCTTTGGTGAATTAGCCAACTGGTTGCATAGGAACCTAAAACTAAAGATTAAAACTAAATTTAGAACTAATTGGAACATTATGTTTGAAGTCTCTTGCTGGCTTATTTGGTTATGGAGAAATAAAAACTTATTTAAAGATAACTTCTTGATACTAACTCTTCCTTCCAATATGGTCTTCCATTGGACATAGAATATGACCTTTGCTTTAGCTACTCACTATGTAGCCCTCCCTGACTTACAATATCAAACTATTAATATTAGGTGGACACCCCTACCTAAGAACTAGATCAAATTAAACACAGATGAAAGCTAGAAGAGTTGGCTGTGCGAGCCTCCTACAAGATTCAACTAATCATTGACTAAAAGGATTTGTTTTTAATATTGGGAATTGTCACTCCTTCATTATTGAATTATGGGGCATTCTTACATAACTTGAGTTTGTTTGGAGTAAAGGATATAAAAAGTCCTTATTGAATCATATTCTTTGATTATTATAAATATTCTTAACTTAGAAGAATATCACCATAAACATCAACTTCATTTGATTAAGAAGATTCTACAATGGCATTCACAAGATTGGGAAATTAACTTTATTCATCAACTTACAAAAGGAAACCAATGCGCAGATCAATTGGTAAAGTATAGTTTTAAATCAAATCCAAGTTTTCATCAAATTGCTTCTATTCCTACATATCTCTAAGTGCTTATTCTTGCTGATATTATTGGGTCTACTGCACCCAGAACTATAATGATTTAGTTTGCCTTTTTTTTTCTTTTGGGTTAAAAAATTAACTAAATTAATATAATCAATTGATTATTAAATAAGGGCATAATGTTATCGTCAACAACAACAAATTTAGAAAAAAAAATTTGGAGTGGGCACTTGGAGAAAAATTTTCTTCAATGCTTGTTAACAATTCCAAAATTAAAAATTCCTAGTTTTTTTTCCCAAATTGTTATTGAGAAAATTTATATTTTTGCGGTTGACAAAAACGTTTTGCCACAAAAGTTCTTCTAATAATAACAATATTGATCATAATAAAAAATTTTAATTGGCACACATCTGATGAAATTTCTAGAATTATAATATTCAACTAGTGAACATTTCCATAGCAATAATGGAATGAAAATATCATATTATTCACACACCAAGAATTTTTTTAAAAAAAATTAACATAATAAAAATATGTAATCACAAATTTATTTATAAATAACGTGAACTATATCTTCTTTTCTCTTTAAAAGAATTATAGTCATCCCTTCTTCAACCTATTAAAAATCACACTAATATTTAAGTTTATTAAAAGAAATTATGAATGAATATAAAAGAATTAAAAAAAATAGAGAAAGTCCTCCAAGCTTTGGAAAAAAATTAGCCGAAGTTGGAGTGAACAGAAATGAAGTAAAATAAAAGTTTTTTCAGTTAAAATTTTTATAAGGCGAAATGTCAAAGTTGTTAACACTTAATTAAATTTAGAAAAAAATTTAAAATATCCCCATTAACTTTAGGATGGACTTAATTAAATCTAGTGAAAAATGTAAAATACCTCCTTCAATTTTAGGTGGTTGGATTTTGCTTCTTTTAACTTTGAAAATTTAGAAATCACCTCCTTAAATTTTACAACACTTAAGATTAATACCTATCTACTTAATTAACTATTTTAATCAAATTATGTTACTTTTTTCATAAAGTTTTAAAACATAAATTACAATGTTATAATTATAAAATATTGATTTATTTTATTATTTTTTCATATATAATTTCATACTTTATTTACAAGCATTTAATTAAAATTTTATATATAATTTAATTTCTATTAATTATATAATATAAAAATTATATGTGAAAGATAATCAAAAAAATATATTATACTATGATATTATGATTTTTATCTAAAAACTTCATAAAAAATATAAAATTTAATAAAATAATTAATTAAGTAGATGATAGATATTAATTTCAAATTTTATAAAGTTTACAGAAATAATTTTTATATTTTTAAAGTTAAAAGAAATAAGATCTAATCACCTTAAAGTTAAAAGGATAATTTGTAATATAACAGTCTATTATACAGTCCTCATTAAAAATAAAAAAAATTATCGTTAGAATAATTTTCTTTTCCTACGAAAGGTTCGTGTTTTTTTTTGGGGGATCACTGTACATATAAATCTATTTTCTCATAAAATTTTTAAACAGGACCCACCCTGTAGCAACATGCATCCGCCCTTAGTTGTGAAAGAAAGAAATTTATTATTGTTGTTATCGGGGATGCGATATAATTATTTAAAATGCTGGCTATCATTTTAAATGTTGTTATTAAAAAGAAAGGAATTTATTATTATTGTTTTTGTCATTAGGGACACAATATAATTATTTAAAACATTGGAAGTGATTTCAAATTTTGTCGTGCGGCAAATTCACGACCATAAATTAAAAGAATCAAATATTCTTTTTTTTAAATGAATTATAATATATCATCTTACCATATATCACTATTTTAAAATTATTAAATTTTATTCCATTTATGAAATATTGCATAAATCAATAAATTCACACATTTAAATGTCGAAGCCCCTCCTTTTTTCGTTTTTTTGAGTAAATGGCCTGAAAGCCCAGCTAAATAGCAACATTGCTGGGGTATAATACTCTCATCAGGTCACCGTCCGGCAATACTTTTACTCCTTTATCCATTTTTATTTTGGTATAATACTCTCATCCGGTGACCGTCCAGCAACATTGAAGCACGTGATGAAAAAAATACCCTGCGACGCGGGACACACTAACTTACTCCCTGTTGCTTTTGTGCCAGATGGCTTCGGTGAGTTGACGATAGAGATTCTTAACTCCCTGATAACTATTGTTCAATTTTTCCTTAAATTTCTACCGGATGTTACATTGGATGTTCCATTCATTTCACAATAAATATGAGCAGTGTAGTAGAAAAAGAAATATTTTATTTTAAAGAGGAATATACATTTTAGTATTTTATAATTACATTATTATAGAAAATATTTTCTATTAAACGAAAGGAACTCAAAACTTTAAAAATAAATAAAAATATTTACATGTAAAGAGACCTGTTTATGGGTTGAACTGATTAACTTAAAAAATATAATGTTTGAACTCTTTTTTATGGCTTAAATATTAAATGAACTTTTATTTCATGACTTAATTAATATTTAAGCAGGTCTCGAATTATAATTATATGAATTAAGCCAATTCGATCCAATTTGATTACATAAATTTATTTTCATTAATGAAATTTTATATTATAAAAAATAATTATATTTAATTATTTTTAAAATAAAAAATTTTAATTTAATATGATTAAATATTTTATACATTTAAATGTTTTATAATCTATTTAAATATGTATATTTAACAAAAAAAAAAAGTACCATGGAGTGCTGTAAGAAAGTGTAACTAGGAGTCCTCCTCAAAATTTATATAAATTTATTAAAGAATTTAAAATAATAATTAATTTATATCATATATATAAATTTATAAGTTATATAAAAAATTTTAAAAATAAATAAATTAGTGAATTTTAAATTAATTAAGTGTTAAATTTATTCTTTTATTTTTCTTATAGATTCTTTTATTATTTTTAGTTACATATAGGTTTATTAAGCCAACCCAACCTAAAAAATAATTTTAAAGTCTTAAAATAACCGAAAGAATGGTAAGTCATTGAACACAAATATCATAATTTAAACTCAAGATATTGAGGCAGAAACCGGTACCACTACACTATTAATGTTGCATTTGCATTCGGAATATACAAAAAAATGTAAAGAATAAGAATATTAAAAAATCATTCCATAGATGATGGAATAACCATTTTATAATATATCAACATGTGTTCCTTTTCTTGCAATCGATGGCTATGAGGAGCATGAGCTGCTATGTAGTTTACGCAAAGTATTTTAACAAGTATTATTTATTCCCTTCTGCACGTCTTTTGTTCATAACTTAATATTTAATTATGGTTACAAATATAATTCTCAGCAATATTAAGGTTTATTATTTTCTATGTTTGATCTTCCTCGCATGAGGATAATCATATGCTATAATCTTATAATGTCAAACCTAGACGATGGATTAACTGGACAGATCCGCAAGAGCCCTAATTTTTGCTTGGGACCTTGGGCCTTTGTGCTACTCCTAAATTTTACTGCATTTGATTTGGACTTTAAACGTGATCCTTGCACAGGGGCCATGCTCATCTTTTCTGTATGATTCCAATTTTATCGGATGTCCCCGGCGGGACGATCTGGACTCTAAACGTCGTTAACCCACAGTGAAACTGAGGCAGAAATCAAGAGTGAACATTATAATCAGAGTCCTTTAATTATTTGATCATATATAATCAGAGTCCTAAAAAAATTTTAATAACAATTTAATCTTTTAGTTATTCAATTATACTCAATAACATCCCTCTATTAATCTGTTAGGAGAATAATCGAAATAATTATTGAAACAATAATGGATATTATAGAGTGTGAATGACTAGTGTATGACGATATATTAACACTATAATAATGTCATGTCAGCAAGTTAATTTTATATCAATTATTATGAAGATTTAAACAATAAATTAAGAGAAAGACTTAAATATGTGTAACTAAATAATCGGAGGCCTAAGTTAATATTAAATATTTTTCAAGGATCAATTTTTTTTGGGCCTCGAAAAGTGTGCAACCACAAAGAGAGAATCCAACCAAAACCAGAGAAGAAAAAGGCAAACTGCAGCCGAAACACTAGAGAACAAACCCGTTGGGAGCGCGGTTACGATACCGGATACAGACACGGAGAAATTAGGATGCTAAAATACGTAAAAAGATATAAATTTCATAGGAATATATTAGAATTCAAAAATTAAAAATATAAAGTTATCACTAATGTGAAAAAAAAAATAAAGGTATACGATAATGTTACAACTTTAGAAATATGAAAGGATTAATTTTATGGTATATTTATATCTAATTGAACTTGAGATTTAAATAAAAAGAAATTTTATTTTTATTTTTCTCAAAAAATGCAATTTTTTTAAAAAATAACAAATCAAGTTCAAAATTACTAGAATAGCCTGTTGCTAATAAAAAGAACCAAATTTTAGAGAATTGAAGTTGCATCAAAATCATAAAATAAAATACGTAAAAAATATATAAATTTCATACAGAAATAGTAGTATTCTAAAATTAAAAATATACATTTATCATTAATCTGAAAAAAAAATACCAAACATGCATGATAATATTTTAATTTTAGAAATAAGAACTGATTACTTTAGTGAAATATTTATACCTAATTGAATTTGAGGTTTACAATAATAACAACAATAATAAAGTTTTATCCTACTAAGTGAGCTTAGCTATATGGATCGTACAATGCCATTGATTTTTACTCAAAACTAAATTTTTAAAAATATTATTCACCAAGAGATCCCTTTTGATATTCTCTGCTATTATCTTTTTTGGCCTCTTTTTACACTTTTTTACGAGGTTAAAGATCATATGATTAACTCTTTTTACTTGTGCCTTTAGTGACCTTCTTTTGCACATGACCAAATTATCTTAATTGATTTTCTATCATTTTCTTCTCAATAGGTGCCACACTAATATTCTCTCATATGCATTCATTTCGTATCTTGTTCTTTTTTATGTCACCACATATCTATTTTAACATTCTCATTTTTGCTACTCCCATTTCTTGCTCTTGAGGTTTAAACAAAGAATTTTATTTTTATTTTTTCCTCATAAAACACTTTTTTTAGCAACAATTGCATCTATAAAACAACTAATCAAGTTCAAAATTAATAGAACACCCAGTTGTTGAAGAAGGAATTGAATTTTAAAGAATTTGATTCTTTTCTTATACAAACTATCTCTCGAATATAATAGCATGACTCCAAAAATGAAGTATAGGTGCTTTCTTGATAAATGCCCAATATCCTATGTTGCACATTAAGTTATATTTCAAAGATTAAATCACATCAGCCAAATTAAACCTCAAGAGAAGGTTTATATATAAGATCTCCCTTTTATGCAAAGTGACAAGAGATGGTAAGTTTGCATGAGGTGGGCCAAAGTTAGTATAAAATGATGGATTTGCTCCTCTACACATGAATATCACATGAGGTTAGGTTAAAGCCTACTTTTCCAAACTTAGAACTAAAATAATATTTATTTTTACAAAAATCTGATCCTTATATGTGAAATCAAATTTTAAGTTTGATAAAATTTGAAATACTTAATAGATTTATTTTGAATAGTTATTTCCAATGGCTATATTTCCAATAGCCATATTTTTTAGCTTATAAATAGTATATTATTTCTCTCATTTTTACAAAACATGTATCTTTAATAGCTTTCTACAAAAATATGATACTTATATGTGAAATCAGATTTTAAGTTTGGTAAATTCGAAATACTTAACAGATTTATTTTGAATAGTTATTTCCAATAGCTATATTTTTAATTGTTATATTTTTCACCCTATAAATAGTATATTATTTCATTCATTTTTACAAAATACATATCCTTAATAGCTTTATCTAAAAACACTCTTTATCATTCTTGTTAGATATCATTTTTCTACTACCTACTTCTTGTTCTAATTGTGTAATTTTAAGACAAACGTGTTTGTTAAATCCTGGTGGAATTATTGGTTCAAGTTTTGCATGAGAGGCTTAGATAATTTTTTAAAGACAATGACTTATATCACGTCTTAAACTACACAACAATTTTCTTAACAATCTCAAGGAATTATTTCTTAAGTGTAATCTTAAGGATAATGTCTCTAAAATAAATTTTGAAAAATAATTTTGGTTTATTATGTTTACAATTTATATAAGTAATTTCTATGATTATTCTTTTCATTTGTTATTTGAGATGTAGAATATTATGATCCGTTGTAGGATAGTCCTGACTCAATTTCCTTAATTATTTATAAATGAGGCCATGTAAATAAATTGAATGGTGCATTTGAACTATCTTTAACTATGGTGAATAAGCATGGCTCTAATGTATTTCCTAGTGTGAGTGGTGATGTTCATGCTAGCTTTCAATGGTCTTGGACACTCCTAACATAAGGCTTATGGACTTAAGTAATTAAGTACTTTGTTCAATTTTTACTCCAACATTAAAATTTTATCATTATTCCTAGTTGGTATATTGATGTTATACATGTGTTATGCTATTGAATTGTGAATCTTAATTTAAAGGAAATAATAATCTAATTATTTATTTATATTTTAATTTTTTTCCTTTTTAAAAGTTAACTATTTCTAGTGTGACTTAATGCATTTGGTTTTTATTAATTATACATTATACAAGCATGGAAGACTAAAAAAAAATGTGAATAAAAATAACATTTTAGTAGTTCTTGATTTCATGTAAGAACTTACATTATATTTTTAAAGTTTCAAATAAATTTAAATTACTTTTATCTAATATTTGTGGATTGCTTAAGAAGCTTTTATTGAGATCCTGAAAGGTATATTTATAGGATCATAAAAATTAACTACGTAGCTTTTTTGGATTTAATGAACTTTATTTTTCTAATTTTGAAAGTGATGATATTTATACATGAAAAACAATCTTGTGTAATCCTATGTTAACATATTTACTTATTTTTTTCCACTTAATGTGTTTAAATAGGCCTTATCTCAATTCTATGTGTATTGTCAATAAATATGTTAGCCAATATTATTAGTATTTATAAATTCATTCTGTATGTCACTTACAAATATCATACTCCATAAGAAAATAGGGAAAACACCTTATAACTTGTGGAAAGGTTATGCTTCTAATTCACAATATTTGACAGTGTAGGGGTATTTAGCTTAATTTTTATAGCTTGAATTGAAGAAAAGAAAAATAGGATTAAAAACCTGGGTTGTATATTTGTAGGATATGCTAGTAATAGTGTAGCATATAGATTTCTTATTTTGAAAAGTGATGTGCTTGATAGCAATATAATTATATAAACAAAGAATGTTAGATTCTATAAACATATTTATCCATTGCATGACAAAATTTTTTATGCAACAAAAACTTTAAATACACCTTTCTTGTTAATGATGATTCTTAATTTTATTTTCAAGTAGTTTCTTCTTTTAAAGCAAAATTTTAGGAGAAAGTAATTAAAATAGAACTTGAATCAATTTTGTAAAATCAAACTTAGGAACTAATGAACTTACCTCCCAAAACAAAGCTAATAGGTTGTAAATGGATTTTTAAAGAAAAAAATATTTTCTTGATAGTTCAATTGAAAAATATAAAACTCAATTGTTTGCAAAAGTTTTTACGTAAAAAAAATTGATTACTTTGATACTTTTACTCTAATAACACAAATTTCTTCAATTTATATCTTGTTTGCATTAGCTTCCATTTACAAATTATTTGTTCACCAAATAGATGTTAAAATTGCTTTCTTAAATGGTGACTTAGAAGAAGAAATTTATATGATACAACCTAAAGGCTATGAGGTATTAGGGCAAGAACAGAAGGTTTGTAAATTAAAAGAAAAATCTTTGCACAACCTAAAGCAAGCACTTAAATAGTAGCATGAGAAATTTAATCAAACCTTGATAAATAATGATTTTTCATGTGTTAAAGTAAATAAATTTGCATATGCAAAATATGAAAACAATAAATGTATGATAATAAGTTTATATGTTGATAATATCTTTATTTTTGGCAATAGTCTTCTTATTGTGCATAAAACTAATTTTTTCTTGATTTCAAACTTTAACATGAAAGACATAGCATATATTGCATGTAGACTAAGTAGGTATACCCATAATCCTAATTTTAAGAAAAAAAAGAAACTATTATGTTTGTAGTAAGCAAGATTGTCATGAATCCTAATGTAGGAAAAAAATGAGAGATGAATCCTCTAAAACCTAAAACAAATTTGGTTGAACATGATAAGGATGACATAATCATAATGGCCATTTCTCAAGTAAACGTTATAGCTAATATGAAAGATTAGGTGGTAGACTTAAATGATATGAAGCATATTTATGCTAATAGAGAAGCCTTCTCACGTTACTCAATGTTAAGAGATAGAGAAGATTTAGTTTACCTAGGAGATTCAAGAATTGCAAAGGAAATTGTCATGTTTGTGGTTTACCTAGGTAATCCTAATTTTAAGAAAAAAAGGAAATTGTTATGTTTGTGTTAAGCTAGATTGTCATGAATCCTAATGTGGGAAAAAATGAGAAATGAATCCTCTAAAACCTAAAACAAATTTGGTTGAAGATGATAAAGATGACATAATCATGATGGCCATTTCTTAAGCAAACGTTATAGCTAATATGAAAGATTGGGTGGTAGACTCAAATGCTACGAAGCATATTTATGCTAATAGAAAAGCCTTAACCAATTACTCAATGTTAAGAGATAGAGAAGATTTAGTTTACTTAGGAGATTCAAGAATTCCAAAAGTTCTTGGAAAAGATAAAATACTTCTGAAACTCACATCTGGGAAGACCTTGGCTTTAAGTGATGTTTTGCATATACCTAATAATAGAGTAAATTTAATCTTTGTATCTTTACTGGAAAAAATTAAGATTAAAGTATCTTTTGAATCTAATTAGAATAATTAAATACCTAAGAGGTACCATGAATGGATCTTTGATTCAAATAAAGCAAAATCCACTAGTGGTTATATGTTCACCCTTAATGGTGGTGTAGTGGCTTGAAAATTATTTAAGCAAACAATTATAACTAGATCTACTATAGAGTTAGAGTTTGTGGCTTTTGAGATGGCTAGAAATGAAGCTAAGTGGATAAGAAATTTCTTATCTAATATATAGTTAGGTACGAAACCAAAACCTTTGGTATTTATGTATTATGATTGCTAATTGATAATAGCAATTATAAAGAATAAAGCTCTCAATGGAAAAAAATTGGTATATTAAATTAAGACATAATATTGTGAAGTAATTGGTTAAAGTTGGAATAATTTTCATAGACTATGTGAAGTTAGAAAGGAATTTGGCCAATCCTTTAATGAGTCTTTTAGGCAGAAAACAAGTAATTGATACATTGAAAGAAATGGGACTAAAGTCATTTTAAGAAATTAACATTAACGGTAACATAACTTATGTGATTGGTAATCCTATGAAGTAGGTTTATATGGGTAATAACAAGTCAATGTTAGTTCTGAAAGTATTAGAATTAATTTTATATGTCCCATCTATGGTGTATATGATTAATGCTTTAAAACTATAAATTATATGTAAGGATGAGTTTGACTCTTAATGAATTTCATAACTCTTATGGGTGTATTTAATCATAGTGTACACTTGATGGATTCACCTATATAAGTGTGGAGTAGGTCCACTTTTATAAAATATGGGCAAGATATCTAAAGCATTCATGAATTATTAGGCATGCGTATGACTTATTAGCATAAAATTGCATTGCATAGGAAAATGATTTATAAATATGAATTGATTGGTGAAACTGCTATTTTACAATAAAAGGTTATTAGTTCATAGAAATTAAATGCTTTACTAGTAATTCTATAAATTATGTTTCTCTTTTTCTAGGTTTGGTTCATAGTTTATAAGACATCAAATCAATGATTTATATTTATTTGAGAACTTAGGAAAGATTCTTTACTTATTTCTTCATTTTTTTTATAATTCTTTTGAAATATATAAGGGATTATTACATATTGAGTTGCATTTCAAAAAACTAAGTCCCACATCAGGTAAGTTAGACTTCAACAGAAAGTTTATATATAAGATCTCTTTTTTACGTAAAGTGATAAGGAAAAAAAGTGATAGGTTTACACATATGTGTTAGTGTATGTCCTAAGAGCCAATCATAGAGATGATTGTAATATTACACAATATATTACATTTTGTTTTGGCAATATAATTATTATATTTTATTTTACGCAAATTATAACTTAAATATAATAATTATCCTTGGAATAACTTTGTTATTCCTAAAATGCCCTTAATCAAGTATTATTACAAAAAGGATAGTAATAATATATCGAGACTAACATGTATAATGACTAATAATTATGAATCATGGATATGTGATATCAAGTTAATACATGAGTACATTGTTAGTAAATAATGTGCTAGATTGACCCACTGTAAGAATACTGTATGGATAAATGTGTCATTAGTTATTCTTGCTGGAAATCGCGCATCATACATGCACAGCGGAATAAAATTTTGCACGATTTCCACCAAGGATCCATGCGAATTTAGAACGCCATAGATTAGGGATTAGGGTTTATACCTTTCGGCAAAATTCTTCTGACCGCTACAGCAAATCCGATCTGCTTCCAAATCACGAACCGGAATGGAAACCAGTAAATCAGATCACCAGTACAACGTTTTGTGGCTGCACCTCTGTGGTATCCACACGAACTTGTGAATCACCGATGAATGTCTGCTACACACACCGGTTGGAATTGATCTCCTTAGACCTCGTAGTGCTAGCTACGCCTCTTCAGAGATTTTGGTCAAGGAGAGTGGCTAGGGTTTTTCTATGCTTTTACTTGGGGTGCGTGAAGAATAATAGTAATCCTATTATTACCCAATAAGCCTATTTAAATAGGTGCATAGAAAAACCTAACCTATTTGGGCCTTATTCCATTGTATAATTATAGGCTTACTATTGGACCTTATAATTATAACATGAATTCCTAAATATTAAGCCCAAACAATTTAATCCATTAATTCCAAATTCACTAAGCTCTAAGTGTGCGACCCTACAGGCTCTCATTACGTTGGCAATGACCATTAATCATATTAATGATCATAAACAAAGATTGGTGTCTAGCAACACATCATTGTTACCCAAGTAATGAGAAAGTCGGTGATTTGACTAAACCTTTACACGTGATCATCACTTATGTCCTTTTGTCCTATACATCTAGATTGAGCACGAGACATGGACCGTGTCATTCCCGTATAGCCCAATCTTAAGGTTTCTTGACTCCTAAGTAAGCTGACTGAAACAAATGTAATTGACATCTCATATCAATTCATCTGAGTATGGCCATGCATTTTCTCAACTTTACTTAATCAAGGGGCCCATAGATGTTACTCCTGTTATATAGGAGGGACAAATCCCATCTTGATCACACAAACCCCTCCGCATGATATGTGACATATCCAATATCTACCCTTGCATTCACTTAACCATTAGTGACATAGAATAGTATCAAAATATGAAACTCACATGTAGGGAACCTTGGTGATCTCAGGTCAAAGGACCATATTAATAATGATCACTAAGAACCACTTATGACACTCATATAACGATCCATGTAGTGTTCTTAATATGGGTTGGTCCAGTATACAAGTTCTCTAACTTGTACTCATGTGTAAACTTAATATCCCATATAAGTTTTCACACATGCTAGTCTTAACATATCAAAGCAACCTAATCCACAATGATATATGACTAGGGACATTTAAGAATACAATTATTCTAAGGTTATTATTATAATTAAATATATTACGCAGACAATATATATAAATATAATAATTGAAATTGCCATTAAAATAACATGATTCAAAATTACAATTACCAATATGATTGGTTTTAGGGCATATACACTAACAATTCTCATATGATCACAAATGCACATAGTCCTTTAACCTAAAGTCATTATGGTTCCCTACATGAGGAGTTACTCACTTTGATGTCATCCTACTTTACCTTTAATCAGGATGACAAGTAGGATGTTGATTAGGTGTGTCACAAATTATGCAGAGGGAAGTAAGTGATGTAGATGAGATTTTGTTACTCTTGTATGAAAGAGAAATATCCTTAGGCCCCTTGATTGAGTGAAACTTAGAAATGCATGACCATGATCAATTGAATTAATATGTGATATTGATCATTTGTTTTAAGTTTACTCAGCATTAAGAAATATAAATTGAATATTAACGAGGATGACACACTCCATGCCTCCGGTTCAATTTGGATATTGTTATAAAAGGGATTATGATGTAAAATATTGATCATATATTAGGTAAATATTGAATCATAGATATTCTTACTATTTGAGTGGCAGTGATGTATTGCTAGATACCGCTCACTGTCTATGATCCAAAATGAGTCATTATCAATGTAGTAAGAACTTACAGGGTCACACAAAAGGAATATAAATAAGATAATAATTAATTGAGTTTTAGTTAGACTAAAATTCAATTAATTGAACTTATTTTCATAAATATATATATTTTATGATAATATATATTTATTCATGTAATATATATATTATATATTATATGATATTATTTGATATTAAAGTAATATAAGATAATTATGTTATTAGATATTAGATAATTATATTATGAGATAATATTATTATTATCTAAATAAGATAATTATATGTCAATTTAATATTAGATAATTAATAAGATAAGTTCTATCTCTCCTCACTCTCTCTAGGATAAGGATAAGGTGACAGTTATTTAGTGTAATTAGAATTTTTAAAGTATTATCCTAGTGGGATTAGGATTGTGATATGCCTTAATACTATATAAGGACTTCAAGGCAGCACATTTCATTCACGCTCATAAGCTTCATCAAACCCTAAATCACTCTAGAAAATGTCCAAACTCGATCCTAGTAAGAGTAAGGAATCCTAACAGCTTCGTGAAGGGGAGAAGTCGTTGTTCACTTCGTGTAGATACTCGTAGAGACACTGTACCTTCTGACTGGCATTTGATTCATCTCTATCTCTCAAGGATTCATTTAGAAAGAACATAAGTACAAATAAGGTATAATCCTAATACTGGTTTTTGACTTTTGCATGGATCCTAGGAAGGTTTTGGATCAAAAATTTGAAATTCTGTTACGTCTATTGGTCCGAATCCAACAGTATGAGATGGGCCAAAGCTAATGTAAAATAGTAGATTTACCCTCTTTGTGTGTGAATATCACATAAGACTAGGCCTAAGCCCACTTTAGCAAAATCAAAACTAAAATAATTTTTATTTTTACAAAAATCTAATACCTATTTGTGAAACTAGATTTTAAGTCTAGTAAAATTTGAAATGCTTAATGGATTTATTTTGAATATTTATTTCTTAATAACTATATTTTCAATGACTATATTTTCAATAGTTATATTCCGGAAGCTGTATTTCCAAGACTATATTTTCAATAGCTATATTTTTATTAGTTATATTTCAATTATTATATTTTTTAGCCTATAAACTCTTTCTCCTTCTTTCTGGGTTTGATTTTCCTATTGTGTACTTCCTGTTCTGATGATGCAATTTTAGGACAAATGAATTTGTTAAACCTAAAGGAATTGCTAGTTCAAGCTTCGTATGAGAGGCTAAAATAATTTCTTAAGGACAATGACTTATATCATGCCTTAGATTGCACAACAATTTTCTTGACATCTTAAATTGGCTAAAACCAAGAAAAACGAAGGCCAAAAGAGGGATAAAAAGGCAAGAACACTAAGAAGACTTAAAAGAACAATTTGATAATAATAAAGAGGCCAGTGAGGGAACAGTTGAGACACCTAAGTCAAAGGACTAAATTGATACAAAGCAAATATGTAATAGACTAAAATAGGTATGTAATGTGTAGTCAGTATTTTTTATTTTATAATATTTATAAGTCATCTAAATTATTGATTGCAGTTACTATCAAGAAGATTAGTTTAATAGTGTCAAGTTACTACTTTATTTTAGAGATTATGAGTTCAATGTAAGAGGCTATTGATTTTTAATCAATAAAAGAATGAAAAATTCTTAGAATTATTAGCATTTCTATAGGTTGCATAACAACTTCAAGTTTGCTTAATTCTTCATTGTTTACTGTTTAGTATCATAAATGCAAGAAGGTGGCAGATGATTTTTTCATTTTTTTTCATAACATGACAAATTGAATTATACCCCAAAACTTGCATAAAGTACATATAAAAACCCTATCACAGAATTATACTAACTGAGTCATATCTTTCCCCCTATATAATTCTTACAAAATGCTTAACAAAATTAATGGAACTTGAAAAAAATGAAGACAATAAAAAATGGTTAAGATGTAGTAATCTCTCTCTTTCTCTTAGAAAAGTATCTTGTAAGAAGAAGAAGCACTCTTTTGGGGACCACTAATTATGAAGGACCATTAGTCTTGAAAGAACCAATCATATAAATTTACCATATTTTTTTGCTTCATGATAAAAACATATGAGTGGCCTAGAAAGACTATTTGTTATATTGAAATGGAAGAGAACAAAGGAAAAGTATACGTTATAGGTGGAACTAATTTCATTGATTTTTAGATCATTAAAAGATTATTTAAAGATGGTTATTATGTTGATACCGATATTTAATCTCACCTTGGTACACTAATCAGCTAAAAGAACCAACCTATAAATGAAATTTCTCCTTCTTTTGCTTTTTTAAATTATTATTTTTTAGTGTGTTAGAACTAAATATTAAATCTTTTTCTTGTAGGCCTTTCTTTTTTAATGTTATTTTGGGTACTTTATAAAATTTTCTTATAGTGCACTTAATTAAATTATGGCAATTATTATTTATTATTATGACCATTTCTTACTTCAAGGATTTTTACTAGTTTGCATATAGGATGTAGAGCTAATGGTGCACTAATACTTGATGTTTTTATAAGGTTTTTCCTTATTATATCTTAAGCTTAAACTTAGGATGTTGTATGTATATTTGTCATTACCCTAACTTGATCACGATTGGTATGGAACCTATTTCTTATTTCCATCAATCTATTTCTAATTATCTAACGTGATCCTGATTAATGAGTATCATGCATATATAAAAGAAATTTGTACTTTAAAAAGAAAACATTTATTGAAGTTTCTATAAAAGATAAGGAAGTTAGGTATGCTTATAGTCCTTTTAAAATGAAGATAAGCAAGCCTAATTAACTCATGAGAAATCAGTTAAAATATCTTTTCTACCTAAATTTATGATAAGATAAGGTCCAAAATATGTGTTACCATACTACTATTAATGAGCTCTTACGGAATTTAGCTCTGAGAAGATAGATGTGGAGGCTTAACCTATAAGGAGTGAGTCTGGAGCTCAATGATTGAATAATCTATAATAACATCAATAAATTATAATAGCTTACTTATTAAACTATCCTCTTTTGACTAATCTTATCAAATTTCAGCATATTAGTAACTAAGAATAATGAGATTAACACAATCATTTCATTTTCAATGTATTATATAATAATACTCATAAATAATTACACTTAAGATCATATTTTATTTGAAACAATGAGTAATAAATAAAATATTCATTTACTTTTTATCCTTTACGTTAACCTTATACCCTCCACAAACTTTCTATTATTATCCCTCCAAGGTTTGCCTTATACCTTCCATAAGCATATCATTGGGAATTTTCCATTTGGTATTCATAACATCAACCCCATCATATTTCTCATTTTTATTGCCACTCGTGGCATGATTCATAATATAATTTAAATACTAGATCTCAAGTTCTATCCAATACAATCACAATTTAATTTCAATGTATATTATAATAGTTTTTAGCATTATTATGCCTTCTTGTATGGTAACAAGTATTCACACATATCATAATAATCAATTCATATAACACTTTTCAATACATCTCATCCCATAAGTAATGCAATAGGTTTATTACAATATATATTATATCATATAACTACTTTCTCATGTCATGATTATCTAAGTCATGTACTTATTTTATAATTATCATAAACTACTTTATCTTTAATGCTCAGTGATCAAATACCTATGTTAGGCCATTGTAAGTCATAAAAACATAAAATAGATTAGGTATGAGTTATTATATGGTCACCATGTTATGACTTTTAGGTGATCTCTTATGTATAACTCAAAATTTATAAATATATTATTCAGGAAACTTATTTTATATGAAAAAAAACTCAATTAGCTTTTTATAGATCAGTCATTTGCCTAAATTAGTTAAGTTTTGAAAGAGTTATGCTTTTTTAAAGATAGACACAAAAAGTCCATTTTTTGAAATCTTGAGTTTTTTACCTCTATCTACTATTTTGATGATATCTCAAAATATATATATAAGATATTAATTTAAAACTAATTCCATTTGAAAGTAGATTCAATTACCTTTAAATAATAAGTAATACATTTAAAACGGACATAAGATAAAGGATTTTTACTTTTTTAATATTGACACAAAATTCTAGGCTTAGTGAATTGATTAACCAATTGATTCACTTGTCTTAAGTTCATATCTAAACCCTCAAAATTAATTGATCACTTGATTCTGAAGTCCAGTTTTTCCTCTGGACCTTTAAAATTGATTGATTACTTAATTCACACATGAAAACATTAGTTTTCTTTGAAACATTTTTCATTTGACTTTAAATACCCTCTAAACATATATATTACACATTAAACTTTGATATAATCATTATCACACTTATTTAACATATCATATTACCTCTCTTTATTATTTATTACTTTCACCATATTAAAATAAATTAGATTTAAGAAAAATCACAAAATAACTAATATTCTACCAATACTATCCATAACCATAAAATTCATAAATTTACCTTGATTATCCACTTACCTTATATGAAAAAAGATGTCAGAAAGCTAGTTTGAAGATTTTTTAACCCTAATCACATCAAAATTCATAAGTTCTAGAGTTAAGGTTTAAAATACCTAACAAAACTAAAAAATCTCAAATTTCTTTAAATGGAGTTAGGAGGGATTCTTCATAAAAGTAATATTCTTACCTCGATTAGATAAAAAAAATTAAGAAAAATGAAGGTTCTTCTAGCTAAATTGATAAAGTAGTGGAAGAAATTCTTAAAGAGAGATGGGAGAATTAGAAAGATAAAGAAAAATAATGAAAATAGGGTTTGGGGGCTAAAATGAGTGAAATAGGGCTTTAAGGGCATTTTTAAAAAATTATTCCTAAATCTCTTATATACTCACACATTTACTTATATTAGTACAAAATGTTATACTTCACGATGTCAATAAACTTCCCTTACCAAAATTTCACCAAATTCATATTCCCATTTTTTTAAAATTTAATTAACTTTATCTTATTTCATATTTCATATCAAAGTTTCTAACCTAAGCAAATTTACCAATTGCCTTAACTATCCTTTCTTATAACATAATTTCTAATTTACTAGTAATTAGAAAGGGTGTAACAATACTTCCCCTTGAAAAGAATTTATTCTTAAATTCTCGATACATAAAGTATTCTAAAGCTAGTATGAAAATATGACTATATTAAACTCATTACTCACCACATAAATGAGGATATCATTGCTACATTTTAGGCTCTAACTCCTATGTAGCCTCCTCTACTCCATGACATTCTTAATGAACCTTTATAGAAGAAATTTCTTTAGATATCAGCTTTCAAACTTAGCGATTTATGATCTTTACTGGTAACTCCTTATATAATAATTTAGGATCAAGTTGTAATGGTTTATCTTGAATCACATGAGACTCATCTGATAAGTATTTTCTAAGCATAGATACACGGAATATAAGATGGATGGCTTGTAAGGTATCTAGTAACTTTAACTGATAAACTACTACTCCAACATGCTTGAGAACTGTGAAGAACCTAATGAAATACAATGCTAATTTATCCTTTTTTCCTAAATCTCATGACACTTTTCATAAGCAAAATTTTTAGAAAGACCATATCTTCTACTTGAAATTCTAATTCTCTCTTTTTCTTGTTTGCATGCAACTTTTTTAAGTTGGCCTTAATCAATTTCACATGATTTGAACTTTTCCAAGGTATCATTCACTAAGTCTGGTCTTAAGATTTATGCCTTCGTAGGTTCGAATGATCCTACTAATGATTGATATTTTTAGCCATAAAGTGTATCTAACTACTGGATTGATAGTTGTTATTGTAAGCAAACCTTTTTAATGGTAGATTCTTTTCCCAGATACTTTCAAATTCCAATGCACAAGCTCTAAACATATCCTCTAATATCTAAATAGTTATTTCAAATTACCTATTAGTTTGTGGATGAAAGGCCATGCTAGACTGTAATTAAGTTCCTAATGCTTATTGAAATGATTGCCAGAAGTGAGATGTGAACTGAGCACTAACTTTATGCAATGGCACAATCTTGTCAAGGTACACCTAAGCATATTAACTTATAATGAAGATAGTCCTAATGAGAAGAAAATGTGCTAACTTTGTCAATTTATCAATAATGACCTAAATAGAATCATATCCTTTCTATGTTTTAAGCACCTTAATCAAAAAGTCTATTATAATGCTTTCCCATTTCTATTCTAGTATTGGGAGCAGCTAGTGTATCTCGGCCAGACGTTGATATTTTGCATTCACTTATTGATAAGTAAGATATTTCACTACATAGTCCAATATATCTTTTTTCATCCTTTTCCATTAAAAGACTCTTTTTAAATTATGATACTTTTTTACTGTTCCTAAGTGCATGGTGTATGATGAACTGTGAGCTTGGTTCATCAATTCATTTCATTTGCTTGTCATTGCTTGGCTATAAACTATTCCCTTTTCATCAATAATTAGATAAAATTTTTGCTCTTCAATTACCTCTTTCACCAAAGTTGCATAGTTTAGATCACTCTTTTGTGCATCCTTGATCTTTTTTATAAAAGTGAAATGAATAGCCATATAAGCTAGTAACACACCAAAATCTTCAGCTAATACCTTTATTGGTTTACTCATGGATTTCCTACTAAGCACATTTGTTACCACATTGGCCTTATTTAGGTGATATAAAATAAAGCAATCATAGTCCTTAACTAACTCCATCTATCTCTTTTGTCTCAAATTGAGATCTTTTTACTTGAAAATGTACTTCAAGCTCTTATAATTTGTATAAATTTTAGTAGTTTCTCTATATAAGTAATATCTTTATATCTTTAGGGTAAAGATTACTATTATCATCTCCAGATCATGTGAAAGATAATTTTATTCATGTCTCTTTAATTGTTAGGAAGTGTAAGCTATCATTTCACTATGTTGCATAAAAATACACCCAAGTCCGATCATTAATGCATCGCAATATACCACATATCCCCTATGCTTAAAGAAAGTGCCGATACTAATGCCGACATCAAGCATGATTTTAATTTTTGAAAGCTATTTTCACATGTATTTGTCAACTTAAATTTAACTTTTTTTTATGTTAATTCGGTTAATGATATTTAAATTTTGGAGAAATTTTTGATAGATCTCTAGTAATAACTTGCTAGCCCAAGAAAACTGTGAATTTTTATAACTAATGATGGCTTTAACCAATTCCCCATTACTTCATCTTTTTGGGAATCTACTTGAACTCTTTCCTGTGTCACCACATGCCTTAGAGAAGTAACATTAGTAGTCCAAAACTCACATTTTCAAAATTTTGCATATAACTTATGCTCTTATAATGTTTGTAAGACTACTCAAAGATGTTAAGCATCTCTTTTTCACTTTTGAGTACACTAAGATATCATCAATGAAGAAAATGAAAAATTTATCCAAATACAGATTGAATACAAGATTCATCAAATCCATAAAAGTAGCGGGAGCATTGATCGATCTAAAAGACATTACTAATAACTTAAAATGGCCATACTGAGTCTTAAATGTAGTTTTAGGAATGTCTCTTTCATGGATTTTCAATTGGTGATAACTCGTGCATAAATCAGTCCTAGAGAAGTATTTCGTTCCTTTGAAGTTAATTAAAAAAATCATCAATATAAGGAAGAGAATATTTATTCTTGATAGTGACCTTGTTGAGCAGACAATAATTAATAGATAACTACATAGAATCTATCATTTTTCTTCACAAAAAGGATCGGAGCTCCCTAAGGTGAAGAACTTAGATGAATAAAACCTTTATCTATAATATTTTGTAATTGCTTTCTTAACTCTTGCAAATCTATCAAGGCCATTTAATATGGAGGAATTGATACAGGTTTAGTTCTCGGTAATAAGTCAATATGGAACTTAATTTCATAATAACCTAGGTAATTCCTCTAGGAATACATCAAGAAATTCTCTCACTACTGAAATAGTGTTAACATTTAGAATGAGTTAATTCAAATCTCGTATGGGCACCAAGAATGCTGTGCCTTCCTTTTTAATGAACCTTTAAGCCTTCATACTCAAAATAATGATGGCAGAGTTCATTAACTTATCTTCTTGGAATCCAATAGGTGTAGATCCCTCTATAAAGAATGTTATGGGTTTATCAAAGTAATTTACACATGCATGGTACTCAGATAACTAATCTATCCTTAAAATTACATTATAGTCACTTATATTAAGTAAAATCAAGTCTATTGGTATTACATGATTAGGAACTCTTATGGGATAAGCCTCTAACTTATAGGTGGTTATAAAGGATTTCTTTATAGGGGTTATTACAATTAAAATGGTAGTTCTCTTTTTAGTTATGGTGGTATCAAATCTCTTTAACATAAAAGAATGGGTAGCACTGGATCAAATAAAACTTTAACAGAAAAGATTTCAATAGAGATAGTACCTATCATAATAGCATTAAAAGCATAGGCTTCTTAGCAAGTAAGTACATATACTTGAGCTTAATTCTCACTTACTTCTCCTATTTGTCTTAAAACATTAGCACTCTTTGAAAGTGCTAGAAGGTTTCTAGAATATAAAGCCAATTAGGGATTTAAATTATCCCATTGAGGTATGAAATAACTCGCACCTTGGCTTGTAATATTTTCTAGGCAATCCTTTACCTTGTGCCTAATTATCCCATCTTTGAAGCATTGTCCCCTAAAATGGTTATAAGGAATGTCATGGTAAAGTTGACTTTGAGCGCATGAAAGTTTTCCACCACATTATCTTAAAGGTTAATTTTGTTAACTTAGAGGATTAGAATGAGTTCCACGTCTTTTGGGGTTGTTTATTAAAGAATATCTACCATGTATACCTTGAAAAGATAGTGGTAAAACCACTTCCCTCATGCCAAGAAAGGGTTTGGAAAGGTACCTCTTTGAAGAATGTACTTGATTCAATCCCTCGAATTGACTTTTCTTCTTAGTCCCTTCTTGAGCTTACCTTTCTTTTCTTTCATCAAATCTCTTTAACACAAAAGAATGGGTAACACTAAGATCAAACAAGACTTTAGCAGAAAAGATTTCAATAGAGATAGGACCTATCATAATAGCATTAGAGATATAGGCTTCTTAGTTAGTAAGTATGTATACTTAAGCTTGATTCCGACTTACTTCTCCTCTTTAGCCTAAAACATTAGCATTCCTTAAATGTGCTAAAAGGTTTCTAGAATGTGAAGCTAATTAGGGATTTAAATTATTCCATTGAGATATGAAATAACTCACATCCTGGCTTGTAATATTTTTAAGGTAATCCTTCACCTTTTTCCCAAATATCTCACATTTAAAGTATTGTCTCCTAAAATGGTTACAAGGACCATCATGGTGAAGTTGATACTAAGGGCACGAAAGTCTTCCACCACCTTTCCTTAAAAATTAATTTTGCTAATTTAGAGGATTAGAATGAGTTCTTTACCTTTTAGGGTTATTTTTTAAAGAATATCTACCATGTATACCTTGAAAAGATGGTGACCCCTTTGTAAATCCACTTCCCACATGCTAAGAAAGAGCTTGAAGAGGTACCTTTTTAAAGAATATACTTAAATCGGCCCTCAGATTAATTTTTCTTCTTTTTCCCTTCTTGAGTTTTCCTTTCTTTTCTTTACGAATTCTTAATTTAAGCGCTAGTGCTTGATCCACCACTTTTTGATAAATGGCATTGTGATCAACATGGATTTTCTCAAAGTAGAAATCTTTGAGGCCATACATAAATCTTTTAATTTTTACCTTCTTCTTAGAAACCAAATGTGGAGCATATTAGGACAATCAGGGTAAATCGAGCACCATACTTCAAAATAGATAAATCCTTTTATTTTAAGGCCTTGAATTCCTAAACTCTTCCTCGACAAACACTTGGTAGTAAAAAGCGATTCATGAATAATTCTTGAAAAGCCTCCTAAGTTAAAGGCTCTAATCGTAGATTTTGATTAATTACTATATTAATGAACTAATAATGGGCCATATTATCTAGTTGGTAACCCATTAACTCAATTAACAAAGAGGTAAGGCTTTGTAACATCTCACCTAATCTTGTAATATGCTGAAAGAATTGATATAGATTTACTGCTGGATCAAGACTGGAATATCTAGGTTAATTTAACAAGAGGAACTCATGTATGATTTTAAACTTATCCCTTGTTTTCTTTATAGGAGGGTTACGCTTATGCTTACATTCTCTTCTATGATCATAACTTTCATCATGATCACCAGGGTTACCTAAATGCTCACTTTAATCCTTTGAGGTATTATGCCCTAGCTGCTAAGTAAGGATTTCATCAACTTGGTCTAAGACATGCTCTAAAAAGGGTGCAATCCAAGGTGGAAATTGTTGATTAATTTCTTTACTAGCCTTTTGCTTATCATTACAAGCTTGAAAACTCTTAAATGATTCTTAATCTTCAGGGCAATTGGCTCATGCTTGACTTTGCATGTTAGCCATGGTATAATAAGGTCCATTGAAATAGTACTAATGGTATATGATCCCGAGTGTACACATACCACTAGTACAGTTCCAATCAACATTTATTATGGTAGCATATAAATATAACCTAAGAGTCTCATCCAACTAAGAATGTAGACTATATTCTCATATCACCTTGTCATGACCCTAACTTGATCATAACTAGTATAAAACCTATTTTTAGTTTCCACTAACTTATTTCTAGTTATCTAACTTAGTCTTAATTAATGAATATTATGCATATATAAAAGAAAATTGTACTTTAGAAAGAAAACATTCAATAAGGTTTCTACAAAAGAAAAGGAAATTAGGTATGCTTATAATCCTCTTAAAATGAGGATAAGTAAGCTTAAGTAAGCTTAACTAACTTACGAGGAATTAGTTCAAATATCTCTTCTATCCGAATTTATGCAAAAATAAGGCTCAAAATATATTATATATAAGAATATATGTTACCATACTATCATTAATAAGTTCTTATAAAATCTATCCCTGAGAAGGTCGATGTGAAGGCTTAATTTGGGAATTTGTAAAATAAATCATAAAGAAGTAAGTCTAGGCCTCAGTGAGTGAATAATCTATAATAACATTAATAAATCATAATAACTTACCTATTTGACTATCCTCCTTTAACTAATTATATCAAATTTAAGTATATTTGTAACTAAGAACAATGAGATTAACATATAATTGTTTCATTTTCAATGTATCATATAATAATACTTATAAATAACTACACTCAGGATCATATTTCATTTAGAATAATGAGCAATAAATAAAAGATATTCATCTACCTTTTATCTCTTAAGTCAACTTTATATCCTCCACAAGGTTTTCATCATTATTTTTCTAGGATTTGCCTTATACCTTCCACAGACAAGTCACCAAGAATTTTTCATCTAGTATTCACAACATCACCCTTATCATATTCTTTATCTTTATTGTTATTTATGGCATGATTTACAATATAATTTTAAATAATAAAGCTCAAACTCTATCTAATATAATCATAATTTAATTTTAATGTACATCACAATACTTATCAATATTATTATATCCTCTTATATGACTACAAGTATTCAAACATATCATACTAATCAATTCATAAAACACTTTTTAATACATTTTATCCTATGAGTAATGCAATGAGCACATTACAACATATATTATATCATATAACTTCTACTTTCTTATGTCATGATTATCCAAGTTGTGTACTCATCTTATAATTATCATAAACCTTTATATCTTTAATTCTTAGTGACCTAATATCCATGTTGGGCCATTACAAGTCATAAAAACATAAAATAGATTAGGTATAGATTACTATATAGTCACCATGTTGTGACCTTTAGGTGATTTCTTATGAATAAATCAAAAATTATAAATATATTATTATGAAACTTATTTCAGATGAAAATAGACTCAATTAACTTTTTATATATTGATCATTTGCCTAAATTAGTTAAGTTTTGAAAGGGTTATATCTTTTTGAAGATAGATATAAAAGTCTATTCTTCAAAATCCTAAGTTTTTTTACCTCTATCCGCTATTTTGATAATATTTCAAAATACCTATATATATAATATTGATTTGAAACTAATTTCATTTGAAAGCAGACTTAATTATCTTTAAAATAATAGGTAACTCGTTTAAAATGGATGTAAGATAAAAGAGTTATGCCCATTCAAATTTAAGTTCAATATTCCACCAATACCATCTATAGCCACAAAATTAATAAATTTACTTAGATTATCTACTCACTTTATATGGAAGAGGATGTTAGGAAGTTAGTTTGAAGATTTTTCAACCCTAATCATGTCAAAATTCATCAATTCTAGAAATAAGGTTTATAATACCCAACAAAACTAAACAAATCTTAAATTTCTTCATCAATTAAAAGGAGATAGAAGGGATTCTTCATAAAAGCAATGTTTTCACTTTGATTGGATAAAGAAATCAAGAAAAATGAAGGCTTTTCTAAAGTAGTGGAAGAAATTCTTAGAAAGAGGTGGGAGAATTAGAAAGATGAAGAGAAATGAGGGAAAATAGGGTTTGGAGGCTGAAATGAGTGAAATAAGGCCTCAAGGGCATTTTTAAAAAATTATTCCTAAACATTTTCTATTCTCACACATTCACTTATATAAGTACAAAATTTTATACCTCAAGATTCTAATAAACATTCCCTACTAGATTTTCACCAAATTCATATTTTCATAGTTTTTTAATTTGATTAACTTATTTTATATTTCACACACAAAGTTTCTAACCTACATAAATTTACCAGTTGTCTTAGCTATCCTTTCTCACAATATAATTTCTAATTTGCTAATAATTAAAAAGAACTTAATAGTATTCTTACTGTTAAGAAAAAACTACAAGACTTTATTCTTATGGGTTTATCTTTGTATATAGCTTTTATTGTGGTTGTTAATATCGAGATCTTACCAAGGATTGGAAAGGAGGGTGGAATTGTAAATCATGAGATCAAAACAGGATCGTAATATTTTACCTCAAGTTTTAATTTATATTTTATATGCTTACTTATGACCTTTTTGTAAGAAGAAAAAGAATTTTAAAATAATTAAATATGCATATAAATTAATAACCTATATTCTAATCCATGTCACTTCTATTTTTAGAAAAAAAATTTCTTTCACATTAAGCCTTGAACTAAAGGAAGCCATCATCATCATTAAATTAACAATTACAACTAGATAAAGTCAAACTAACTGCCAAAATCCACTTTAAATTTTTGGATTCCAATATTGATAAAGTAAAGCAACTAGCAGGTCTAGCACTTTTTGCTAAACAAAATTAATATAAATAATTTATCTAAAGCTAAAGTTAAAATATCTAGTCAACACTTCATTTATTCTAACTCTCTTATCTTTTGTCTCTGCTCTTTATTATATCTTTGCCTTTTGCTTTGTCTCCATTCTTAACTCTCGCTTCTAGCTTTTTGTTTCATTTCTCATTTTTTACCTTCTGCTTTATCTTTTATCTCTTGTCTCTAAATCTATGCTTCAATAAGTGACAGCGAATGGCAAATAGTGAATGGTAGTAAGTGGCAAATAGCAAATTGCAAATAACGAATGATGAATTGCAGCTAACAAGTGGCAAATAATAATTATTGAGTGGCTGACCAAGGTTCAAGCTTCAATCACTTCTTTACTTTTTGATGGTTAAGCAAAGTTTGATCAAATTTTAGCTTTCCTTATAATTCTTAAGGTTGCATTTTGTATAATTTTTTTTTTAAATTTAAGTCAGTGGGTTTTTAGATTTTTTGAAAAAAATTTCAATCCTAACTATCCTAATCCAAGCCATTACTCCAAAAATGGAGGATTAGCCAACTCAGTAGGATTATACGATACAACTAAGTAAACCAATCCATCACACTAGACTCGAAGAGTCTATCTCCTTCTATTTCAGTGTGTTATTCATCATGAAATGTAGACCAAAAACTATAGAATTGTGTGATTCTATAAGAAGGATCACAAGTTTGACAACCATAGCTCTGCATCAAATTGCTTTGATTTAAGATTTAATTGATTTAAGTGATCATAACTTTTTATTCCATTTTGATGGAAGAATGTAGGACCTCTATTTATATGAATATGTATTTTTCTTTATTTATCATTTATTTTAATTTTAATGTCTTCTTTAAATTAGAGATATTACATAGTGAAAATTATCTTTCCCAAAGAAGCAAAGTAATAATTTTGTTCATCTTTGCCATGAGCAGGATAGAACAAAGATGTTTACTTCCTCATAAATTGACCAAGAGCATCCTAAAAGCTACAAATTCTAAATATAGATTTCAGCAATCCAAAAAGGTTCAATGAAGTCATTGAAGGCTGTATCAAAGTTTTCCATGTTTCTACACCAGTTAATTTAAAAGAAAAAGAGTGTAAGTAAATAATGACAAAAAGATCTATTAATGGAACATTAGGAATTCTAAAGGCTTGCAAGAATTTAAACATTGTGAAGAAAATAGTTTACAAGTCCAATACCTTTACAATTGCTTTTAGTGGCAAAGATTTAGAAGTGAATCAAGCAATAGATAATATTATTTAGAGTGATCTGAATTCTCTTAAAACTTTAAAGCCATTCGAATAGACTTACGTAGTGTTTAAGACATTGACAGAAAATGTAGTTCTTGAATATATAAAAAGGAATGGTTAGATGTTGTAACTTTGATTCTTACTTTTATTTTTAGACCCTTCATTTGTCCTAAGCTTCCTAACTCAGTTCAGGCTTTGTTGGCATTGCTATTTGGTATATGTTGCTGAACCTTGTGGTACCATATATATATGATAATTGTTTGTTATACGAGTTTATGAGGTGGGAAGTCATAGACTTCTAAACTTTTACAAGTTTATAAGTGTTATTCTATGCTAGTTTAACAACTATAAGTTCAGTATGTTAAGAATTCAGCTAGGTTAAAAAAATTATGCTTTTCAACATTGGCTTTTGAGACTAATTGCTTTTGAAAGGTTTTTATCTTTATATTTGAAACATTTCTTTTTCTATAACACTACACTTGAAGTTATTTATGTACAATTATTGAACTTCCTTACATATAAAATAAAAGAAATTGATGAAGGTGATGATCAATTTGCTTTAGTCCTTCAAACACCTATGGTACATGTGGATGATGTAGTAAAAGCTCATATATTTCTGCTTGAACATCCTAACTAAAAGGAATATATAATTGTTCATTATGTCTTGTGACTATTGAAGGAATAACTGAAGTTCTTTTTCCTAAATATCTAAAATTTAAAATGTAGATAGTAAAGTGAGTTTTATTAAACTATTCTTCTTCTCTTTAATGACTAAATGATTGTTAGTTGGCTTAGTTGTGATAAATATTTAATTCTATGATTATTTTATAGCTTACTAAAGAATGTTATAGGTCCTAAGTTTCCAAATCTTTCCTCGAAAAAGCTAATAGATGCCAGATTATAGATATGGACTTAAAAAAATGGTTAAAGATACAATTCGAGGTTACAAGGAAAAAGGTTTTTTTGTAAACTGTATCGTCAATAAAGAAGCTTACTTATGTAACAAGTCAATGAAAATGGCAAATACACTCGAACCTTGTTTCAGTGAAAATGTTGTAACTAGTTCCTATGTTAGTGTAACTGTCTAATTATTTGCTTAATTTTAGACACAATAAATTGGTAATAAATATATTTATAGTTATGACCTGTCAATGGAATTAGAGAAGTTAGTGACACTTTTGTTGAATATTAGGTATTAGTTTGGTGTTTTGTTTAAAAGTATGTATGTATATAATTTTATGAGATTTTTTTTCTGATGTAATGCTATCTAGGTGTCATTCTAATGTAGTAGGTTTCATTCAGAGAAACCTTTAACAACTTTTTCCTCTCTATTCTTCTTAGCTCAAAAGCCAATAATTAGTATCTAGAGCATTTAATCTTAGAGGGCTTGTAAATATGAGGAAAAAAAAGCAAGCTTCCCTTCCCCACATTTAAAACTTTTAAAAGCATAGAAAGTATGACATTAAGTGATTTTTCTTCTTTAATACCAATTGTTTTCATTGGAGAAAACTACCTAATCTAGGTAGTGAAAATGAGGGCCTACCTTAGATCATTTCCCCTATGGAGATGGTAGAAATAGGTAAGGAGCCCAATTCTCTGCTTAAAAATCCTATTATAGCTCAAATCAAGCACATAGTGAGGAAAAAGCAAAGAAATACAAAGCCTTGTTTGCCATTCAATCATTTATTACAGATAAGTTCCTTATTCCTTAACAGGATTATGAATTGTAAAGTACCAAAAAATGCTTAGGAAATACTTCAAAAAGAGTTCCAAGGCAGTGAGAAGACTCATTAAATGCAGGTTTTAGATCTTAAAAGGGAGTTTGAACTTTTTAGAATGAATAATAGTGAGATTGGGAAAGGATTTTCAAATAAGCTCATGAAAGTAATAAGTCAAATCAAATTTCTTAGTAAGGAGCTATCTAACAAGAGGATTATTAAGAATGTTATAGTGAGTTTGCTTGAAAAGTTTAAATAAAAAAATTTCCTCCTTAGAAGACTCTAAGGACTTAAACAACTTAAGTCTTTAAAAGTTAGTGCTTTACAAGCACAAGAGCAGAAGAGATTATTTAAGCAAGAAGATATAGCTAAAAAAGCTTTCTTACCATCTCAAAAAGGAAAATTATCATCATTTAATGGTGGAAAGAAATAATTAAGTGAAAAGTAAAAGAAGGAAAAAATAAAGAATGAAAGTAATAAAGGTGCAAGAAGGAAAGGCATGTATAGGCCATGTCTCCATTATAAGAAGAAAGGTTATCCAGCCAATTATTATTGTTATAGACCAAGAGTTCAATGAAGATCATGTAAATAGTTTGGTCATATGGAGAAGGTTTGCAAAAGTAAATCTAAGCAGTAACTCTAACATGCTTAAGTAGTAGAAAATGAAAAGCAATAAAAGGAGAAATTATTTGTTGCACTAGCTATGCAATAACTTATAGCTCAAATTTTTTGCTGATTGACATGGCTACACTCACTATATGACCTTTGATGTTAATTTATTCATTAAAATATACAACACCTACACTTTAAAAGTGAAAGTAGGAAATGGAGATTGTATGTAAGTGAAAGGGAAAGGAGTAGTTACTGTAGAGAGTACTTTAGGTACAAAATTTATTTTTGATGCATTATTTGTACCTAAAATAAGTTAAAGCTTGCTTAGTGTTGCTCAATTGCTTAAGAAAAATTATGTTATATACTTCAAAAATAGGTTATGCAATGTTTTTAACAAAGTTAGTGCTAAGATTCTTACTATTAAAATGATTAATAGAAGTTTTCCAATCAATTAGAAGAAGATTAAGATCAAGCTTTTAAGAGCTTAGATGAGTCTTCATTATTGCATAAAAGATTTGGTCATTCTAACTATTCATCCCTAAGGCACATGTACTATTAGTTCAAAATTTGCTTACCATTGATAAATGCAAAGGTATGTGTGATGTATGTCAACTTGGAAAGCTACACAAGCTACTTTTTCTTGATAATGACATATGAAGAGCTATAGATAGGGTACGACTAATCTATACTAGTGTTTGTGGGCCTATGAAGACACCATATCCTAGTGGAAGCAAATACTTTATATTGTTTATAGATGATTTTAGGAGGATGTGCTACATTTATTTTCTAAAGTAAAAGTTCGAGGTTGTTAATGTGTTTAAAAGGTTCAAAAAACTAGTTAAGAATCAAATTGGTCTTAAAATCAAAGTACTCAAATCAAACAATGGTATTGAGTATATATCAGAAAAATTTAATAACTTTTGCTTAAAAGTTAGTATCTAACACCAATTAAGAGTTCCTTACACTCCTTCACAAAATGAAATGAGTGAAAGGAAAAGTAAGATTGTTATGGAAATGATAAGATACTTATTATTTGAGAAGAATCTTTTAAAAAAATTTTGGGTAGAAATGATTAATACCTCTGTGTATCTTTTCTATAAGCTTCCAACAAAGGCATTAAAAGATAAAACTTCATTTGAAGCATGGTTTGGATTTAAGCTAATTATGGAGCATTTTAGAATCTTTGGATGATTATTCTACTCTTATATACTAAAAGTTAAAAGAGATAAGCTCGATTAGAAGGTTGAAATAAGAGTCCTTCTGGGCTATAACAACAATGCTAAAAGCTATAAAGTGTTCAACTTAAAAATTGAAAAAATACTTATTACTAGAAATGTTAAGTTTGATGAAAGCGCTATCTAGGATTGAGATAAAAAGAAAATTGAGAAAGTGTCATTAGAGAAGAATATATCCCAAAAGCAAGATGAAAATGATAAAAGGTCTAAATTTAATATTGATACAAATGCTACTGTTAGAGGCACTAGGTTATTATTTGATATTTATCAAAGATGTAATTTAGCAGTGGTTGAACCTTTTAATTATGCTGAAGCAACAAGCTTAAAAGCTTGGATAGTTACAATAGAAGATGAGTTAAGCATGATAAAAAAGAATTAAACTTGACAACTTATGAATAGACTAATGAACAAGAAAGTCATAGGTGTCAAGTGGGTATATACAACCAAATTCAATTTTGATGGTTCTATAAATAAACTTAAGGCAAAATTAGTTGTTAAAGGTACTTTTAGCAGTATGAAGTAGATTTTACTAACACCTTAGTAGTAAGGTATGATACAATAAGGTTTTTAATAGCCTTGGTAGCTCAAAAAGGTTGGAAAATCCTCTAACTAAATGTTAAATCAACTTTTCTAAATGGTTATTTGGATAAGGAGATCTTTGTTAAGTAACTAGAAGACTTTGTTGTTAGTGGTAGTCAAAATAAAGTTTATTTGCTTAATAAGGTTATATATGGGATGAACTAAGCTCTTAAAGCTTGGTTTAGCAGAATTGATAGCTATTTATTGAAGTTGAGGTTTAATGAAAGCATCAATAAGTCCACTTTATATGTGAAGCAAGCTGGTTGTGATTTGATGATCATATCCTTGTATGTTAATGATTTATTATTAACTGGAAGCAACTTTATTCTAGTGGAGAAGTTCAAGTTTAAAATGAACAAAATGATCAAGATGATAGATTTAGGAGAGATGACATATTTTCTTAGAATGGAGATTCTAGAATCATAGTAAAGGATCTTTGTATGTCAAAGGAAATATGCAAAGTAGGTTTTGAAGAAATTTGGCATGGAGAATAGCAAACCAGTCAGCACTGTCTAATGCAAAATGAAAAATTAAGCAAGGAAGATGGAACAAGGAAAATTAAAGCTAGTGTTCATATAAGCTTAATTAGTTATCTTTTGTATTGGATAACCATAAGACCAGATATTATGTTTATTGTAAGCTTGCTCTCTATGTTTATGCAAGATCTTAGTGAGAATCACTTTAAAGCTGCTAAAAGTGTGTTGAGATATATTAAAGGAACAGAAGGTCTAGGAATTTAGTTTTGGAAGTCTACTATTATAAAGATGATTAGGTTTTCTAATAGTGATTGGACTAGTTCTTGTGATAACATGAAAAGCGCATCAAGCTATGTCTTCTCATTTGGCTTAGGAGTTTTTAGTTGGAATTCAAGAAAGCAAAAGACTATAGCATAATCATCAATTGAAGAAAAGTATATGTCTATTGTAACTGCTGTGAATCAAGCAATCTAATTAAGAAAAATACTAGAAGACTTGAATGAGAAGCAAGAAAAGGCCATTGACATCTTTTGTGATAATAAATTAGTAATGGCAATAGTAAAGAATCCTGTGTTTCATGGAAGAATTAAGCACATCAAGATTAAGTTCCATTTTACTATAGAGGTAGAGAAAGAAAAAAAAGCCAAGCTAATTTATTCCAATTCAAAAGACCAAATAGCTGATATTCTAACCAAGTTATTACCCAAAACCAAATTTAAAATACTAAGGAAACTTCTTGGTGTTTTTTGTAAAAGTGCCAAAGAGGAGTTATGAAGTTAGTGACAGTTTTTTTAAATATTAGGTAGTAGTTTGGTGTTTTATTTAAAAGCATGTATGCATCTAATTTTGTGAGATTTTTTTCTAATGTAATCCTATCTAGGTGTAATTCTAATGCAGTAAGTGAAATGTAACTACTATGTACTTGTTGTATTTCCTTATATCTTAGAAAAATGTAGAACCAACTCTCATTCAAAGAAACTTTTGGCAACCTTTTTCTCTCCATTCTTCTTAACTCAAAAGTTACAAGAAATGGTACAAAGCATAATTCATACCAAAAGGCCAAAAAAATTTTTTACAAGAAAAACTTTGGACTAACATTTTAAACATTGAAATTCTTTCTATAATAGTTAAAAAGTAATCAAACCTTCAAAATTAAGTTGATTTAACTTCATTTATTAACATATTGTCCAAGCAAGTATGCTCACCCACAAAAATATTTCATATTGAAAGAGCTAAATGTATGGTATGTTTCTCATAAATCTAAGGAGAAAGGGAAACAAATAACATTAATTGACTAAAAATCATATGGCGTCTCTTCATTGCTTGGTCTAGAGATATTTTTAAATATGTTTATAGTGATTGCAAAGATAAAGATGGGTTCTATTCTTTATTTCTTTTGATTTTTGCCTTTGTGAACTTTTCATGGCAATTAGTTTGCCTTAACACAAGACCAGGTGTGCCTTCTACTGTAATAAAAGTTCAGAGATGATTTCAGATTCAAGCATTAGGGCCCAAAATCAAATGGCATGAAGTGGAAAATTAAATTAACAAGTAAAAAAATATATTCAACTTTGTGAAGCATAATGAAATCACAAGAGCTTTCTTTCTAATTTAAAAATATAATGAAGGATACTTTCAAACAAAAAAATGCTTTTAAATTGGTTTTTAGAAAAAAACTTAAACATGGATTTTTTTATCATAATTTTTTTATTGTTGTAATTGTAGTTCTCTTACTCTAAAATTTAAAAATTAAATCAAAGATTAAATTTTATTTTTTCATTTTGTGTGAACTTTTTTTTAAAAAAGAATTTCTAGCGATCATACGAAAAGAAAAGAGATGAGAGAAATGAAGAAGATAATGGAATGTTAAAGGGTACCAAAATAAAATAACATAAAAAATGAAAACAAGGCAAAAACAATATAGCTTACTAGGTTTCTGGTTGTCGGCTTGATTTTAATCAATAATAAATGAATAGTCAAGAATTTTGTTGCATAACATTCAACGAAAGTGGTATTTGTACCATAAAATGGCCATTTTCCAAACGCCATATAATTGTTTCAAAGAATTTTAAACTATTTTTTAGAATCATTCAGCTTTCCAAGTTCCGATATTTCATGATTAATTACCACACAGAGAACAATATTTGCCAAATGAAATGCAATGTCAAGGAAAGACATTTGCTTTCACGAGAAATTACATCTAGAAGCTAGTATACTCGACGATCGACACATTAATTTTAGCCTTAAGGCACTCTATTTAAAACAAAGGCAGAGGAAGCCAATGAAATTGTAGTAATACTGAGAAATTAGCCGTATTTTTCTCTACATAAACTTCCGTTAAAAATGTTGGATTTGATGTAAATTTAAATTATTATTAATTATTGACTATTTATTATTATAAGTTATTTTTTATTTAATAAATTTGAATTTTGTGTTATAGTAGAATTAAAATTTCTTATCAAAAAATAATTTTAGGTATATATATTTATATTGGTTAAAAATTTGGGTTATAAAAAACGATGTAAGATAAGTGTATATAAGGATTATATAAAAATCTTTATAAAGATTTGTGAGAGACGTTGAGGCATAAAGTTAAGTACTTTCATATATATTATCATATAATCTTTAAGAATATAATAGATCCTTTATCGTTTAAATTTTTTATGTTAAGCTGTTGATGTATTTTATTATATTATTTTGATTTTGATTGATTTAATTATCTAATAATACTTGTATATTTGGAGGAGGGTATTTTTCACAACAAAAAATATTCCTCCATACATTGTATCATGCATCTTGCAATTTTTTTCCTTTAAAAATTTTATGTCACCGATATCGTCTTTCTCAAATACTTGAAAATGAAAAATATCTCATAGCTCTCTGATCATTGTAATCATTGTCAACTTTGATGACCGTATCTGTACCTGCAATTTTTTTTTTCAATGCATGTGATTAATGGTACTCAAATAAAGAAATTCTTTCTTGTGTTATGTTTTTTTCTTTTTTAGTTATTTCAAGATTAGAGATATTAAACATTGAGGTCTTGTTTGACATAAGATCTGATAAACTATACAATCGAAACTTACACCATGTTTAAAATTTTAAAATGAATTATATAATTTATTTGAAAGTTTCTTTTTATATGTCTAATTTTGTATAAAGTTATTCGCTCCTTGAGAAAAAGAATAAGGGTTGACAATATAATATTAATATAAATAGTAAATTATAAAAAAATTTAAAAAAAATTATGTCCTTATCTTACTTATTTATCAAAAAATAATTTCTTTCATTTATTAAAAAGATCTCTTTTATCTCTCTTCTCTATCCTCTCTTGTAATGTAAAGGTATGTTTGTTAAATTATTTAGATTAAATACTCATTTTAGGCCCTCACTAATTTAGTTTGTATCAATTTTATCTAAAAGCCTATTGTTTTGATCCTTGACTTATTGTTTTGTGTAATATTTTAGTTCCATCATTAGAATAGTTGTTAAATAATTAACGGTGATATTAGTAATTGCTTGAATTATTAATTAATGACATAGCATTTGAATTAGTCAATCCACCAACTAACTACGCAAAATGTCATATTTTCGATTAAATTTTTTGTTGATTCATTGTTGGGGCATTTACTGGATACAAATTTCTAATTATTTATATTTTTTAGACAAATTGTTGATCACTTGATTGGATTTGCTTAGTAGTTACATCGGTGACTTTGGACAAATTGTTGCTTTAATTTCCTTAATATATAGGGGTTGATTTTGAACAACTTGTTATTTAAGTTTATTTAGTAATTTGATGGTTTATATTTTCCAATGGTATTTTGTCCATTTCCTTTCGGGTGATTCATTTTGCAAGACAATGTAGTTAATTAACATAAATGTTCTAGTATTTTAGGTTGCCAATTTTATAAGACAATGTGGTTATTCTATTAGTTCGTATTTAAAAACAATTATGTATTGTGTGAGAAATTGAATTCTAAATATTTTGATTATTTTTTTAAAGAGTTATCATAGTCAATTTTGCATAAGATTGACCAATTTTAATCATGGCAAAATTTGTTATATTAAAATACTATGACATTAATTATGTAACATTATTAAAATTTATGAAAAACAACATTATCATTTGTACTATGTAATGAAGAAGAAAGGAGTTATGTACTTTTGAAAAAAAAAATGATGTCATTTTGCTTAGTTGGATAGTGGATTGCTTAATTCTAATGCTATTTCAATAATTAATAGTCTAACTAATAATTAACAATGTCATGTCATTAACACCTATTTTGATAAAAGGATCAAAATAGTACATAAAATTATTAGTCAGGAACCAGAATGATACTTACTTTCTATGAAAGACTAAACTGATACAAACTTAATCAATGAGGAACTAAATGGTGTTTAGTCAATTATTTATTTTCTAAACCTATACATTCTTATAAAAGATGATAACAAATACAAGAAAGGATAATTTTTATATAAATCTTCATTTTATACTTTTATAGACTAATTATTATATAATATACTATCTTATCACATGCAATATTATATTATACTATTCAATAGTCCTTATACAATTCTATAGAATGGACCAAACAAGGCCCGAGTATTATATCCCCAAATCAACTTAATGAAGTAAGTTGTCAAGAACTTTTAGGTTAAGTAGCATGTAATGTTCTTTGAATGTTTTATCTTTCTTTAGATTCTAATATCAATCTCTTATGCTTATGTGTAAACCTTTATTAGGACCTATTCCTGAGCACATCACTAGCATAAGAAGTTGCTATAAGAAACCACTTAAATGCCTTACTTGTATGTAATTAATATAATATTCTACATGTAATTGTGCCTATTTAATCAAAATAGCATAATTAAATTTATATGTGAGTGATATATATGCATTCAAGTAACAATAGCATTTGTAAACATCTATCACAACTATCTAAAGGCTTGCCTAAATGGTAAAGTTTTTAGCAAGCTTGCTTCTAACCCATCTAACAGTAATTAGGCATTAGAGGGAAAGTTCTCCATAAAAAGGAAAAGAGTAAAATAAGTTTCATCAAAGCATATTTGGGAAACCAAGCAATTCATGGAATAAAATAAATTAAATGCTAAGCTAGCATGAACATATATATACATTTTAGTTAAGTTTTACAAGGATTATCTAGATCCTACCATGATATACAAAATTCTTTTTGTACTTATGATATGGAGAGATATAAAGCATATAAGATAAATATTTCTAAATATAGTAGTGTTGATGTCTATTATATGTAGTCTCATTGTTATATTGATGTCACACTAAACATTTTCATATCAATTATTTCATATAATTTATAATAGCATTTTAACATCAATACATAAAAAATGGCAAGTAAATTTCTTTGTAATTCCTATCCATTTTTATCCTTTACAAGCTCATCATTTTCTCTCCAAGTCAACCTTATCCCTTACAAGTGGGGCACACAAATCTAAAGCATAAAACCATGATTACACTCATAATATATCACAATTATTGTAGTATAGATTAAGGTGTTGATCCCCTAAGGAAAAGCCTAAACAAACTAAATTATTAAAGATAAGAAACAATACTAAAATTTAGTAATATGATTTATTGAAAGAATTGATGTTCATAAATTTTAAATATAATAAGAAATTTAATAATGATAGAATAAGGCATTGAGAGTCACCATTATGTTTCATATATTTATTTCCTAATTTGATTCAATTAAATCTCAATTGTTGTTTTTGTATCCCAAGCAAACAATTCAAAGATATGCATTTAAAGTCCATTAAAAATTTTGATTGTATTAGATATATGAACAAAATTTGCTTAAGTTTAAAATATATAAGAATTATCTTTTATGTTATCCAAAATCAGTGATATATCAAACTAAGAATAATACAGTAAAGGATCAATATATAAAACCATTCCATTAATAATAATTATATTCAAACAATACCACATAAAAAAAAGCATGACTAAATTTATATAAAATCATAATGAAGAGTTTTGAACATAAACTAATTTATAAACATTACAAATCTTGGAAAAAAATCAAAGTGAAAAAATAAAATATTACACATTAAGAATTATCTCGAGCCTTATAATAATTCTAACCTAACTTTTGGAGTATTCTTACAAATTCTAAGGAGAAAATATAAGAAAGATGCAATGCTTGAATGGAGGATGGTGTGTTGAATGGCTAGCAAAGGCCTCAATTTATAATATATGGAAGCCTACAAATTTTCAAAATTAACTTTCATTCATTTAGATATATGTAAACAATTGTTCAACCATATTTATTGCAAACTCATAGTTAGTCAGCTTCCTTAAATTCATAGCTAACTCATGATTGAGTTAGCTTTCTTTAATTATATTAAGACAATAACTTGATCAAGTTCATTATTAATGTATAGTTGAGTCAGTTTCTTTAAATTCATAGTTGACACATGGTTGAATTAGCTTCCTTAAATTTATAATTATTGACACTTAGTTGAGTTAGGTTCCTAAAATGTATCAGGACAACAACTTGACCAGATTTGTTATTAACTCATAGTTGAATTAGCTTTTACAACTAAAAAATAGAAAAATATTAATAATGGCATTTATGAAATAATTATTTAATAATGTCATATTTATTCCTCATAAATGCAAAATAATGCCACCAATAAAATGAATTTAAAATTTTTTTTATGCATTTATCAAGCTATAATATATTCATTGCTAAACAACATTGTTTATTTATAAAAATCGACATGGTTTGTCAATATTTTCTCATACTAGATGATTTTTAATCACAATCAATGTCTAAAAGTCTATATCACTAGCTAACTTGTAATTAATATTTACCAATATGTAATAAATGCTAGACATTTACCAAACATTATTTTAGGTCATTGTAATAAATATTTATCAATGTGCAATAAATACTAAGAATTTGACAACATGTAATATATAAAGAAGTTTAAATGAAAGAAACTGAAGACCTTTAAGTTAATGACATTTACAAAGAATTCTAAATGAATGGAGCTGAGGTTGACTACATGAATAGTTTTTGGTGTTGACTATCATGTAAGTCAATTTTCAATCATTGTAATAGTTTATGAACTTGAACTTATGACGTTAGTTTTACAATGTTGGTTTTAAAGTAGTAACCAGCATCTAATTATTGCTTATAAATAGGGCTCTCCCTACTATTAAATATGTAATCTCTCAAGATAGCTCTCTTTACATAAAAAAAAGAGCTTTTAATGTATAGGTCATAAATCTTAGTATTCAGTATTACCATGACTATTTAGAAGGTATAAGGAACTTTTAGAGTTTCTTACAATGATTTGTACCTACACCTTGAAGGGAGCTCTATGAGATTTCTCAACTTTTTCAATAACCTAGGTAATGTTAATATTAGGTATTTTAGAAGTATTCTCTATTGATTGATTCAAAAAATAAATATTTGTAGAAGGTTCTAGAATTGGCTGAATTTCCTTCTAGGAACTTGTATATACACTTTGACCCTAAACACAAGAATTTTACAAAGTATTTGAAAGGATTTCAGATAAGAATCTTTCTAAGTTCTTTATAAAATACTTATATTTATGGTTGAAGTACGGACACAAGTCCTTGGAACAAACTTGGGGAGATTCCAATTTCTTCATTTGCTACGAGCCTCTAACGCTCCTTATGTTTCAATGTAAGCATTGACATGTTATTTGCTTTGTGTACTATGTCAAACTTTAATACATATAGAGTAAGAAGTATCATCATTTTCACACTAATACATAGGAATCATGAAAGGTTCATAGCAAATAAAGCAAATAAATTTCACATTGATTTTATTATAAAATTGATATGGAAGAGGGAATATATCACCTAGCTTAAGATGTTGATTTTATTTTATAACCAATGTAAAATATTTAAATGATACTATTTTTCTCTCCTCAAAACTGAAAATAAAGGTAGGATTCAAATTTGAAAACTTGTCTCAAGTGCTAATGTAAGACCAAAAGAAAAGTTGTTAATGTTTTATAATTTGTTTTTTTATGATTTTTTTTTTCACTTTGAAAATTTGAACTACTTTACCTCTAGATTGCTGCTCAATAGTTTCTATTAAGATTTATTTAAATGTCAGATAACAAAACCACATAAAGAAACTAGCGTTATGTTAAAATAATAAAAAAAATTAAAAGGGAATTCTCTTTCCAACTTTAGGTTTAATGTTATATAGTTCAACTTTCATTCGCAGATAAAGCCGTTACCACCTTCTTGCGCATTGCAGTCATTATCACTGAATAGAAAGAAGGAATGGATGGTTTATCATCGGAGAAAATATAAATAAGTTCGCTAAACTATAGTTTAATGTTATATTACATTTTTTTAGTTTCAAAATTTACAAATAATTATTCAAACATTTTTAAAAAATTAAAAATATTGATAATTCAATTAAAAAAAAAAAGAAAGCTACGTGAGTCATTTATAACTATTTCAAGTTATGAAAGGATTTTCTTCTAAAATAAATGGCTAATAACAAATTGATTCTATAATATATTTATAATATAAGTAAAGATAAACATTATTTAGATTTGATTAAATTATGCTTGGAGAGGTAAGATATTTTTTTAATTACTTTTTTATTTTTATTGTATTAAAAAATGTTAGAAAAAGTCACAAATGACTCATTTTAGTGTGTTTTTAATTCAATAAATAAGTTAACTTATAATTTATTAATTTGATTAATAAGTTATAAGTTAACTTGTAAAAGTGTTTAGAAGCATTAGAAACTAGAAACTTATAAGTTTTTATTTGATAAATTTTATAGGATAATTTATACCTTATAAGTTAGTAATTCTTCAAAATTGCCCATTTTCTTTTACTTAGATGACAACTAATATCCTAACTATGGAAATAAATATTTGGCATATCCTTATTAATTTAATATAAATAAATAAATAATAAATGAGTAAAGTCATAAAATATAATTAATTAAATTCAAGTTATTATATTATTATTTGGATAATAAATAAAAAAATATGTATTATCATAAATATAACTAATTAAAATTTAGATAATTATATTCTTATTTTAAATATTTTGATTGCATTAAGATAATTGAATTTCAAAATAAATATAAATTAATTTAATTAATATATCAATTTATATTAACATATTCTTTTATATTATTTTACAATATTCAGATAATTAAATAATTAATTTTATCAAATATTTATAATATAATTAATTAATTTATTAATTATCAATTAGTTGCATCAAACAAAATATTACTCTTTTTCTTGTTTCCTTTACTTGAAATTCCAATATTTTTTAGCTTTTTGAAATTTTGAAATAATTATTTATAAGTTTTAAAATTTCATTCAGATTATGTGGTTATAGAACTTCCTTTAGGGCCTATTTGCATTATGACCTTTCATCATTCTTCCTTGGAATTTCTATTTGTAATCCCACCTTTATCATTCTCCCTTGGAATCGCTAGAACATAGGTGCAAAGAAAATAATAGAAAAACTTAGCATATTGCCCTCCTTTAAATGGCCATTAACTAAACTTCGAAATTAGAGAAAGAGATGGAGGTCTTCTCGGAAAAATCTCAGACAAGCGTGGAACAAATGGAAACTGCGCTTCCTGGTTTTACTAAGCTTCTCATGGCAGGTTTTGCTCATCGTATTTGGTTCTCAGCGCAAATATAGAAGAGGCAGCTTCATCAGCAGCCTTGTTTAGGTAACGTATTTGTCAGCAGACTGGCTCGCAACTGTTTCTCTGGGAACTCTTGCGAATAGTCAGGGAACTTCTCAGAGCCAAACAGAGGACAGAAACCATGTCCTCAAAGCCCTCTGGGCTCCATTTCTGCTCCTTCATCTTGGCGGCCCAGATACAATTACTGCGTATTCATTGGAAGGCAACAGCCTTTGGTTGAGGCATTTGCTTGGATTATTTATCCAAGTTTTGATTGCTTTCTACATATTCTTGAGGTCTTGGACAAATATGGCCTTAACTTTCATTGCCATTCCGGTCTTCATTTCTGGAATTTTGAAGTACTCGGAGCGGAATTGGGTTCTAAGATCTGCCAGCACTCAGCAATTTGAAGATTCTTTGCTGTCAAGCTCCGCACCAACGCCGTCTGCAATTCCATGGCACAATGAAAATGATTTCGAGCTTGAATGTCTGCACAAGGCATACTCCTTGTTCTCATTCCTCAAGCGTCTCTATGCAAATTTAAGCCTTCGATTTGCTGAGAGCCAGATAAGCTACTCTTTGGCAGTGAAAGATGAAAGTCAATCATCTGACTATGCCTTCAAATTGGTTGAGATACAGCTTGAATTTCTATATGATGTGCTATACACCAAGGCTTCTGTGATTTATTCTCCGGCAGGCCTTGTGCTTCGCTTCACCACCATTGCCTCTTCTCTTCCTGCACTGTTTGCCTTCCATGTTTTCATTGAGAAGCATGATTATTCAAGAGTTGACCTGCATGTTACCTATGCTTTCATTTATTGGGGCTGTTTTTCTCGAGATTTATGCTGTCATTTCACTTGTTTTGTCCGATTGGACGATGCGCTGGCTGACTAAGAAGAGAACACCACTGCAAAATATTATGCAATCAGCTATCTCTCGTGGATCAATTTTGCCTTCCAAGAAGAGATGGTCAGAATCTGTAGCACAACACAATTTGCTCTCCTTTTGCTTGCGGCGCAGAGTAACAAGATTTATAGGATCAGACTTCTTCTTTCGAATCTATTTTACAGTGGAATTATACTGGCAGAGGACATGGACAAATTTAGATTTTTATTTGAAGAAACTGATTTTTGAGCACCTTCTGGAAAAACAAGAGGCATCCAAGGAAAACGGGTTTGATTATGAGAAGCTCAAGTCGTTGCTAGCTTTTAAGGGAGAATCTGTCCTCAAAGATTACTGCTGTCTTGATGAGATTGGCTGGAGTATTGACACGGAGTTTGATCACAGCCTCCTTATTTGGCATGTTGCAACTGATATTTGCTTCTATTCCAATCCCAGGAAGCACCGGGACATCGATCGCCTGGAAAGCAAAAAGATATCTGATTATATGTTGTATGTTCTGCTGATGCGTCCCTTTATGCTGCCAAAATGGATCGACAGAATCAGCTATGTCTGGGACACTAACAGGGAAGCCACAACAATTCTTCTCCGAAATGAGTTTAAGGCGAAATGTGTAGAAGAAGCTTGTGGCATGCTGCTTCAGATGAACACTCAATGCCAATCCCTTGAGCCATTGAGAAGAGAAAAGAGTAGTAAGTCAGTCTTGCTTGATGCCTGCCGCCTTGCCGAGCAATTACAACATCTAAGCTATCCTTGGGAGATGATTTGCCAAGTGTGGATAGAGAAGCTTACTTCAGCAAGTCAGTGTGAATGGCAGGCACATGCCCAACAGCTCCGAAGAGGAGGGGAGTTGCTCACTCATGTGTGTCTTCTCATGGCGGATTTTGGTTTAAGCCAACAATTTGGTATCGGAAGGCGAGGGTCTAAAATAGGGAGCCAAAATGTAGGATGGGGTTGGGGAAAAACCAAAACCTCTGCTTTTGGCTTATGAGAAATGGAAAATCAGCCTAATCCTCTCTTGTAACTTCCCCTGAACCAATATTTGAAGTTATGGCTTCTGGGTTATGTTTATTTTCGGCAATAGTGTTATAGTAGGAGGGGAAAACGAGTGAATGTTGTTTTCGGCAATATTCCCAACTCGTAACTTTTAATACATTACACATTTCCCGTTATCTTAAATTTTATAAATATAAATAAGAATAAATGAGATTATTCCTATGTAAGAATTTTTTCAGAAAACAAACGGATCCAAAGGGAAAAAGTAATTTGAGTTTTGATGTTGTAAAACTTCCTCTTCTGGAATGAAGGGAAGTAAGAGGAGAATTGATAAAAACTGAACGGAGTGTAGAAGCACGGTTTTTTATTCTTATCATTTGTGAGCTTTTACATTGTTTAGTTTTCTTCTTAGGGACTCAATTTTTGGCGCAAATTAACAAGTAATGTAATAGTATTCTTGAGTATTAAGCATATTATCAAAGTCAATTAGCCAAGAAACCAAGAACAAAGCATTCCCACGCACCAACTGGCCTTCGTTGCAAGTTTTCTGGCAGGAACTCTGCTCAGAAACAGAGCAGAATGAAACTAGCAACCATGGCGGAAGAGAAGTCGATGAACATTTGCGGCAGTCAGGACATTACCAGCATTTCCATCAAGTGATGCATGCTTCAGATTTATAAAGCGTGGTTGATCGTAGGCCTCGCGTTATTTAATGCTTCACAATAGTAATCACTGAGGTTGGGCCCTTTGGATAGTAATTGCACTTTCTTTGGTATCAATTCTACGTACTAAAGAAATTGGAAGTATTGATAACTGCAAAGAACTCGTGTGGGCAACGACAGGCAAAAGACAAAATAGTCATTTAACTACAACCAAATAACCTGTCTACAATAAATCAGCAAGAATTCTAAGTAACCAAAACCACACATAGTTTCCATTTAAACGAGATCTGCAACACTTTTCCTTAATGTTATTAGCATTTGGCATCCTACGTGACTCTGCTAGCTAAATTTTGCCATTCTGCCAAATGCTGCATTCCACAAACTAGCACCCACCTCATGTAATGTCTTCCATACAAATGTGATATGATAGAAGCAAACAATTAGCCTGCTTTAAACTTTTCTTCTTAGAAGTTTTTATTTACATCATAACTGACAGGGTTACAGAAAACCTTTTTCTTTGCAGCACTGAATTGCATCCTCAACCATCTCCTCTAGTCCATACTTGTACTCAAATCCAGCATCTATTAGCTTCTTTGAGGAAAGATCTGGAAGCTTGAGACCTGTAATTTCCTTCAGCGAGCTACAGGGCAAAGAGAAAGTTGAATATTTGTCACGATGAGACCAACTAACAATCATTTAATTAATGAAGAGAAGGGAAGAGTCTAATAGACTCACTCTGCTGTTGGCATTTTAAATTCTGGATATTTGGAAGAAAGAACTTCAGCCATTCTCTCTATGGTTACCAGACATAATGAGCAATTATACCTCCCTTTTGGATTAGGATGTTCAAGCAAAAATATGTGAGCTCTTGCTAAATCGTCTACATGCACCATAGGTGTTTCAAGCACAAAACCGAATTGATTATCACCTGCATCAATTTCCTTTTATTTTGTCCATATCAAAGTTCAATAACTGTACATAAACAACTTTGAGTACAACGTTTTGCACAAAAAAAAAAAAAAATGATTCAAATATAGTGACAAGAAGCTTTCTAAAGCAACTAGCTTTGAGAGCCATTGTTGAGAACCAGAACCTAGCTGAATTCTCAACAAGTTAGATTTCCAATACTTGAATTCAGTGTAATTCTCGTAAACTATCAAGTTTAAGAGTCAAATTTTAAACTCCACGTTTTCCCTCGAATTTGCTTAAATTTTAAGCTCGACAACCATCAAACTAACATGATCCAAAACAAAATTATATATACCTATACGGTAGGTATCACAAGGCCCAACAGCACATACCTAATAGCAACGCCAATGAGGCATGGACTGAGCCGGGAAGCTTAGGACAAATGAAGGATCCAGAAACGAGAGTAGGAACCAAAGTCACAACATCCAAGCCATTCTCTTCTGCATATTCAAGCACTGCCTTCTCTGTCAATGTCTTGGACACCGCATAAGGCCACCCAAATGGCTTTAAAGCTCTAACAGAATCCACATTACTCCAGAAACTCTCATCCCTTGCTTGATTTGCCCCAGCATCTTTGTCACTGTAATTAACTGCAGCAGCACTGGATGTGTAAACAATTCGCTTCACGGTCGTTGAATTCTTGCAGGCCTTTAGAATGCCTAATGCTCCATCAATGGATCTTTTAGTCACTATTTCCTCAGGCTCTTTTTCTTCAAAATCAACTGGTGTAGCAACATGGAAAACTCCAATGCAGCCTTCAATGGCTGCACCAAAACTTTCTGGATTGCTAAGATCTGCATTTAGAATTTGTAGCTTTTGGGATGCTCCTGGTAAATTTGTGAGGAAGCTAACATCTTTATTCTGGCCTGCTTGTGTAAAAAAATGAACAAAATTATTCCTTTGCTTCTATGGGAGCATAAGTCTTACTATTATACTTCCAATATAAAAATTATATCAAAATAAATAACAAATAAATAAATAAAAATACATGTTCATACTTCATACAACAGCCAATTTGATGAAGATGTTTACAACAACCATGAAAAAAGACAGACCCGCAAGAACGGAGTTCTGTATTTCTGTCCGACATGCAAACTGGCAGAAATTCTTCAAGCAGGAAACGGACATAATAATAATATATAACACTTATCATCACTTAACTGACTACACCATAAGAATATTTCATAGAGAGTCCAAAATAGCAATAGAAAAGAACGACCCACAAGAAAAGTATAATATTTGGTTCTTACACACCAAAAAATAATAATTTAAAAGAAAAAAAAGGCAAGAAAATTTCATCTGTGCGTTGGTTCTTTTAGTTAATTGGTGTACCTGGGTGAGATCGAATAGTGGTATTAACAGAATAACCATCTTCAAGTAATCTCTTGATGATCCAAGAACCAATGAAACCAGTACCACCTGTGACACATACTCTTCCTTTGCTCTCTTCCATTCCAATTCAACGGTCTTTCTGAACCTCCGGATGTTCTTCTAATGGAATATCTAAGATTGCAGAGGGCATATGTTTCTCGTAAGGCTGACGATTCTTACAGGACACGTGGCCGTTCACAATCAGTGGTTCTCACAAGTTTTCATAATTTTTTTTAATAAAAAAGTGGTAAATCTTGACTTTCTGGATGCTTCCCCCCGTTTCGCTTTCCTAATAATTGTTAACCCCTTTCGGTGTTGAATTATGCGGGGAAAGATATGCTTCAGTTGGTAGAAATCTGTGACTCAGATTTTGACAGTATACAGGGAAAATAGCTTCACTCCATGTTGCTTCGATGGGAGCGACCGCCCTTTATGCCAGCCTTAGCTTTTACGCTATCTTCAATCGTAAAGCAATTTCTTTAACTTGTACGTGATTGGAACACGATGAGAGAGAGGGGCAATGCTAAGGCCAACGGGGGTACGGGAAGGAACATATAAGAAAATACGGAATTCTCTATTTCAATAAAAATGATATGTTAGGGGTTTATACTATTAAATTATAACTTGTTATAAAATATTTCTATTTTCTTAGTGCGAATCATTTAGGATGTGTTTGGAACGAGAGAAATTGAAATCTTATTAGTACCAGGTAGATTTGCGGGTAAAATTCTCTTAATAATGATTTTTTTATTTATAAAATTTAAATTTAAAATTTTATTTAAGAAGATTTAACTCTTAACTATTTGAATCAATTATCATTAATAATTTGTTATAATATATTTCATAAATTATATTTTGTTTTACATTTACTTATCTATTGACTTTTTGAATACTTATTAATTGATTTTATTCTTTATCATAATAACAATATTATATTATAACCAAAACAACTACTATGTATATCATATGGTGTTTTGCGAAATAAAATATAATTGATTAAAAATCTGTTTTAATCTCTAAAGTTAAATTTTTATTAATTTTATTTATTATTAAAAATTTGTATTAATTTGATCTTTATAAATTTAATTCTTCCTTAAATTTTTGTTTTTCTGTGCATAAAAGTTACTGAATTATTATTATATAGAGGAATTCAATTTTAATTTAGAGTTAATTTTACTGAAATCAAATTAATGCAAGTTTGGTGGATAAAGTTGATAGAAATCCAATCTTACAGAGATTAAAGTAGTTTTTTAATCAATATAATTGATATAAATTATTAAATAAATAATAAAATATTAAATATATAAGAGGGAGATAATATTTAAAAAGTGGGAAAGTTGTTGTTAGCAATAGTTAGAGAGCAGTGAAATTTTAGTAGTATTTGAATTTTTAATATATATATTTTTCAACTTTTTATTTAAAAATAAAAAATTCTTCGATCTTCTTTGGTCTTCTCCTCTTTCCAATTGTCAACTGGCTTCTCTTCTTTCTCATACAATTTTATTTTTTTGCCCCAAAATTTTCACCACCAACGATCAGAGCAATAAAAGATGAAGGAGGTTTGAAAATGAATGATTAACTATAAATATTGTTGAAAATTATTAAATTGATTTAAAAATGAAAAAATAAAACAATATATGTCGACAACTCTTAATCGGCATTGAAAATAGATGCAGTAATTAGATGGTCAGCATCCTTGAAGTAATTGAATTTTCAAGGAGCCGAAATTGTTGAAAAGGAGATAGAGCAAATTCATTTTGCATCAGACATTGAAGTTTTAAAGAAAAAAAAATATTATATTACAAGTAGCCTTGTAAATAACCAACTTCATGATGCTATATATAAAGATCAACATTCTTCATTCAATTTCAACAAGATTTGCTAGAAAATATATACAGCAAGAGTGTGTTGCTCCGCAAAGCATACAATGAGCCGTAAGGATCTATCAATGTGAAAAAAATATTAAGTTTTATTTTCAATTGTTGTATGAGAGAAAAATACAGTGTCTTTGTATTTGTTAAAGTTATTGCAATTATAAAGGAAGAAGATTTTCTCTCATTTCTACTCCTTCTCCCCAATTTTTTTTATTTTTGATGTTCATATTATTAGCAAATATATTGATTTTAATATTTGGTATTAGAGCTCAATTATACATCGGTAATAAATTTGATCTAATTGAAACTTCCTAAATTTAGTAGTAAAAATTTTGACAGCTGAACCATCAAGTTGAGAGTATTGTTCAAATGTTAAGATCTATGAAATTTGATGGAGAATGACTATATCAAGGTAAAAGATCAACAGGAGTTGCACTAGTGGAAACTTGAAATAAGGATTAGATAGCACTATATGTGATCTTTGAAACCATTGAAGAATAGATATTTGAAAAAATATTGTTGGCAAACACATCAAAAAAAGCATTAGATATTCTATAGAAATCCTACAAAGGTTATGATCATGTTAGAAGAGTATAGCTACGAAATACTATAAGGTGATTTTGAGTCGTTAAATATAAATGACTCATAATCTATTTCATTATACTTTGATCAATTTTAGATTGTCATTAACTAATTGAGAGTTAATGGTGAAGGTATTTTAGACACCAAAATTATAGAAAAGATTATACGATTTTTAACTACAAAGTTTGAATATGTTTTCACAGTAATTCAGGAATTGTAGGATATAACATCTATATTAATGGATAAGTTAATAAGTTCGTTATGTTCTTATAAATATTGAATAAGCAAAAAGGCCATTGGCTCAGGTTTTAAGCAAGCTTTGTAAAGTAGAGTGATTTAATAAAATTATGGAGGTTATCAAGACAGTTGAGGTCATAAAGGCTATCAATGTGGCATATAAGGATGAGAACACGGAAAAGGTGGTCATTTTGGTACCACCATGTCTTGGATGAAAAAAATTTAAATATTATTGAAATGAATGTTACCCTAAGATGCTAAAGAGCTAGCAGAACATGCAAATGCAATTAATATATGCAAAAAATTTGAATATTACCAAAATGAATGTTACCCCAAGATGTTAGAAAGTTGATAGAACATGCAAATACAACTAGTATTGAAGAGAATATAATGCTCAAATGTAAATTAAATGAGTCAGATATGAAGCATGCAAATACATGGTATCTTGATATTGGATGTAGCAATCACATGTGTGGAAAAAAAAGAGTTTTTCTCGCATTTGGATGTATCCATATCTGCAAAATTCAATTTTGGAAATAAATCCAAAATTTCTGTTATAGGAAAAGGTGATATTAACATTCAATGCAAAGATGATACAAATATATTAGTATTATTGATGTTTATTTCATGTCAAGACTTTCTTGAAGCTAACTGAGTGTAGGCTAACTTTTCAAAAAAATGGCATAAAATTGATATCTAAAATGAAGTTTGCACAATCAGAAGCAAAAATAACAAGTTAATTGTAAAGGTGTAAATGACACCAAACCGCATGTTTCCTTTAAATTTGTAAACAAAAACATCGATGAATCTTTCAACAATCCAAAAAGATGATAATTAGTTATGGCACCTTTGATTTGATAATCTAAACTTCCATAGGCTAAAGTTGTTAGCTCAAAAAAGGATTATTATTGGCTTGCTAGTAATTGATTCTCCTCATCAACAATATAAATGATGTATAATTAGAAAGCATCATATAAATTCTTTTCTAGTTAGGAAAGCTAGAAGTGCTAGATTGGAACTAATACACATAGACATTTATGGCATCTTCAATTTGGTCATATAAACTTTTATAGGCTAAAGTTGTTAGCTTAAAAAAGAATGATTACTGGCTTACTAATAATTAATACTCCTAACTAGTAGTATAAAAAATGTATCCTTGGAAAACAGGATAAAGATTCTTTTTCAATTAGGAAAACTAAAAATGCCAAACAACCTTTACAATTATTATATATAGACATTCATGGCATCTCCAATTTGGTCATCTAAACTTTTGTAAACTGAAGTTGTTAACTTAAAAAAGGATGGTTACTAGCTTACCAGTAATTAATGTTCCTAATTAACAATGTAAGGGATGTATCCTTAGAAAGCAACATAAAGATTTTTTTTCAATTAAAAAAGTTAGAAATGTTAGACAATTGTTGGACTTAGTACACACACACATTTGTGGCCCAATTGAGGCAAATCACTTTAACATAATTTTCATGAATGATTTTAGTAGAAGAACTTGGTATATTTTTTCAAAGAAAAATTAAAAGCTTTTAGGAAATCCAAAAGTTTTAAAGCTCTTGTTGAAAAATAAAGTGGCTTCTATGTGAAAAGGTGGAGAGTTTAAGTTAAATGAATTTTAAAACTTCTGCAAAAATTAAGGAATTCAATGTCAACTAACAACCAATTATACTCTTTAGCAGGATGGAATACTTGAAAGGAAAAATAGAATAATTTTTGAAATGGCTAAAAGTTTACTAAAAGTTAAAGCTTTACCAAAATCCTTTTAAGCAAAAGCCATTGCTTATGCTATATATTTTTTAAACAAATGTATAACAAAGAGTGTTTTTGGAAAAACATTTGAAGAAACTTGGAGTGGTAACAAGGAAAATGTTTCCTTCTTATGTGTACTTAGTTGTACCACATACCACTATATTCTAGATAAGTGAAGAAAAATGCTAGATGACAAAAGTTAAAAATGCTTTTTCATTGGCTATAATAATATGACCAAAGGATATAAATATACAACTCAATGATAAAAAGAGGTAATTATTAGCAAAGATATCCAATTCATTGAAGCTAAAGCTTAAGCTTGAAATCAAAATGATGAATAGCAGTAGCAAAGAGTCATCATAGAAAATAAATAAAAGTTAACTAAAACAAACAACTTTGTTCCTAATGGTCTATCTCCTATAAGAAGCTTTCCTAAACCACTGATAGTTTTAAAGATGTCAACACATCCTCAATGAAAAAGAGTGATGCCAACTTGCTTGTATAATTATATGGTCACATTAAATAATGACAATAATGATACAACTATTGATGAAATAGTTGTAAACTTTTGTCTATCTATAAATTGTGACCCAATTTTCTATGAAAAACTAGTAGCTGATGAATAATGGGTTTAAGTAATGAATGATGAAATCCATTCAATTATGCAAAAAGACATGTGGAAATTGATAAATTTACCATTTGATAAGTGGAATATTCTAGATAAGTGAAGCAAAAAGCTAGATAACAAAAGTTAAAAGTGCATTTTTATTGGCTATAATAGTGTGATCAAATGATACAAATTGTACAACTTAGTTATAAAAAAAGGTAATTATCAATAAAGATGTCTAATTCATTGAAGATGAAGCTTAGACTTGAAATCAAAATGATGAATAGTAGTAACAATGAGTCATTATAGAAAATGAACATAAGTTAACTGAAACCAACAGCTTATTCCTAATAGCTTATCTCCCATAAGAAGCTCTTCTTAACCACCAATAGTTTTAGAGATGTTAACACATCCTCAATGAAAGAGAATGATGCCAGCCTACTTGTATAATTATATGGTCACATCAGATAATGACAATAATGATACAACTATTGATAAAATAATTGTAAACTTTTATTTATCTATAAATTATAACCTAATTTCTTTATAAAGAATCAATAGCTGATAAATAATGGATTCAAGCAATGGATAATGAGATCCATTCAATTATAAAAAAAGACATGTGGACATTGATAAATTTGCCACTTGATAAGTGGATGTGCAAGACAAAGTATAAACTTGATGGTTAAGTTAATTGTTATAAAGCTAAGTTGGTGGTAAAAAGTTATAAGCAAGTCAGGAATTATTTATTTTAAAGTATTTGCACCAATCTCTAGAATGGATACCATTCAAATAATTCTTGCCCTTTTAGCATAAAAATAAATGGAAGATCAATCAAATGGATGTGAAATCAATAATTTTAAGTGGTATTCTTGAAGAAAAAGTTTTTGTTGAGCAACCACTAGGCTACATGTAGAAAGGACATGAAGGAAAACTTTATCATTTGAAGAAAGTTTTGTATAGATTTAAACAAGCACCTTGAGCTTGGTATATATAAATTGATGCATATCTATTACAAGATGGATTCCAAAAATATCCTTACAAGCATACATTTTATATCAAGTTAGAAGCTAATGGAGATTTAATAATTGTATGCCTTTATATTGATGACTTGATATTTACAGGAAATTCTAAAAAAATATTTGCATAATTCAAGAAAGTTATGACTAACTAGTTTAAAATAACATACTACGGGACTGAAGGCCTATTTCTTAGGCATTGAAGTGCAATAGATTGATAAAGGCATTTTTATTCTCTAACAAAAGTATGCTAATGATAGTCTAAAGAAATTCAAGATGGATTTAATAGTTCCAATATCAACCTTAGTTGCTAAATGCCTTGAAATAAAGAAAGAAAGCAGTGGAGAACTAGTAAACTTAACTTATTTTGAAAGTATAGTTGTAACCTACATTATTTGACTTTTACTAGGCCAGACATTATTTATGGAGTTGGAATTATTAGTTGTCTTATGGAAAAGCCATATTAATCGCACTTGTAAGTAGTAAAGCAAAATTTATGGGGTCATGGACTTTTTTATACTTATTGAGATAATTTTAACTTAGTCCAATATGCAAATAATGATTGTGCAAGGATGTTGAAACTAGAAAAAGTACTTCTAGTAATATTTTCTATCTTAGATATAATATGTTTTCTTAGTCTTTAGAAAAGCAACAAGTAATGACCTTATTAATTGTAGAAGATGAATATATAATAGCAGTATTTGTAGCATGTCATGTAGTTTAGATTCATAGACTACTCAAAAAATTAAAACAAGTGCAAGAATTTCTGACAAAAATTATGTGTGATAATAATTTAGCAATCATATTAGCCAAAAATTCAATTTTTCATAGCAAAAGCAAGGAGAATTGATCGAGAATGAAAAAATAAAACTTGAGTTTTACAAGTTTAATGAACAAGTTGAAAAAGAGATAAAGCAAATTCACTTTGCAACAAATATTAAAGTTTTAAAGAAAAAAATATTATATTACAAGTTGGCTTATAAATAGTTGACTTTAAGGTGCTATATAAGGATGAGCATTCTTCATTCAATTTCAACAAGATTTGCTTGGGAAACAAATACAACAAGAGTATGTTGCTCCATAAAGCATACAATAAGCCATGAGATTCTATTAGTGTGAAAAAAATATTGAGCATTATTTTGTAATAGTGTATAAGAAAAAATATAGTGTATGTGTATTTATGAGAGTTATTGCAATTATAAACAAAAAAGTTTTTCTCTCATTTCTACTGCTTCTTTATAATTTTTTTTAATTTTTAATGCCAATATTATTAGCAAAATATTGGTTCTAACAAATATGTCAAATGTTTCAAATCACATATTGAAAGAAAAACTTCCTATATTAATGTTGTATGTGTGATTCTACATTTTAAGTAACTATTGACTTAAAAAAATCTTAGTTGTCCACCTAACCCATAATTTATAATTTATGTACTCATTACTACTAAATACTTGCCATTTTATTGTTATTTAAAAATTCAATAAAATGATTAATTTTTCAATTGTTCTTTATTTAATCTATCCTAATTCTTATTATTATTGAGTTATAATACATAAAAAAGCTTAACCTAGAGGACCTACTCTGCAAACAAAAATATTTTCTATAAACTCACTTTTTTAGGTAACATATTTTTACTTTATAATTTGCACAAAATTATAAAAACTTTGAAAATAATCTTATCTAATTTCTAAGAGCTTACAGAATTTAGAACTTAAGTTTACATGAATAACGATTTTCTTAAACCCTTTGTAATTTCACATTCGAATTGTATTGGCAATGGAGATAGGAAGATATAGGTCTTGATTTGAAAAGAATAATTTCTAAACATCTTCCACATGAATGTGACAGATACAAGGAAAGTGGTTTTGATTACATTGAATTTAGAGAAATTATTAACTTATAAAGGTGATTTTGTGCTATTAGGGAATAACTGTCTTATAAGATTCATTGGAGTGTTAAGGTTGAATTTGATCGTAGCTTACATATTTACCATGTTATATTTGACTATTGCTTTAACTTTAATCCTAAAAAGCACTAAGATCCCACAAGGTTCCTCTTATTTGACCCTATTTGAACTCATATCCCTGTAACTTTTTTAAGTGAGGTTTTCATTTAACTTTATAGGCACTCAAATCATATTCTTTTGTACCTCAAACCTTTATCCAATATAAATATTAATTTATAGTCCAAAACTTACAATAAAAAATAATCACTAATTAGTAATAATTTGAGTCAAACTTAACAATTCTACTCATGCTTCCATTAATGCTACCAATATGGATTTGTATGAGATACTTATTCTTCATCGAAAGGAGTTTTTGGTGAAAGGTGTAGAAAATCCCTACAATTTGATGCTTCAATTGCACATTGAGTGTCAACCTCTTATAGAGTGAAAAGAAAAAATACTAAAGTTATTTGCTTGAGGCATGCTTTTTTACTGAGCAATTATATAAAGTTAATTATCCATGGCTAGTGATTTATAAGTGTGGATAGTGAAGCCTATGAATGTAGTAAGACAATGTGAATGGCAAACACATCATATGTACAAGAGCTTTAAAAAGAAGGATAATTGCACATTCATGTATGTTTTCTTACAATAGATTTTATTTTAAGTGACTAAACAATTTGATGTAAAGACAAGGGAATCTAAAATAGAAAGCTAAAATGCTTTTTTTTTTATATTTTTTGATCTTAACTACTAGTTGTAATAGTAAAGATAAATAGAAACCATTTGGACTCACATTATTATTGATTACATGATTTATGGAGCTGTTAAGAAAAATCTAATTCCTATTTTCTAAAATATAAAGTAGTTAGAGTGACTATTAGGATTATGGCTATGATTATCTTATTATGCTATTCTTTAGCCACTTATCTAATATGCCAAATATGTAGCAAATTTTTCTACAATTTAGTTCACTTTATCATGTATAAATAAATGCTTTATGACTCAATAAAATGCAAGTTTTTCTACAAACTCAAAAACATCTTGTTCTTATTGTATCTTGGTTTTCTAAAATACTAACAAATTGGTATCGAAGCTATATCTTGAGAGACCTAGGAAATTAAGTGAGTTAAAACATAATTCTTAAACACTCATCACCTATTCTTACATAAACTAAAAAATCACAACTTATTCATAATGAGTTCATAATCTTCTTTATTCACCATTATTGTACCTCCAATTTTTGATGCAATAAACTATCAAGTATGGGCTATTAGAATAAAAGCCTATCTTGATGCAAATGACTTGTGAGAAGTAGTTGAAGCAAGAATATGAAGTTTCACCCTTGCTAGACAATCTAACCATTGCATAAATCAAAATTCTCAAGAAGAGGAAGTAAAGAAAATCAAAAGCAAAAGTAGCTTTATTTAAAGTTGTTTCATCTTCACCTACTATTTTTACTAAAATAATGACATTGAAGACACCTAGTGAAATTTAGGACTTCTTGAAGAAAGAATATGAAAGAAATGAAAAGGTCAAATGGGTGCAAGTATTGAATTTCACTTAAGATTTTGAGATATAGAAGATGAAAAAAATAAGGAATGCTTTGATAGATTCCTTGGTATTGTTGACAAAATAAGATTCTTTAGTACTAATTTTCTTAATTCTAGAATAGTTTAAAAAATCCTAACAATTGTTGAAAAGTTTAAAGTTACAATCTTATCTCTGGAACAAGAACAATAATGGTGGCAAGAACAAGAAAAAAAGGTAAAATAATGGTAGGAGTTTTACAAGGGAGGCTTATGAAACAAGAAGCATCTACAGAAGGAGTTTTACAAGCCAAATCACAAAACAATAATAGTGGCAAGAATAAGAAAAAAAGGTGCAATACTATCAATAACACTTAAATTTTCACATCTTGTTATATTGCAAAAAAAAAAAATTCAATCATCTGTAAAAAAAAAAGTATTATTGGAGGCTAGATGCAAGATGTCACAAGTATGGTTAGTAAGGTCATATAGAAAGAATATACAAGTCTCAATAACAACAAGAAGAAACCAAGGTTGCTGAGGATTAGCCTTAAGAAGAGCAATTAGTTGAGGTACTATGCTTTGTCACTAATAACTCCACTAAAAGTTGGCTTATAGATAACGGTTATACAAATTAAATGACATATAATCAAGAACTCACTAAAGAGCTTGATAAAACTTTTATCTCTAAAGTCAAAATTGGACATAGAGCACACATTATAGTAAAAGGCAAAGAAATAGTAGCAATTGAAGGCATGCATAGGTTTAAAACTAAATTTTGACATTTTATATGTTTCGAAATTAACCAAAACTTTTTGAGTGTTACTCAATTGTTGGAAAATTTTTATAAGATGTAGTTTAAAGATAAAAACTGCATGATTAAAGATGCAAGAGGTATAAAAGTGTTTAAAGTCCAAATAAAAAGTAAAAGCTTTACTTTAGATTTGATAAATAAGGAGCAGGCTATAGTACACAAAGAAAATAGCAATACAATTCTTTGGCATAAGAGATGGGAGCATTTTTATCATGATGCTTTACTCTTTATAAAGAAAAATAATTTTATGAAAGGGCCTACGTAAATTAAAAGAAGAGCTTCCTATATGTATAGTTTGTCAATATGAAAAGTAAATGACGCTTCCTTTTCCATGAAACGATGCTTAAAGGCAACAGAGAAGCTATAATAAATACATACAAATATAGAAGGACCTATGAAAACACCATTATTGAATAATGGTAAGTATTATATTACTTTAATTGATGGTCATACAAGAATATGCTAAATTTATGTTATGAAGCTTAAACTTAAGGCTGCTAATATCTTTTGAAAGTTTAAAACATGGGTGGAAACTCAAAGTAGATGCAAAATGCAAGTGATTAGGTTTGATAATAAAATCGAATATACCTATGAAATATTTAACAAATTTTATGAAGAAATAGGTATTAAACACTAATTGATTGCATTTTACACTCCTCAATAGAATGATGTTATCGAGAGAAAAAAATAGAATAATTATGGAAATGACTAGGTGTGCTTCATGATAAAAGGCTACTAAAGAAGTTATTAGCTAAAGCTGTAAACACTATGATTTTTTTGTTAAATAAATTGTTAACAAAAGCTTTCATTTGAAGTAGGATATGGCTATAAACTAAAGTTGCTTGATCTAAAGACATTTGGTCATTTGTGTTTCTCTTATATTCTTTAGGTTAAGATAGATAAATTGGACAAGAAAGTAAAACCTAGGATCTTTGTAAGCTATAGTTTAAGTTCAAAAACCTATAGGATTTACTTTCCATAAAGCAACAAAGTAGTTATCAACAAAGATGTCTAATTCCTTGAATTAGACACTTGAAACTGAGAGAATGATAATAAGGTTGAGTTATAGGAAAAGAATAATGATGTGGATGAAGAACCTGTTAGAGGAACTAAATCTCTCTTTGACATTTATTGGAGATGTAATGTTATTGTAATGAAGCTTGCAAGATGAAAAAGTTGCAATTGATAAATAATGGATAGCTGTAATGAAAGAGGAGCTCAAGATGATTGAAAACAACTAGACATGGGAGTTAGTGGATAGATAGTTTTACAAATAAGTATAAGGTAAGGCTTATTGCCAAAGGATATACCTAGATGGTTAGGGTAAATTTCTTTGAAACTTTTACCCTAGTTATCAAGATGGGTACCATAAGAATGTTGTTAGCCCTTGCTATATAAAAAAGATTGGTTATACATCAAATGTTTGTTAAGTCAGCCTTTTTGAATGGATACTTAAAGGAAGAAATTTTCTTAAAGCAACCTAAAGGATTTTACATTCAATGATAAGAAGAAAAGGTATATTAATTAAAAAAGGCCTTGTATGGCTTAAAACAAGTACCAAGATCTTGGTATAATAAAATTGATGCACACTTATTAAACTTAGGCTTTGAAAATAGCCTAAGTGAATTTACTTTATATATCAAGAATGTTGATAATGAAATACTTGTGATATCTCTATATATTGATGATTTACTTGTTATAGAAAGCAATAAGGAATGGATTGATAAATTTAAAGAAGATACAACAGAAGCAAAATGAAATATTTGTATGTTAGCACAAATATACAAAGGAAATCTTAAAAAAGTTCAACATGGAAGAGTTTAAACGAAATGTAACTCCAATGAATCAAAAGGACAAGTTTTGTTAAGAAGTTGAAGCTAAAAAAGTTGATAAAAGGTTGTATAGAAGCCTAATAGGCTGCTTGATGTATTTGACTACAACTAGGTCAAATATCATGCATGCAGTAAGTTTATTATCAAGGTGCATGCATTATGCAAGTGGAATTTATTTTTTAGTAGTAAAAAGAATTCTTAGATATATCAAGGGCATAATTAACTATAGAATTAAATTCAATCAAGTTAAAAATTTTAGTTTCCACCATTATTTTGATAGTGATTGGGCTCTCTATGTTGATGATATGAGAATCACCTTAAGTCAGTGTTTTAGCCTTGGTTCTAGAATTTTCTCATGGTGTTCTAAGAAACAAGAAGTCATAGCTTAATCTACAACAGAAGCAAAGTATGTAGCTATTGTTGCTACTATGAATCAAGCACTTTAGATTAAGAAACTTATAATAGATTGCATATGGATTAAGAAGAAAGCACACAAATATTTGTGTACAATGAAGTTATAATTTCATTTGCCAATAATCTAGTGGTCCATGGGAAAACAAAATATTTCAAGATAAAGTTTTATCTTTTAAAAGGAGTATAAAAAGGAGGAGAAGTGCAACTAATCTATTACAAAACAAAAAATCAAAGTATTGACATCTTGACAAAGACACTTCCTAAGGCTATATTTGAATTGTTGAGGCAAAAGCTTGGAGTATGTAGCTTCAGAACCAAGAAGGAGTGTTGACTACATGATTTATCGAGTTGTAAAGAAAAATTTGTTCTTTTATTTTTTAGGAGATAAAATAAATAAAGTGATTATTTGGATCATGATTATGATTATCTCATTATGTTATTTTGTATGTACTTATTTGATATGCTAAATATGTAATAGATTTTTTTGCAATTTAGTTCACTTTATAATGTATAAATAAAAGCTTTATAGCTCAATAAAATCCAAGTTGTTTTGCAGTATAAAAAATATCTTGTTTTTGTTGCATTTTAGTTTTCTAAAATACCAACAATTATTTTTTGAGTGCTTTTAAGTTAAGAGATTGACTATGGTACATTATTGATATAGTAATGTATTAGTGCACTACTAAATTTAACTATTGATATGTTAATGTGTTGTGTGTCAAATCTAACTTTGGAAAAAAAGTAAACTTGATGTGCACTTAGATTTGGTAATGTGCTAGTATTACATTAATGGTGTATCATAATCTCTCCCTTTATGTTATAATCAATCTAAGCAATTGTTTGTTTATTTGAAAGAGACTTCGATATTGGTGCACCGCCAAATTTGATCATACATTAAATTTATAATTTTTTAGTGTCAAATTTTATATGTTATATGATGATATATTAATAATTAAATTTGATAGTATATTGGTGTACTACTTGTTGTGGTATATTATAATTTTTTTCTTGGAGAAAATTGTTTTCCTTCATTGCAAGGAGAAATTTATTTTCCTTCACTATTATGATTCTAGAATTTTTTTTTCAATTACAAGATATAAGGGTATATAATACTAATTTATTTATACATTAAGAGATGAGATTTTTTTGCAAAAAATATCTTTAAAAATTGGAGCTTTAATAACTTTCTTTTCTCAAAAAGATTTGGTTTTGTGGAAGTGTTAGATTGTAAGGGGGCACTCTTTAGAATTGGTATTTGTCTTCTAGTTCCAAAATTGTGATTATATGAGATTGTCATTGTTTTTATAAAAAAAGTATATTATTATGTCAATACATTAGCAGTGTAATAATATTTAATATTTTCTTAGGATTTTACTTTTAATTATATTTAAAATTTAAATTTAAAATTTTGTAAGTATGTATTAAATGGATTACTACGTTTATTAGAAAAATTATATTACAGGAGGAGAAAATATATTAATAAGGAGATAATTCCTCAAAAACATTTTTTTAGTTAGAGCTCATTTGTTTGGTGAAATTTGCAAGTATAACAAGTAAGGAACATCGGAACATGATTTGTCATTCAAAGCAGAAGTAACTTTCTGCTCTAAGTAACGTTAGCATTCTTCAGCTTCACTTATTTCTAGATAAAATCTCAAACAAAATGATTTCTGTCATTCCAAAGCAGAAATAAACAGCACTTTCCTTGTCTGATATTATTTCCAGTCCCCCAAACATTTTTAGGAAAAAAATAAAGGATATAACTTCATTATGTATATTAATTATTTTTATTATAATTATAATATTAATAATTATTAAATTAAAATTATCAATAATTAATTAAATAATTAATATATATTATAATTTAAATGAATTTTTTTTTCAAAAAGTATTAAAGGGCCTTTATCTAAATTTTCTTCTCGGATACGATGAGGATTGAACATTGATGCCTATTGGTGGTCCCTTTGGATTAGTTTACATTAGTGTTGAGCCCTTACCCTGCATACAGCACAGGGTACGAAAGAGTCATCGTGGACCACAGAAATAAAGTTGGTAGATACTGGATAAGAATATTGTGTCCCCTTCTGTGAAGACCTAGCTGATCAATCTCGATCATCACGGTACTAACTTAAACAGGATGGAACACCAAAAAAGGTGCTCAAAGAGAAAAAGATGTGGACAGAAATAGGATGGAAAAATATTTTTTCACAAATTATTTGATTTGATTGAAAAGTTAAGAAGAATAAAAGCATTAATTTATTAAATGGTGAAATTGTTTTTATTTCAAGTTTATAAAATTGTTTAATAAGCTCCACAAATGAAAAATTTTATAATTACAAGATTTTAGTTTTTATATTTTATTGATTTTGAGATATTTTATCAATTTTTTCTTTTTATTTCAAAATTTTCATAACATTTAAATATTAAAAAATTATTATTTTGAATCTTTTTTATTCTTTACATACTTTTTTTTATCTTTTTTTATTTTTATAAATCCAAATGAAGAGTAAAAGGCATGCATGGACTGGTAGTACTAAGGAAACGACTTTTTGACTCTTAGGCTTATCATTAGCTTTCAATTGCCTATAATACTACACCTGAAAAAGTAATCCCCAAATGCTTAAAACTCTTTTTTTTATGCACATTGATCATAGGATGAAAACTCTTTTTTTTATGCACATTGTTCATAGGATGAAGTAACCCGTAATCAGTTGATCTTATCACATTGAGTTAGTTCTTGTAATTAGTATTCTACTGGTCACGTGAACCTTCAACCTGTGATTCATCAAATACAAAAAAAGTTAATTCAAGTTAGTTTTTTTAACTTAATTTTAATTTAGATAAGTTTTTTATTTTATTTAATTTTTACTTATTCTTTATTTGTTTTAATTTGGCTCAATCTTTTTGTTTTATTTAATTGTACTTATTTTATATTTAATTTAATTTGCCCCCAATTCTTTTATAAATTTTTTACTTATTTTTAATTTGTGGCCTTTTATTTTATTTTTAATTTTTACTTAATTTGTATTTAATTTAATTTTTTACATTTTGAATGTTTATTTGATACTAATTATTCAAGGTTCTAAATAATAATCAATAATTATATTAATTCTCATAATATTGTATAATATATATAATATAATAAAAATAATAATTATCATAAGATCATTGGAATAATAAAAATCTCAATAAATACATATTTTTACATATTCTCTTGTAAACTTATTAGTTAAAAGATTTATATCATAAAATTAATTTTTTAAAAAATATTTTATCATAATATGATGTATATATCTATAAAAATATTTAATTAAACATGAAATAAGAATATAATCTGCATCATGAAAATAAATATTTTATTAGTAAACTATGTTAATACAAAATGTGATACAATTTAATTTTTTTTTAAAAAATTATATACATATTATATATTTTTAAGAAATTTTTAAATAACAATCATAATATTATAATATGCTAGTTATTTGTCATTTTGTCACATATAATATTTATGTTATATAAATAATAAAAATAAATTATGCACAAAATTTTTTAATTAAATACTTAAAAATAATGTGTTAAATTGTATGCAAAAAATTATTAAAAATTAATATATTATAATGTTATAATTCTTGTTTAAAAATTTAAAAAGAATCACATTATTTGATAAAATATTTAATTAATTTGGGTAATGAATATTAAGTATATGTTTAGTAAAATCTAATATGTAAATTTCATATTTCTAAAATTAATCAGGGTAAAATTTAATTATTTTAAAGTTAAAGGTGATATTTGACTTTAACATAATACTTGTATTCATAATTATTAAAAATGGTACATAAAGTTATACTAATAAAGGAAAGCAAGTTCCTTTATGAAAAAAAGAAGAAGTTATTTTATCTAATTCTTCATATTTAATATTAAACAAATAAAATATTTTCTCTTATTATTTTATCTTATGACTTTATTCTATAAAAAGTATTTTTTGTTGAAACAAACGGAGCCTTAGAAGAAAAAGTAATTAAAAGATAAACATATAAAATATAAATATTTATTATTAATTAAATTAAAATTACATGTATTTTAATATTTTTCTTTAATATGAAAGATAATAATTTATTTATTTTTCTACTTTAAAATGAGTAGTATCCATAAAATTTATTTACTTAATTTTTTGCCTCTAGATAAGTAATCGACATAATTTTTTATAATTATGTATAAGTATAACTTTAAATTAACATTGTAACAAGTAGTATCTTAAAATACTATAAGGAATTTTAAATAACAATATAATGAATGAAATTAATTAAATAATGTAATTTGAATTATGAATAAGAATGAAAATTTTTTTATTCGTACAATTTTTTTTTATAAAAATTTAGATTGAGAAAAAAATTAAATAATATGATAAATGAAATGTGAGAAAGAACTAAATATGAAAAAGAAAAGTTATGAGTGAAATAAATAAATAAATTAGTTATAACGTTATAATACAATAATGGAATATTTAATCATCAAAATAATAGTTTCCAATCTTATATCGAGGGTGTCGCCTAACTCGTTACAGTTGTTAAGTTAGGGAATAATGTTGTTCATCCTTGTTATTATTGTCATCATCATTTGCGTGAGTTGAGCGATTCTAACCCCTAGAGGGTAAAGAGTTCAAGTCTCAATAGGAGGATTGAAATAATGGAATAGGATTTTGTAAGGTGAAAAACCCTTGTTACTACTCTATGAATTTACTAGTGCACTCAATAGTAAATAGTAAATGCAAATGAGTCAACAAATAATATCATTAGAGAACTGAGGACTTGCTAAGTTGATTGTGATGGCAATAGGGTGAAAAATGATGACTATGGAGCATAATTGGGTTGCTGTGGTAGTAATGTCATACTGTATGATAAGTTAACATCTCCACTTGTAATGAATTACGATAAAGGGGTATATGTTAATGGACCTGCACCTCTTATATTAGCTTACATCGATGAAAGGATGTAGAAGGTGGGGATATCTGCTTATGTCATCGATGGATAATCATGAGGGATACTTTCATCATTATCCTTTTCTTCGAACAAAATGGGATCTCTAAAAGACATGAAGCCATAACCTCTCTTACCATGCTTGAGTTCGAGAATAGGTGGTCTTGGTAATTTATTAGCTGGATAAATAAGTTGAGAAGCTGTCATATCTTGATGCTCTCTCAAAGCACGTAGCAAGGGGCCATATTCCTAGTTCACTGTCTCTCTAAATTGACTATACATAAAAGAAGGGGAATCCTCAACACTAAGTTTATGTAATCTCTCAACTATATTAGCTTACAAAGAAATACATTTTAATAATTTAATATATAATAATTTGAAAAAAATAATAAAAGTGTGCGAAGGATGAAATGTTACCACAAATCTTGGACCACCACTAATTGAATGAATCCATTATCTAGTGTGTCTCCAATACCATCTCATATAGTCCGAGTCATGATAAAGAGCATCTATTTCTATCTTAGTCAACGAAAGAGTGTTGCATCATGCATTTCAAGCAGTAATGAAAATCACATACTCTTGCCACTAGTCTTTTGATATTTTTACCCTGAAGTTGTAAAGGATGACAAGAACCAATATTAAATGATTTTTGTGAGATTGGTTACCATCTACCATACTGGCGAAGCACACGATCTACATAATGCCATTCCACTATGTGGAAGTATATGATGCGAATTAATGCCAACCATATATTGGGTAAGGTTAAGCAATACTCTAGCACAAGCTGTTGTACACTGGGAATGTTATAAGGGCGCCAAATAATCCATATTAAACAATTGTAAGATAAATAAGTATATCACTACATGTGAGATTAGTTTCATTAAATACAACAAAGTAAGCCTTTCAACCTTATCGGCTCTCATTTGATTAAGCAGTATTCTATATTGATGTAAGGCTGTTGCTAGCGGTAAAAGAGGCAACCCAATGTTCTTTCACTTACGAGGAATATAAATTTTATATTATTTATTTGAATATTTTAAGGTGTTATGAGAAATACAATATGAAAATATGTACAATCGATACCTAAAGCCCAATGATAAAAGTAAGGGTTGAATGTCTGACCGAGGATCAAGATACGAGAGTTTCGTCAGTACTAGAGTGAGAAATCGATACTACACCCACAAATGCAATAAATGCAAATATCTAATAATGTTAACCTCATCATATTTAATGGTGGTACATAATTCTTTATACAAGCATGCTAAAACTGCTGATCCTCAATTATACTAACTAGCATCTGTAAAATTTTTCAACAACAGTAGATACATTATCAACACTCTATAGCCCGAAGTATCAGGCATAAGGTGCTACTTATGAGTCTCAAGATGTAAGCACACATAAAGCGTTGTGTTTGTTTATCATCCAAATCATCTGATAAGTGTCCAAAGTTTATTGCTAGTTAAGTGATGCTTAAGTACTGATCTTATAAACATTTATTAGGTGGTTTAACTCCAAGTAGATCTTCACACATTCCTAGCTAATTATATCCAGTGTATCTAAAGATGGGGATGCTCTCACATGACAAACCTAACTGGATTGAGATACTTTACAAGGTAATGGTGCACTCCCCCAAAGTGATGTAGAAAGTATGTGTCTCAAGATACCATTGTTCAACAAGTGCGGACACGAGAGCATTGAAATAAAAAATGACCAAGGTGGCTAACATCGTAAAAGCTTGCCTGTTGAAGATAAGGGATAATTACAAGTGGTGGATCAAAGAAACAATTCCTATGGGCAACGCATTGTAACTTGAAAATTCAATTTGCCTTCATATGCCAATTAAAAACATAGTTAGCACGTATAAATTATGTAATTTTTATTAAAGGAATAAACTTATATGACCTAGCCACATGACCTGTGAAATGTGTTTGGACTGTAAGTATAATAGGGACTTATCATCGGGCTTAATGGTTACCACACAACGTTAACTGGTAATTAGAGTCGGGTGACATGAACTATGTTGAATTGGATGAATTCAGTAAATTGTGTAACCATAAATTCTTGTAATCTTCCAAAATATAGCAAGAAAATAAATAATTTAATACAATAACATAAGCATAGTATACTATTCAAATACAATAAGTTATCTAGCATTTACCATTATATCAACATAGTTTGAAGATATGTATAGTATTAACTTTGAAGAAAGATTATTTGTTAACTTTTTGGAGTTGGGAGTGTCATGGCACATTTCGCTGACTAGCTTGATAGGTTGCGTAGTTGTACCCGATTTGCCTACATAACCCACACCTCTGAGGTTCAAATGAACTCTCTCTCCAATCCATTCCGTTCCTTATTCATGTGGAATGTGATTAACCACTAGCACACATCTTTGCTAGATCTAGCACTAGTATTGATCACTCAATATTAGTCAATGCTCTATATCACTGATTAGTCAAAACTTACAGTTATAAGTATTTAGCATTGTCTCTAATAAAAAAACATGATTGACAAACTGTAATGGATCTAGCAAGATTTTCGCACATGTAGCAAACACATGTTAGTAGGGCAAATTGTCCACTTGAAATTTGCCATAATCACATGTTCGATTGCACAGGCTAACCTTACAAGATCAACTAAATTATTTTCAAGTCGGTATACAGTTTCTCCACCTCGAAAGTCAACCTTTGGTGGTCAAAATGATGCACATGATAGGCAGATGTTTTTCAAATACACTTTTGAATCCTTTTTCGGATATCCTCACTAAACAATTCTCTTACCCGTAATTGTACTACATGGTTTCTACTTGGCTAACAAAGTATATATTTAGTCGATATAGTGTAGTTTTAACTAACCTAATAATAGGTAAAAATTTAATCTCTTTGAAGATACTATTGATACACTTAGCTAAGTTAGTTGTCATGTACCCCCATCGTTGACCTTCCTTATCATAAGCATGGCTCCATTAACTTTTTAGGATATTATCAATCTAATTAATAGCTTTTAAGTGCAATTAGCGTAATTCATATAACTTGCAATCCATAACATATTGCTCATATTGCCAACCTATACTACACATTATTGTGATTAAATAAACAATAATTATGATAGGAAATGACAATTAATGATGTTAATGTAAGTAATACACACAATGCTAGTAACCATATTCTTTAACCAAGTTATTCTAAAGGTTAAATTTATATTGCTGGTAATGTGTAGAAGGCTGAACACATGATAAGTATAATGGGGTTATCATCTTACATGTAGGCTTGCAATGGCAACTAGTATTCCATGATATCTATATGATATTAAGTAAATACCTTACTTGTCCTTAACGATATGTTATCGAACATTTGATAAGAACTAAGCCTATATATGGTATGTTTCCCCTTCTACCATAGCAAATGTAAGAGACACAACTTTTCTGTCATTATCTTGTAATATCGTGATAAGCAAGATCCCCTTATACTTTTCATACAAAAAAGTTTCATCTACTTAGGCCATTGGCTTCAAATGATTAATCGCATCAATGCATAGCTTGAAGGTCCAAAACATTCGATGAAACAATATAATCAGCTCATCTTCAAAACTAATTGACAAGCATTCTCTGCTAACAATTTTAAAGAAGACCTAAGATTAAAGTGTCACATTGCTGCTAACCATCTCAATAGTATGGAATACGATCTCTCCCAATTCCTAGATGTAAGAACGATAGTTCAATGTTTTCCTTTTCATACCTTCTTATAGGATATTGAATACCTAAATATACTATGGATTCATTCAATGACTTATCAGATGGACACACTTAAGTTTTTAATCATCATGGCCACAATGTAAAATGAAATGACATCTATGTCTAATTTTAGATGATCTCAGGAAAAAGAAGCAAAGAATACATGTATGATGCCCATTGTATTTTAATATCTGTTAGTGATTCTCTTTTAGTTTATGACATGCTTTAACCCTCTAATTGTATTATACACCGTAGTGAGGACACTTATATTCTTTATATCTAACCAAAGAGTAATGTACATAGAATGTGTAGTGAGTTTGAATTGAGTATATTTTCATCACAGGTGAAACAATTTTTAGTTTATATATCACAAACCCATATATGGCTCTTAGTTGTTATTTATATTTATGTCATCTCCTACTTTAGGATAATCATAATTCACGATTGCTTTTATATTTATTCGTGAAAAAATGGCAACAACTAATTTCATATATCGGCTTACAGGTATTGTTGGGAGTATATTTGTAACATCTTCTCCACTGTCATTATCATTGTAATTGTCATTATCACCATCAAACCCTTCAAGAATATCATTATATGCATCTTCCTTTTCAAATTCATCCATTATATCCTTTGTTTCTTCCGGGGAAGAAGGAAATTGAGGTAGGCTATAGTGGGATTGAGAAAAATATGGATGTAGAGCATAATTAACAATAAAGGTGTGAGACTACTAGCCATATTCAATTTTCCTATTTATTGGTTCTATACTAACAAGGTACAAGTTGTAATATGATAGCTCTTCATTAATGTCGTGAAGTTAGTTAGTGGATAGTAGTGTGTATAGATCACTCTTATCAACTAGTTGACTTGCTATATTCAAATCGAGTTCCATGGTTGAGATGTGTGCATACAATTCTGGATAGGATAATTGAGTAGGGAATCGTGCATTCGCTTATCATATTTATTGAATGTCATCATCATCTTCCAACTGACACACCTTATACCATGTTGGGTTCAATGAAAGTGAATGCCTATATACCAACTCAGTTATGACTTAATTTTCATCAAGTCATAACTTTCGACCTAACTAAATTTTTTAATGCATCCAGGATAATATCTAGTTCAATTCTTATTATTTTGACCCTTTGACATTTAAATGTATAACCTTGATGCATCTTATAAATTTTTCCATTCACATAAATATAAATATTTTCTTTCTTTGTACTCATTCTAATTTCTACCGTAGTCAAGTTTGCAAATTATTTCAAGAATTAAATTTGTTTAATATTTAAAGATGTATTATAATTACTGAAATAGTTACAATTAACTATTACTACATAATTACTCATAATTGTTTTAATCTTATTACTTAATTAACTAATTATAATTATTACAATATTAGATATTCACCTAAATATATATTACTATTATGCACTTAAAACATTATTTTATATTATTATTTCCTTCTTAAATTTTATGATTTACCATTTATTTAACTTCTGACAATACTACATTCAATCACCTATATAGAATTTCTTATCTAAATTATTTTTGAATTTCTCCACTTCTTAAATTTTTAATAAGGTAAAAAAATTAAGTATTTTTAAATTTTTAAGAATAAATAATTTTAAATATATTTCATTATAAATAATTAAATTTGATAATTATTTTATATATTTAATTTAAATTATTTATTAATAACTACTTACAAATTTAATCTAAGTTCAATTTTGAAATTTAAATTTTGTAGAAGTAAATATACTAAAACAAGTTTATAAAGAAGGATAATAAACAATTTTTTCATAAAATATACAGTGTAAACTATTAATTAATTAACATTATATATATTATAATATTTTTTAAAGGTCAATGAGTCAAGGATAATAATATATACTTTAAATTATTTTTTTAACCTTTGGATGAGTACTAACAATATTTTTCATAACTACATATAAGAATTTCTTTAAATTATTTATAAAATACTTAAAAATTAAAATAAATTAAAAATTAATAAACCAGCAGTAATGTGTCACAGGATTTCCCTTCCTCTGATTGGTGAAATATTTTAAAAATAATAAGTTTTAAGCATCTGGAGAAATTATTTTTATAGTGCAGTTTTTTCAAAAATAATAAGTCAATTATAAATATTTGTGTCAAAAAGCCCAACTACTTTAATGGTTTAAAAAATATTTTAAAAATATCAAAATATTACATTCTACTATCAACTAATATTTCTTAATAATAATTAATTATTAATGAATATTACTATCTTTTTCAAGTATTTTGAATTTTTATTTTATTTTTTGAAAATACCCAACCTATAAGTATAATAATTCCAATCATAATAACATACAAAAGATGCATAATCTAGTCAAATTATAAGTATAATAATATACTTAAATACCATAATAATAGAGGTAAATTAAAATAATATAGGCAAATTAAGATAATATCCATGAGTATAATAATATAAGGAACTAATAAAATACAGATACCATAATAAATAGATAAAAATAATAAATACAAATATAATAAAATACTTAATCAAATAGAATAATAATAATCTAGTCACAATGCCTAATAACAATACAAAATAAATTAAGGAATATTTATAAAAAAAATTGCACTTAATATACTTTATATTTTCATATCATCTAAAAATAGTTTTTTGTAAATAAGCATCTTATTTGGATGGGCAAATCCTATCTTTTAATCTGTACAAGTAAAATAAACTGGAATATTCACAGAGAAGAAATAAGCCTCCGAGCTTCGCTAAGTATAGAGTTTTATCTTCATAGTGTATATGCAACAAAAGCTGTTAAGTAGCGTATATGAGTTTCTGAGCTTTTATCTTCACAATGTGTATACAATAAAAGCTGCTGGTAGTGTGTATATATGCAACAAGTTCACAGGAGAATAGTGGGTATGATCACGGATTGAAGGTCCCCGCGACTAGCACTGATAATGGGAAATGACTCAACATGAACAAATCTAGTCACGGTCCCTCCATCCTGTGATCAGTGTGCATAAAAAAGGAGTTCTAAGCATTTGGGGATTTGTATTATAGTCAATTGATAGCTGATGTTAAGCTAACGGTCAAAAAGCCCCAAGGAAACTATAAAATTGAAAATTAGCTATTAATTGAGCTTGTCTTCTCTGCAGTGCAAACTTCCCGTATCGAGGGATTGGCACCTTGTCTGGTTCACATTGAATTTAAAATACTGGGATCTAATAATTAATTTTTGCGACAATTTGAATTCTATCAATTCCCTATTTGTTTAAGATCGTAAAGATTTAATTTTTATCTAACTGGTCTTTTGCTTCTGCGAAATTGACGTGCAATTTTCTTTGTTTGAAAGGATGATTAATCGGTGAGTTGATCTTCGGCGGAAAACTTCACCCCAGAATTTGATGATTCGGGGATTAATATTGAAACATTTGTCAGCACATGTGCCACTTCTTTGTTTTAGTCACCACACTGGCATTGAAGACGAACAAACGTTGAAGCAGGGATGTCATCTTCTAAGGTAAGAGCAGATCAACTATTTTTTTTTTTTTTTTAGGTTCAATTGTTAAGAATAAAATATTATTTTATTTCATATCCTATAATAGAGAATAAAATTCATTCCATTCTCATAATTCACTGGATAAAAAAACTTCATGTGAGCTTACGGGAAATGAAAAAGAGAGAAAAGAAATTAAAAAAATAAAAATCTTAAAATTAAGTATTATAAATGTTATTTAGATTTAAATTTTATAAAATAAATTGATATAAATTTTATTTTAAGAACGAAGTTGATATACATTAAATATTTTAAGAAATATATGGCAATTTAGAAACAAGGGCTACAGCCTTGGCTCCTACCAAGGGTTGTAGGCAAATTCTATTCTTTTTTAATGTGTGTGGATCCTATAAAACTAATAATTAAATGTAAAAGTTAATAGTTCTCCTTTATTTATTAAATATAACTAAAGATATATATTATAATTATTATAACTGGAGTATACAAAAATTTTTCATGTAGGTTACATAACAACTCCAAGTATGGTTTATTTCTTCATCACTTAGTATCATAAATCAAAACGCAGCACATCAGGAATGATGCAAGTTAAAGGGGTCCTCCACCCCCCCCCCCCCCTTTTTTTTTTTAAACAGAACAAATTAAACCCAGGGGCCTTATCACATGGTGGCAGAAAGAGGACTGAATGATTTTCTACTAAAAAAGATTGATAAAATCTAATGGATGAATGTCAGCGAAGACTCTTCTTAACAACGAGTGCCATCTTTTCTCTCTTTGCCGCTGGGAATATAGATGCTGTGAAAGGCCTGTTTTTCCAATAAGAATATTGGATTAAGGTCCTGCTAATGTTGTTCACCATATGACTGGAACTATGATTGTGTTTGAGACATATGTTCATTCCCATGAGGGCTAATTGATGACGTTGGAAATTTATCACTCTATATAGTGTGAACACCTAAAAAATTTAAGGTGTTTGTGTGTCAAATATGCACCGGTGTAAGAAAATGAAGATTTGAAAAAGTGATGTTCTGATTATATGCTGGTGAATTCTACGGCACCCTGAGGGGTTTGGTGTCCGGGGTGGTGTGGCAAAATACAAGCCACTAGATGAGATTACTAAGTCAATGCTAAGACTTTTGTAATCTCATCCAGTGGCTTGTATTTTGCCACACTACCCCGGGCACCAAACCCCTCAGGGTACCGTAGCAAGCACCTTATATGCTTTGTTGGAAGACATTTTTTTCATTACATTTTTCACATTTTACTATTGAACAAATACACGAGGGCGTTTGATTCATAGAATATTTTTCATATTTCCAAAAATATGTTATGAGAATGTTACATTCCCATATTTGATTTAATTTTTTTAAAAATTTGCTCAAAAATGTAATATTTGGAGGAATGTTTTGGAATCTAATTTTTCTCTAAAATATGCCTGTGAGGGGTGAATATGTCACATTCCCATTTCATGGGAATGTTAATACTAAAGAAAAAAATAATTTTATCCTCATTTATAAATATATATAAATAATATTTTTAATTATTAATATAAATGATATATCATCCCTTTATAAATATATATATATATATAAATAATTTTTTTATAGAAATATTTATCAATAAAATAAATACTTAATTTCTTCTCTTATTTGCATGAAGAAAATGGATGAAAAAAGAACATTTAAAAATAAAATATGTGATTATTATATTTTCATTATTTACAAATTTAAAATTTTTTATTTTCTTTTTAATTTAAATTTAAAAGAGATTATTTCTCTTCTTTCTCTCTTATTTTCTTTTCAAAGAAAGTAAATTTTTTTGTCAACAATAGAGAAATTACTTATTTATTTTATATAATTAATTATATGAAAATTTAAATTTAAATTCTTAAAAATTTTAATATTTTATATATTAAATTATTTATTATATTTTAATCAAATATAATTTAAACTATTAATTTATTAAGTCTTCAAAAGTCTTTATTCATATATTTTTAATTAAATCTATAATTCATTTCAATTTATAACAAAAAATTGATAAGGGTATTTTTTGAAAAAATAATAAGATTCCTAGAAATATAAAATGTGAATCAAATATAAAAATATAATATGTTTGGAAATATGAAAACATATTTTCAGAAATATTTATATTAAACTAAACATAAGAATCTTATATTTTTGAAAATTACATTCTTAGCAATGTACACTTTCTTAAAAATATAAGATTATGCGAATCAAACATCCCTTATAGAACATTTTCTATTATTTTTATATTTTATAATTTTAAATACAGGTAAATAAAATTATTCCTATAAAATATCTCTTTCAAAACAAATTGACAATTCATTCTTTCAAGCACGGAGTTATGGCAATAACAAAAGCAGTTATCACAGATAGAGTAAAAAGATAACTTCTCAAAGCTATAAATAGCTAATTTTATCTAGTGTGGTTTGCAAATTGAATTTGATAACTTACTCTATTTTAGAAAGCAATGTTAGATGAATAATTGTCATAATAACAGTGCTGTATGCATTGAAATAACATTGAAAACAAGATTTGAAATTCAATTTCAAATAAAAATAAAAAATTATCATTAAACATATGATGGTAGTGTAAATTAATAAAATTTTATTTAATAAATATAGAAAATTTACAATTTAATTTTAAATTTTATTTTTGATACTTATAATATTTTTATTATACATTGAAAATGAAATCTAATATTAATAATTAAAAAATTATTTACTTATTTATTTTTACTCTATCAACTTGCAGATCCTTGTTGTAAAATGGACAATTTTAAGGATCACTAGCTCTCAAGACATTGGAACACCTGTATCAAGTGATACCCAAGACTTGTATAGAGCACACATAAAACCCTATCACAAAGTTGTGCAAACTGAGTCATCTTTCCCCCCACGCAATTCTTACAAAAAGGTCAACAAAATTAATGGAACTCGAAGAATTAAACAAATGAAAATAATAAAAAATGGTCGAGATGCAGGAATCTCTCTCTCTCAAAAAAGCAACTTACAAGAAGATGAAGCAATGTTGTGAGGACCACCAATTGTGAAGGACCATTTGTCCTGAAAGAATCAATCATCCAAGTTTGCCATATTTTCTCTTTCATGATAAGAACAAACGAGTGCCTTTGAAAGACTGTTGTATAGAAATGGACGAGAGCAAGGGAAGAATATGTGTTACAGGTGGTACTGGTTTCATTGGTTCTTGGATCATCAAGAGATTACTTGAAGATGGTTATTCTGTTAATACCACTATTCGATCTCATCCAGGTACAGCGATTAGCCAAAAGAACCAACCTACAGAAGAAATTGCTCTGTTTTTGTTTTTTAAATTATTATTTTTTGGTGTGTAAGAACCAAATACTGAATCTTTTTCTTGTGGGTCTTCCATTTTCTAATTTATTTTGGATTCTTTATAAATTTTTCTTATGGTGCACTTAATTAAATCATGACAATTGTTATTTATTATTATGACCATTTCTTGCTTCAAGAATTTCGGCTGGTTTGCATGCGAGATGCAGATACATAACTTTGTCAACTAGTGGTGGAATGATACCCAGTGTTTCCATAAAGTTTTCTCCCTTTTAGTATTCTCAGTTTGAACTCCAGATGTTGCATGTGTGTTCTTGCTATTAAGAAAAAGATGCAGAACATGTAAGCAAAAATTGTTCAAATAAGATACAAACTTACATAGATAAGAAATATGAAATATATTATTTTAGAAAATAAATAGCGTACATGTATTTGTCATAATAAAATATAAATTAATTAACGAATAAAAGTTTAATCTTCCCTATCTTCTCTATGAGTTTGCAATTGATGGAGCATTAGAATTCACAAAGTATTTTTGTGGTTATGAATATAACGTAGAGTGGTTAGAGAGACTTAATCTGATTAAATAGAAAATCCTACTGGACACACTCATTAAAAACTCAATTGGTTAAAGGTTTACACTTGTTGTAGAATGCATCAATCCACCAAGTATTTTAAGTCCATAAAAGTGATAACAAAAACTGAATTCAAAACTATAACTTCAAAATCAGACTCAACCTATTTTAATTAAAATAAAATAAAAGATGGTAGTCCAAAATATTTTTGCAGAACATTGTTCTGGTGGGTCCGTCTTCTTATACGGCTCTTGTAAATAAGTTCATCAAATTGGCTAAATTTAAGATTTAATTGATTTAGGTGATGATAACTTTTTGTTCCATTTTGTCGGAAGAATGTAGGACTTCTGTTTGTATGTACATGTATTTGTCTTTATTTATTATTTATTTTGATATCATCTTTAAATTAGACATATTGAACTCATAAAATTATCTTCTCACAGAATCAAGGTAATAATTTTGTTCATTTTTACCACAAGAAGGACAGAAGAAAGATGTTAGCTTCCTCACAAATTTACCTGGAGCATCCCAAGAGCTACAAATTCTAAATGCAGATCTCAGCAATCCAGAAAGCTTCAGTGCAGCCATTGAAGGCTGCATCGGAGTTTTCCATGTTGCTACACCAGTTGATTTTGAAGAAAGAGAGCCTGAGGAAATAGTGACAAAAAGATCTGTTGATGGAGCATTGGGAATTCTAAAGGCCTGCAAGAATTCAAACACCGTGAAGCGAATAGTTTACACATCCAGTTCCTCTGCAGTTGCTTTCAGTGACAAAGATTCTGAAGCAAATCAAGCAATGGATGAGAGTGTTTGGAGTGATGTGAATTCTCTCAAAGCTTTAAAGCCATTCGGGTGGGCTTATGCGGTGTCCAAGACATTGACAGAGAAAGCAGTTCTTGAATATGCAGAAGAGAATGGCTTGGATGTTGTGACGTCGATTCCTCCATTCGTTTTTGGACCCTTCATTTGTCCAAAGCTTCCCAGCTCAGTCCGCACCTCGTTGGCATTGCTATTAGGTATGTACTGCTGGACATCGTTATACCATATAGATATGCATAATTTGGTTTTGGATTATGTTAGCTTGATGTTTATCAAGCTAAGAGTTTAAGCAAATTCGAGGGAAAACAACTAGGTCCATAAAAATGTGGTTATCGACAATGGTTTTCGAAGCTACTTGCTTCAGAAAGCTTTTTGTCACTAGAATCAAAGCATCTTTTTTTCTGCAACAGTATACTCGAAGTTGTTTATGTACAATTATTGAACTTCCTTACAGACTAAAAAAAAAAATGAAATTGATGCAGGTGATGATCAATTTGGTTTACTCCTTCAAGTGCCTATGGTGCATGTGGATGATGTAGCAAGAGCACATATATTTCTGCTTGAACATCCTAATCCAAAAGGAAGGTATAATTGCTCGTCATGTCTGGTGACCATTGAAAGAATGGCTGAAGTTCTTTCTTCCAAATATCCGGAATTTAAAATGCCAACAGCAGAGTGAGTTCAATTAGACTACTCCACTCTTCATTAACTAAATGATTGTTGGTTGGCCTGGTTGTGACAGATATTCAATTCTTTGGTTGTTCTGTAGCTTCTTAAAGAACATTACAGGTCCCAAGTTTCCGGATCTTTCCTCAGAGAAGCTAATAGATTCTGGATTTGAGTTCAAGTATGGACTTGAGGAGATGGTTGAGGATGCAATTCGGTGCTGCAAGGAAAGGGGTTTTCTGTAAAACCTATAATATCTTGGTTATCCTAGGGAGATAATGTGTTAAGTGTCAATAAAGGAGCTAACTTATGAAGCAAGTCAATGAAAATGGCAGACACACTCGAAACTCGTTTCGGTGAAAATGCTTGGAGATAGCTCCCGTGTCAGTGTAATTGTCTAATTATCTACTTGATCTTAGATACAGTGAATTAGTAAGAAATCTATGCATAATTATGACCTGTTAATGAAATAGTAGAGAGCATAATTCATACCAAAAAGTCAAAGAGTTTTTTATAAGAAAAACTTTGGACAAACATTTTAAACATTGAAATTCTTTCTATAGCAGTTAAAAAGTAATCAAACCTTCAAAATTAAGTTTCTTTAACTTAATTTGTCAGCATATCGTCCAAGCAAGCATGCTCACCCCCGAATACACTTCATATTGAAAAAAGTGAATGTATGGTATGTTTCATACAAGTCCAAGGAGAAAGGGAAACAGACAACATTAATTGACTAAAAATCATACGACATCTCTTCATTTCTTGGTCTAGAGAGGTTTTTAAATACGTATGTAGTGATTGCAAAGATAAAGATGGGTTCCATTCTTTATTTCTTTTGGTTTTTGCCTTTGTGAACTTTTCATAGCAGTTAGTTTGCCTTAACATATCACCAACTGTGCTATTTACTGCAATCAATGTTCAGAGACGGCTTCAGATCCAAGCATCAGGGGCTCAAATCAAGTGGCATGAAGTGGAAAATTAAATTAACAAGTGAAAAAATATGTTGAACTTTAGTTAAGCGTAATGAAATCATAAGCTTTCTCTCTAATTTAAAAATATAATGAAAGATACTTTCAAACCAAAAAAATGCTTTTAAATTGGTTTTTGGGAAAGAAACTTAAACATGTATTTTTCTGACCACAATTTTTTTGGTTATAATTGTAGTTCTCTTACTCTGAAATTTAAAAATTAGATCAAAAATTAAAATTTTTTTATTTTGTGTAAACTTTTTTTTTTAAAAAATTCTTAGGGATCGTACGAAGAGAAAAGACATGAGAGAAATGAAGAAGATAGTAGAATGCTGAGGTGCACATAACTAAAATGACACGAAGAATGAAAACAACACAAAAACAATATAGCTTTCCAGGTTTCAAGTTGTCGGCCTGAATTTAGTTAAAAATAAATGAATGGTCAAATTTTGTCGTATAACATACGACAAAAAGTGGTATTTGTACCAATAAAAATGGCCATTTTCCAAGCACAGTAGAATTTTTTAAAAGAAGTTCAAACAATTTTTTAGAACTATTCGGCTTTCCAAGTTCTGATATTTCATGATAAATAACTGCACAAATAGTAGTGTAGAAATTTTAGTATTTAATAGGATTTTTATATCAAATCTAAAATTATTAAGAAAATAAATAAAATTAAAAAAAATAAAATTACATATCTCTTAATTTATTTCAATAATCTTTTAAAAAATTATTAGTATAGAAGTGCTTACTAAGAGATGTAAGTCTTCCTCTCCTTAACAATTGATGGCATGTGACGATTTCGATGGGACAAGTTATCAATAGCATTATGTGTGGAGAGGGAACTTAATCTCATACTAATAAATTCTAACTGAATTAACTCATCATAAACTCAATAATAGATTTTATATCAATTTTACTCTAACAGGTCCCATCAATTTTTAATAAAATAATATATTTTAAAAGTAAATTAAAATCCATTGGAGCACTTAATGATAATTCAAGTTATAAAATTGAGTTATATACATATATTAATCTGGTGTTAATAAAATAAAAAAATCTAATTAATAGTAGTCGAAAAAAATAAAAATTCTTACATTCTCTCGTTTAGACAACATTAATTGAATTTTATTAATTTTGAAAATAATTAAAAGAAAATGATTCTAGGATTAGTAACAACTTTAGTGGCCATAATACATCGTAACACAATAAATTTTACTCATAACATAATCAAGTCCAATAAAGCATTAAACTTAGAACTATGGATGATAGTATATTATATAATAATATAGTATATCCATAATTACATAAATCAATTACTTCATTGACATGATTATAAGAATGTGAATGTGTAGTAACACTCATGATATGACTAATTGATTCTCTCATAATATTATGTAAAGGTCATTATTATGATCTTTCTTATGAAAGTCACCGTATCTTTCTAAAAAGATTATCTAAGTTTCTAATAAAATAATTTTACATCTTTGAAAGAGACAATTACAATTAAATTCATAATGAGATTTCAATTAACCATTGCATAAGAAGACAACTATAGCAACTTTTATTGAAACAATATTGTTTCACCAAGAAAACAATTTTGTCTCTAGATATATCAATGGTACCAATATATATTTCAAGAGAAATGTTGTCATGATAAGTTAGTTAGCAAGGCACAATCACTTGTGCAATTACATTATCTAGTGGAAGTGTCAAGGTACAATCACTTGTGTAAATATACATTAGCTCCCACTAATCAATCACATTAATATTTACCAGAAATAATTTGAAATTTATTCCTCATGTGATGAATCAAAATAATTTATTTCTTAAAAAGTTTTCAAATCTTCAATATTAATATTCATGATAACAATACAAACTTCCTTTTCAAAATTATTTTGACAATAATATTTCTTATAGCATACAAATAATAATAATTGCTAATTCACACAATATGCTATAATAAATATTTTAAGATAACAACTAAAATTATCTAATTCATCAATTATTAAGCCTATAACATAATGCAATTCATAAAAAGTAAAGAGAAGATGATTAAACTTTACTTGAAACCTTTTAAAATTAATACACTAATCCTTTAAATTAAGAAAAAAATATCAAGTTTAAAATATAGGATCAATATTATCATAAATGACAAGCTTACCTTAAGATTAGACCATCTGAAGGTATATAAATAATTAAGGATAATATAGTTCTCATAAATTTTTATTAAAATATTTAAATTATGTTTAATGTATCAAGTATAACTTTAAAAGATACTCTCAAAATTTCTAAGTCCATTATTTAATTTATCAAAATTTGATGTTAAAATGTTCACTAAAATATTAATTGAGATTTAAAACAAAAGCCTAATATTATCTGATTGAAGTAAACATGAACATAAAAAAACTTAATTTCATATGCCTTTAAAGGTATGTATATTGACAAACGAAAGCAATTACTATCAAAATTAAGATAATATTTAAATGGTATATTAATTCATCATAAAATTATTAGTATATTGATATAAAATTGTTATATCTTACAATATTTTATATCATAGTCTAAAACTTAAAAATTGATAAAAAAAATTTAGGCTTATTATACCTTTAATATATATTTCAAATTATATTACTTATTCTTAAGCACATCATTGTGCTAAGAACTATAAAATATGATAAGAAATATATATAATATTAAAAAAATTGATAAAATACTTATAAAATTTATACAACATACTTAATCTTTATATGATCATAAAAAACAAGAATATATATAAATAAAACTTGAAAATAAAACTTTTTAATTATACTATAATATCATAACTTTAAAATAATAATAATATTAGAGATTAATATCAATATCCAATAAATGATTACATTTAATATCATAATACTCCCACTGATATCAAAATTTTTTAATAATTAATTTAAAATATTTTAACTTTGATTAATTAAATATATTTCTTAATAGAAATAAGTGAATCACTTGTCAAAATTTACCATAGACATCATAAAAGAATTTTCAATATATAAAATTATATATAAAAATGTTAAGAACATACTAAGATATAAGCTCATATTCCTCATTATTTCTTTATATGAATTCTCTAATTAAAATTTTCATTGAGAAATTCATGAATTGATATTAACAAATGAAGTGGTTTATATTTTTCTAAACCTTTATGGGCAATATTCACAAATGATTAATAAAATTAATTATATAATTACAAAAAATAATTAAAAAATATGATTAATAAATTTTGCATGATTTCAAGTATATAACTATACAATCTTTTGTAGGTAGAATGCCTAGCATATATAAAAACTCCCACATAGTTCAACAAATGTTACAAATTATAAAAAAATTATTTAACACTAAAAAAATATGTGTACAATTATTCCATTTTCATATTATTTCAATAAAAATATAAATTTCATAATATTACCAATAATTTGCTATGATAGCATTCTTTACAAATTATGGAACTAACAAAATTAAAACAAAATTATTTTTTAATAATAATAACTTTAATAATATATACACATAATCACAAATTATTTTATAAAAGATAAATCACATATCCTCATAAATATTCCCAAAACAAGCATATTTTCATGTATATTTATATCAAAAGCATTTAAAATTAAAATTATATTTTTTAAATAAACAAAGTCAAAATTCACTGATAAAAGTTGAACTACTATTTAAATAAAATGTTCTATCATTGCACAATCATTGTTTCACACATGGAAAACAAATAGTGATGACCATTAAAGTATTGGGACTTTAGGTGTATTACCACAAACTTTCTTGTAGGTAAAGAATATAGAATATTTTAAGAAAATCCCCAATAATAAGTTAATTAGTAATAAACATCGATGAAAGTTGGATTACTATTTAAATAAAATGTGCTATCATTGCATAATCATTGTTTCACACATGGAAAATAAATAGTGATGACCATTAAAGTATTGGGACTTTAGGTGTATTATTACAAACTTTCTTGTAGGTAAAGAATATAGAATATTTCAAGAAAATTCCTAATAACAAGTTAATTAGATAATAAACACATTCTTCCCAAGAAAAGCAAATTCAACACCTATGGGCAGAAAAGATCAACTTTTTTAGGAGAAACAAAAAATCTAGCACTTATGGGTAAATAAATTTTAAAAACATAAAATTATCCAAAAAGATATATTCTACTTAACTAATTTATGCAATAATTCTCTATTGGTAGGCTATAGTATAAATTAATTAGACTAACAAGAACATCCTATAAAATTTAACATGAATATATTGGCTTAATAAATGGTCATTGTAGTGACAAATATTTATTAACACCAAATAAATTTCCTTGGAATAGCTTATAACAAATTATCATATCTCAAAAATATTTTAACAAAATTTTTTTAGATCAGTAAGTAATCACTACGATAGTAAATACTGACATTACCAATAAAATCTCATGGGACAAAGAATGTGCCATATTCAAGTACCATATCTCAAAAGAATATAATAAAAATATATTAGTTTAGTAAATGATCCATTATGTTGACAATCACTCATTTCATCAATAGATTTCTATAAGATAAATAATCACCTATAATTAGTTATTATTTTCATATTCATTTTAAACATGCATATTTATCAAGAAATAAAAATATTTCAACCATTTCAATTATTATGCAAGCAATTAATCATGCCTTGTATTGTAGACTAAAACAAAACTAATCCCACTTGAATCATCTTATGAGTGCACATCAGTATGTAATTTCATAGAGTATAGACATCACATGTAAACTAAAACATTCATATCATTCATATAAATTTTCTAATATAAAAATAACAGTAAATTACATACTAAAAATATTTTTAAATTTTTTCTTAATTCTATATCAATAGTTGAATTTAATAATCTCATTATCTTCAAATATCATGTTTCTTTGAAAAAAAACTTATAAGAAAATAAAATAAATTTCATTAGTATTGATAACAATAAAGCACAAAAGTGATTATATATCATGGAACTAACACTAATTAGACTTAATCAATATAAAATTTAATTACATCATACCATAATGATGTCTTAAATAAAAATGTTTCAAGATCTGCATTTTATAGATGAAACATCCAAAGTAACATATTAGAAATTAACAAATTTGTCTCAACAATTTTCAAAGTTATAAAATTGTATCTAAATATCTACGATATGGTAGAATTGTGTTAAATTGATATGAAATCATTGCTAATAAGCATATCAAATTGACTTAAAAATAATTTATTTCTTATTTTAATATACAACATTATGTTTCCCAAAGGAAAAGAGAACTTTGAAAAATATATAATTTATTTTCTTAAATTATTTTCATATATATTTTATATAAACTTTAGCAAAAGTTTACTAATATATTTTTCAAAAATCCTTTATATTAAAAGAAAGATAAGATAAACTCCATATTTTAATGCTATCCATCTCTATTAAGAAATAAAATGCCATAAAAAATAATTATGAAAATAAACTTCATAAATTTTTTCTTGGAGGAAATTGTTCTCCTTCACTATAAGGAGAAAATTATTTTCCTTCACCATTATGATTCTAGAAATTATTTTTTAATTAAAAGGTATAAAGATACATAATACTCATTCATTTATACATAAAAAATGAGATTTTTCTGCAAAAAATATTTTAAAAAATGGAGCTTTAATAACTTTCTCCTTAAAAGGATTTGGTTTTGTGGAAGAGTGTTGGATTGTAAGCGAGCATTCTTTGGAATTGACATTTGCCTTTTAGCTCCAGAATTGTAATTATATAAGGGTTTCATTGTTTTTATAGAAAAATTATATTATTAGGTTAATACATTAGTAGCGCGGTAATATTTAATATTACTTTAGGGACTTTATTTTTTTATCACATTTTTAAAATTTTAGATACGTTAAATGGATTACTGCTCCTATTATTATTAGAAAAATTATATTATACGAGGAGAAAATATATTAATAAGGATATAATTCCTTAAAAACATATTTTTACGGAGAGCCCATTTGTTTGGTGTAATTTGCATGTATAACAAGGAAGGAACATGGAAGATGATTTGTCATTCAAAGCAAAAGTAACTTTCTGCTTAAAGTAATGTTACTATTCTTTAGCTTAACTTATTTCTTGTCTGATATTATCTCCAGTCCCCCAAACATAAAAAAAAGCAAAAAAAAGAACAAAAAAAGACACACTCAGCTTTGGAGCTGATACGTAATTCTTCCTTTTTTAGGGAAAAAATAAAGGATATAACTTCATTATATATATTAATTATTTTATTATAATTATAATATTAATAATTATTATAATTATTAAATTTAAATTATCAATAATCATCTAAATAATTAATATATATTATAATTTAAATGAAACAATTTTACGAAAAGTATTAAAGGACCTTTATCTAAATTTTCTTCTCGTACACGATGAGGATTGAACGTCGATGCCTGTAGGTGGTCCCTTTGGATTAGTTTACATTTGCGTTGAGCCCTTACCCTACGTACAGTACAGGGTACGAAAGAGTCATCGTGGACCCTAGAAATAAAGTTGATAGATCCTGGATGGGATTATTGTGCCCCCTCCTATGAGGACCTGATTGATCAATCCCGATCATCACAACACTAACATAAACAAAATGAAAGGTCAAAATGTACTCAAAGAAAAAATGATGCGGAGAGAAATAGGATGGAAAAATATTTTTTCACGTATTATATGATTTGATTGAAAAGTTAAGAAGAACAAAAGAATTAATCTATTAAATGATGAAATTGTTTCTGTTTCAAGTTTATAAGATTGTCTAATAATCTCTACAAATGAACAATTTTATAATTATAATTTTTTTATGTTTTATTGATTTAGAGATATTTGATCAATTTTTTCTTTTTATTTCAAATTTTTTATGACATTTAAATATTAAAAAATTTATTATTTTGAACCTTTTTTATTCTTTGCATACTTTTTATCAATTTTTTTCATAAATCCAAATAAAGAGTAAAAGAAATGCATAAGCAAGTCGCACTAATACCCTACTTGGATTGGTTGATTTTAGAGGGGAAAAAACTTGGAGTGCAGAAAAGTACAAGAAAATGTATTTTTATGCTGCTTGGCATGCAGGAGAAAAGAGGAGGGAAGTGAAAAATGCATGGAATCCGTACAGTGGGGTCCACCCATTTTTTTTCACCTCAAATATGCGAAGAAAAGAGAGGGGAAGTTACTGTGCTCTTAGCTTGGTCCGTTCTGCAACTTCTCGTTTCTGCCTCCCAGCTCAAGTCGTCCGTGTCGCCGCCCGTGCTACCAAAGCTGCATTTTCACCAGCATCTCTGTCCAGACGGCCGAATCCTGTAGGTAAGACACGATCTGCCTCTCGGATCTGCAAGATTTGAGCTGTTTTCCCTGTGCTCGCGTGTTGAATCTGGTTGTGGTCCTCGCAAGTTGGCGCTGTGTGCTGCTGTTGCTTCTCCATCTTCCCGCCGACGTACTGCACCAGCGAAGCTTGTCGCCGGCCTCCTTCCTCGCCCATCCTCCAGTGCTTGCAGGCGTCGGGTTATCGTGACCTGCAGGTGTCGGGTCACATGGATCCGACCCGGATCCGAACCTGACCCGGCCTGCAGGTACACGACTCGAACCTAGTTTTTTTTTTAGGAAAAAATTTATATTATTATGGTTAATTGTAAAAAAAAATATTAGTATTACATAATGTTGCCCCTTATCCTTCTTTTTTTGTACAAGCATGAATTAAACAATTGGTTAATTACATATGGATAATTAGTTGTGTTATTTAGACAATAAAAAATCTAGTATGCTAATTTAGATGAATTGGTAATTTAGGTTTCATTCTAGGCTGTAATAAAATCTTATTGTTTAATTAATTCGGGCTATGTATTATGTGGTAGTATTTTTATTTGGGATGAGTTATTGTAAAGGAGCTTCATTTGATTTGTGCATAAAGTAAATTTTTTTATGCCTACATTTCCTACTTATCATTGAAAATTATTTAATCTACATAAATAAATATTACTTGTTAAATTTTTCTTTTTTTTAGCTTGATTGATTTAATTTTAAAATTTTCAACTAATATTAATAATATAACTATCATGCCTTTTAATTATAATACAAAAAAATTTAAAAAAATTGAGAGAGTAGGCAATTTTTTATTTAACTGTAATGTAAAGAAGAGTCAGTAATGTATCCATGGTATCATATTTTCTCTCCTTTGGTTTGCTATCTATGAATGCTGCTTATGGTAACATTGGAAAGTGGAATGTGGAAACTGCCATATGATTTAAACAATAAAATATCTATATTTGATAAGCATACATTAAATCTCATAATTATTGTTAGTCATATTCATAATAGGTTGAACACACTAATTACACCTGGGATTTTCTTCTATTACTGCAGCTTCACTTATTGGAAGTTAGAAATAGCTAGATTCTCTCAGCTTGGTTGATACCTGCGGACACTCCATCTACAATCTGTAAGCAATTTATAACAACTTGATCATGGTTGTAGGAAAGTGATTTCTTATTCCATATAGGAGGAAATGAATTGTATATTTATGTCATATTAAGCAATTTCTTACTATAAGTTTTTCAAATACTTACTGGATCTTATCAACATGTTTACTCTCTATTTCCCACAGGAATAGTAATGGATGGTCAAAATGATGATGTATTTGATGAGGATGTTGAATTAAATCAGTTGATTAATGTAAATGCATTAGAGGATTGGGAAATGCGATGGCGAATGTGCATTGTCCAACTAATGTGTATCATTGTACATGTTATGCATTTGTTAACCTTGCAGTCTACACTTATCCATGCCCCTAGTGGTCATGGGAGAGTGAAAAAGATGAAATGCGGCAACAATTGATGCGTAATTTATTAACAACTGATCAATGTCATGATGTGATACATATGAGTCCTCATGCATTCCTTCAATTATGTGAAAAATTGAGGGGAACCGGTAGAGTGAGGGATTCTGTGCATGCTACAGTTGAGGAACAAGTTGCTAAGTTTTTGCATATTATAGGCCACAATGTTAAGCATAGAGTTGTCTCTTTCTTCTTCCACCGGTCAAGGGAAACAATTAGTCATCATTTTAATCACGTTCTACGAGCCATTATTTCATTGGAGAGTGAGTTCCTCATGCAACCTTTAGGATCAGAGGTTCCTTAATAGATACTTAATAATGGCAGGTTCTTTCCTTATTTCAGGGTAAGATAAAGTGCATATAGCATAAAATGTGTTGATGTATATCAGTAAATTTAAAGTGTCTTTGACTTTCATATCATAAGATTTACTATGACTTAAAAAATACAGGATTGTGTTGGAGCTATAGATGGAACGCATATACGGGTGAAAGTACCAACTAGAGATGCCCTTCGTTTTCGAGGAAGGAAAGACTTCCTAACCCAAAATGTCCTTGCTGCCTGCACATTTGATTTGAGATTCACTTATGTACTAGCAGGTTGGGAAGGCATTGCATCTGATTCTAGGGTTTTGAAGCATGCCTTAAGTAAGAGAGGAGATAAACTTAGAATACCATTAGGTAAGTCCAGTTTATGAATTGATTAGGCACTAAGAATAAGAGGAAAATTTTAGCTAATAAAATTACATAGATCTTATGCTATGTTATATGTATTCACACAACTTTCATTTGTGGTAGGCAAATATTACCTAGGAGATGCAGGATATCCACTGAAAGGTGGTGTACTCACACCATATAGAGGAGTACGTTACCACCTGAAAGAATACTCAACACGTGGCCCTGGAAATGAAAAGGAACTCTTTAATCATCGACATGCTTCATTGAGGAATGTCATTGAAAAAGCATTTGGAGTTTTGAAAAAAAGGTTTCCGATCATTGCCAGTGGCACAGAGCCGCATTACTCCTTTGAGACCATGTCTGACATTACCATTACCTGCTGCATATTGCATAACTTTCTCATGGATATTGATCCTAATGAGCAATTGATTGATGAAGTAGACCGTGAGCTTCTCCAAAATGTGACAGATGATCATGGAGAGCATGAGGCATAGACTTCAGAGGAAGACTATAGACAAGGATTCCTTTTGAGAGAGAGCATAGCAAATCAGATGTGGAATGATTATGATGAGAGTTTGTCATAAGTTTATTTCGTATGATGTGGAGTTTTATGTAATCTATTGTATTAATGTAAGACCTTGAAGTTCTAACTGTACTGGCTCATGTAATTGTATTTTTTATCTATGTGTTTGGTTCATTTGTGACAAGTTATGATCGTTATTTATAAATTATGATTTAGATCTCAGTCTATATATTGTGCATAATTAAATAGATATACAGGTCAAATGATTGATAGCTTATTACTTTGTCATGGATACATACCTAGTTAACATGCCATTCAACATAGTGATCATCATTGATATTTCTGGCTTATTTATTGATATTTACTCCACTTTGTAATTTGCAAGTTAAATCATGTCCAAGAATAGAAGATCAGAGAAAGGAGGGAGTTCCTCCAAAGATAACTTACGATGGACACCAGAAATAGATACTGTATTGTTAGATGCATTGCAAGAAGAAGTTCATAAGGGGAATAGACCAGATGGTACCTTTACTTCTTATGCATATAGCATTGTGCTGCAGACATTGAAGGCAGCAATAAGACCTTTCTTGCAAAAAACACATTAAAAATAGAATGAAAACATTGAAGGTTACTTTCAATGAATGTTATGATCTATTTCATATGTGGAGTGGAGTTAGCTGGAATCCTACAACCCGATTATTTGAAGCAGAACCCGAGGTGTGGGAAGAGATTATAAGGGTAAAGCATTTTAATGTATTTATTTTTATTGGGTAATGAATTTTAATACATTCCTAAAGTATTGAGATTACTAATCATGGTTGCAATATACAGGACAAACTTGAAACATAGAAATGGAGGAGAACCCCAATCAATAATTATGATAAGCTGCTGGACTTATTTAGCAAAGATAGAGCAACAGGTGCACAAGCTGAGAGTGCAAGAGATAAAGTGCAACGCTGGAGGAGGGAGAACTTTGACCTAAATGATGGTTTCGATGGCATGTCAGAATTTGATCTCCATTGGGGAAATGAAACCCCAATCTCTACGGGAAACATGGACACCTATAGTCCTGTAGGTGGTGGTTCAAATCAATCACAAGGAAATCAATCACAGGGAACATCATCTTCTAAAGGTTCCAAAAGGAAAGCTGCACTAATTAATGTGATTGAGAGTGGATATGAGAAAATGCACTTAGGGATAAACAACCTAACTGAGGTGATGCGTGAAGGGGTTGCAGCTGCCAATAGACATGCAGATATAGCTAAGGAAGGTATTTCCATTATTAAAAAAAGCAAACCTCAGCATCATAGCCCAGCAGATGTTTGGAGTGAGCTGGAGAAGATAGGAGTCATGCCAGAACTTCGATTGCGGTGCTATCGTTTCCTATGCTTAAATGAGGAGGCAAAGCAACAATTTTTTGGTGTGCCAGATGAGATGCGCTGGAATCTTTTATTAGATCTTATGAAGGATGCAAGTTTATTTTGACATGCCTTTGTGTTATAGTTATTGGCTTTTTCAAGTATCTATGTTGCTTTCTCTCCTATCATTACTGGCTTTATTCTTCTTTTTACAATCCTAAACACTACTTAAATTGTGGTTTTGTTGTTTGGTTAATGTTTAGGTCAAGATGAAGGGCCAATTGCTTGAAAGTTGTGGAAAGAATTATTGCTGTAGATGTTGTGGCATCAAGTATGAAGCCACTTGAAGATTATGTTATCGTAGTCCTGATTGTCTAGCTATAGTATCATTTGTGTGTTATGCTACTCCATAATATTGGATTATGTCATAGACTAATGAACAATGAATCTATATGTATCTAAAATGAGAATGTAGTTCTGAATGTGCTGACTGAAAATATTGTATTGGATTTATATGAAAACTTGACTTTGTATAATTAATCAGGTGGTAGAACTTTGTTATTAATGCTTGGCACCAGGGGAAAAATTATAAAGTTTGCATCATCTCTATAAATCTAGGATATGCCATAGGTTGACAATTTTAGAATGTGCGCATTTGATTTATATAAGAAAGATATTTGTAACTGGAGATTGAACTTGCTACAAGAAAAATTTAGGTTCAAATCTATATTGTTTTTATAATTATTTGATTGATATTAAGAATTTATACTCTTAAAAAACTTATTTACTTATGTTAAGTTTTATTTAATTTATTATTGAATCTTTTCAACAATATCATCAAAACGATTATTATACCTATTAAATTTGTAGTATAAAAAAATGAAATATACATACATCTTTTATATTTTTAATGATTTTATGAAACAACTCTTCTAACACATTTTATTAAAAATGAACTAATTTGTCTTCATAAAAAAATTTAAGATAAAGGTTACGAAATATTAAAAAATATGCTTTCAAATTTTTATAACCCATTTTTTTCTTATTTATTATTGTGGTATAAATTTTATGCAAGTTTGGCCAAAGAAAAATGTAATTATTTTTTCATTTTATATTGATAGATTCTCATGAACACTTGATATTAATAAATTTTACTACCCCTCAATTTAATTTACACCAAACTAAAATTAAAAAAAAAAATTCTTATTATCTTTCTCCTATATTTTCCCTCACAAAAAAAAACTCATTTCTTCTATGTTTTCTTTCTTCCCTATTTTTCCCTAAACCAAACACACTTTAAGAAAAGTACTTCTCTCCTATTTTCTTTCTCTCCTATTTTGTTTCTATCCTATTTTCCTATGAAGCCAAGCAAAGCATAAGGAAAATAGAAAATTGAAAATTAGCCGTTAATTGAGCATATCTTATCTGCAGCGCAAATTTCTCATATCAAGGGATTGGCACCTTGTCTGGTTCACGCTGAATTTAATATACTGGGATCTAATAATTAATTTTTGCGACAATTTGAATTCTATCAATTCCCTATTTGCTTAAGATTGTAAAGATTTAATTTTTATTTGACTGGGCTCTTGCTTCTGCGAAATTGATGTGCAATTTTCTTTGTTTGAAAGGATGATTAGTCGGTGAGTTGGTCTGCGACGAACAACTTTACCCCAGAATTTGATGACTTGCGGACTATTGAAATATTTGTCAGTGTGCACACATGTGCCACTTCTTCTTTGTTTTAGTCCGCACACCGGCATTGAAGATGAACGAGCATAGGAGTAAGATGGTCGTCCGATGGAATAAGAATAAATCAATCTTTTTCTTCTTTTAGGTTCGATTATTGAGAATAAAATATTATTTTATCCTATGCATTTTATGATAGAGGATAAAATTCATTTCATTTCTATAATTCATAAGATAATAAAGCTTTATTCTTAGCTAAAAAAAAGGTAATAAAGCTCCATACGAGCTTGCGGAGAATGATAAGAAAATCAAAGAAATTAAAAAATGTAAATCTTAAAATTAAGTATTATAAATTTTATTTAGATTTGAAGTTTCATAAAATAAATTGATATAAATTTTATTTTAAAAATAAAATTGATACAAATCAAATTTTAAACAACATATAGCAATTTAGAAAGAATGACCGTTGCTGCCAAGGGTTGCAGGCAAATTCTATCATTTTTTTAATATTTATGGATCCTATAAAACTAATAATTAGATGTAAAAGTTAATAGTTCTCCTTCATTTATTAAAATTTATTTATTACATATGATTAAACGTATGTGTTATAATTGGAATACACAAGAATTTTTCGTTCCAGGTTGCGTAACAACTCCAATTATGGCTTATTTCTTCATCCCTTAGTATCATGAACGCAAGAATGTGGAACATCAGGAATGATGCAAGTGTTTTTATTTTTTATTTTTTCAAACAGAACAAATTAAATCTTGGGGTCTTATCGCATAGTGGCAGAGAGAAGACTGAATGATTTTCTATTAAAAAAGATTGATAACATCTAATGGAAGAGGGCTAGTGAAGACTCTTCATAATGACGAGTGCTATCTTTTCTCCCCTTGCCGGTGGCAATATAGATGCTGCGAAAGGCCTGTTTTTCCGGTAAGAATATTGGAGAAAGGCCCCGCTGATTCACCACATGACAGGAATTATGATTGTGTGAGGGCAAATTGATGACGTTGGAAATTTGTCACTCCATATAGTATGAACACCTCAAAAAATTAAGGCGTATGTGTGTTAGATATATACATCGGGGGTAAGAAAATGGAGATTCGAGAAAGTGATGTTTTGATTATGTTTGTTTTATTGGAAGATATTTTCCAACACATTTTTCACATTTTACCATTGGACAAATATATATATATAATATTTTCTATTATTTTAATATTTTATAATTTTACATGTAAATAAATAAAATTATTTCTATAAAATATCTCTTTCAAAACATATTGACACTTCATTCCTTCAGGTACGAAGTTTGAGTAATACCAAGGCAATTAGATAACTTTTTAAAGTTATAAATAACTAATTTTATCTAATGTCATTTGCAAATGGAATTTGACAACTTACTCTAGTCTTGCTTAGAAAGTAATGTTAGACAAATAATTGTTATAACATGAATGCAATATGTATTAAAATTTTTATTGAAAATGAAATTTGAAATTCAATTTCGAAAGTAAAATAAAGATTATCAATAAATATAAAATGACAGTATAAATTAATAAAATTTATTTAATAAATATAAAAGATTTATAATTTAATTTCAAATTTTATTTTTAATACTTATAATTTTATTATGCATTAAAAATGGAACTTGAAATTAACAATTAAAAAGGTTATTTATTTATTTTTACTTTATCAACTTGCAAATTATTGTTGTAGAATGGACAGTTATAAGGATCACTTGCTCTCGTTACATTGGATCACCCGTATCAAGTGAAACCCCAAGACTTGTACAAAGCACCCAGAAAAAAAAAAAAATGAACTATCACAGAATTGCACAAACTGAGCCATATCTTCACCCCCCCCCCCCCGGGCCCCAAAACACAATTCTAACCAAAAGGTTATCAAAATTAATGGAACTTGAAAAATTAAAAAAATGAAAAAAATAAAAAATGGTGGAGACGTCGCAATCTCTCTCTCAAAAAAGCAACCAGTAAGAAGATAAAGCACTCTTCTGAGGACAACCAATTGTGAAGGACCATTTGTCCTGAAAGAATTAATCATTCAAGTTTGCCATATTTTCTCTTTCATGATAAGAACAAACGAGTGCCCTTGAAAGACTGTTTGTTGCATAGAAATGGACGAGAGCAGGGGAAGAGTATGTGTTACAGGTGGTACAGGTTTCATTGGTTCTTGGATCATCAAGAGATTACTTGAAGATGGTTATTCTGTTAATACCACTATTCGATCTCACCCAGGTACAACGATTAGCCAAAAGAACCAACCTACAGATGAAATTTCTCTGTTTTTGCCGTTTAAATTATTATTTTTTGGTGGGTAAGAATCAACTGCTGAATCCTTTTCTTGTGGGGTCTTCCGTTAAGAACCAAATACTGAATCTTTTTCTTGTGGGTCTTCCGTTTTCTAATTTTTTTTGGATTCTTTATAAATTTTTCTTATGGTGCACTTAATTAAATGATGACAATTGTTATTTATTATCATGACCATTTCTTGCTTCAAGAATTTCTGCTGGTTTGCACGTGAGATGCAGATACATAACTTCGTCAGATAGTGGTGGAAAGATACCCAATGTTTCCAGAAAGTTTACTTCTCTTTAGTATTCTCAGTTTGAACTCAAGATGTTGCATGTGTGTTCTTGCTATTAAGAAAAAGATACAGAACTTTGTTCTTGGGGGTCCGTCTTCTTATATGGCTCTTGTAAATTTGTTCATCAAATTAGCTTAATTTAAGTTTTGATTGATTTAGGTGATGATAACTTTTTGTCCCATTTTGTCGTAAGAATGTAGGACTTCTGTTTGCATGTGCATGTATTTGTCTTTATTTATTATTTAGTTTGATATCATCTTTAAATTAGAGATCTTGAACGCTGAAAATTATCTTCCCACAGAAGCATGGTAATAATTTTGTTCATTTTTACCACAAGCAGGACAGAACAAAGATGTTAGCTTCCTCACAAATTTACCTGGAGCATCCCAAAAGCTACAAATTCTAAATGCAGATCTCAGCAATCCAGAAAGCTTCAGTGCAGCCATTGAAGGCTGCATCGGAGTTTTCCATGTTGCTGCACCAGTTGATTTGGAAGAAAGAGAGCCTGAGGAAATAGTGACAAAAAGATCTGTTGATGCAGCATTAGGAATTCTAAAGGCCTGCAAGAATTCAAACACCGTGAAGCGAATAGTTTGTACATCCAGTTCCTCTGCTGTTGCTTTCATTGACAAAAATTCGGAAGCAGATCAAGCAATGGATGAGAGTGTTTGGAGTGATGTGAATTCTCTCAAAGCTTTAAAGCCATTCGGGTGGGCTTATGCAGTGTCCAAGACATTGACAGAGATGGCGGTTCTTGAATATGCAGAAGAAAATGGCTTGGATGTTGTGACTTTGATTCCTACATTTGTTGTTGGACCCTTCATATGTCCTAAGCTTCCCAGCTCAGTTCGTATCTCATTGGCATTGCTATTAGGTATATACTACTGGACCTTGTGATAATAAATATGTATAATTTTGTTTTGGATTATATTAGGTTGAGGTTTGTCAAGCTAAGACTAAGAGTTTAAGCAAATTCGAGGGAAGACAACTAGGTCCATAAAAATGTGGTTCTCGACAATGGCTTTTGATGCTACTTGCTTCAGAAAGCTTTTTGTCACTATAATTGAAGCATCTTTTTTTCTGCAACACTGTACTTGGAAGTTATTTATGTACAATTATTGAACTTCCCTACAGACAAAATAAAATGATATTGATGCAGATGATGATCAATTTGGTTTAGTCCCTCAATTACCAATGGTGCATGTGGATGATCTAGCAAGAGCATATATATTTCTGCTTGAACATCCTAATCCAAAAGGAAGGTATAATTGTTCATCATGTCTGGTGACCATTGAAAGAATGGCTGAAGTTCTTTCTTCCAAATATCCAGAATTTAAAATGCCAACAGCAGAGTGAGTTTTATTAGACTACTCTTCTTCTCTTCGTTAACTAAATATTGATGGTTGGCCTGGTTGTGACAGATATTCAAATCTTTGGTTGTTTTGTAGCTCGTTAAAGAACATTACAGGTCCCAAGTTTCCGGATCTTTCCTCAAAGAAGCTAATAGATACTGGATTTGAGTACAAGTATGGACTTGAGGAGATGGTTGAGGATGCAATTCGGTGCTGCAAGGAAAAGGGTTTTCTGTAAACCCTATACAATATCTTGGTTATCCTTGGGAGATGATATGTCAAGTGTCAATTGAGAAGTTTATTTATGCATTAAGTCAATGCAAATGACAGACACCTCGAATCTCGTTTCGGTGAAAATGTGTGAAGCTAGCTCCGGCATCAGTGTAATTGTCTAATTATCTACTTGATTTTAGATACAATGAATTGGTAAAAAATCTATGCATAATTATGACCTGTTAGCGAAATGGTAGAAAGCATAATTCATACCAAAAAGTCAAAAGAATTTTTTATAAGAAAAACTTTGGACAAACATTTTAATCATTGAAATTCTTTGTATAGCAGTTAAAACTGTTATCAAACCTTCAAAATTAAGTCTCTTTAACATAATTTATCAACATATTGTCCAAGCAAGCATGCTTACCCACAAAAATACTTCATATTGAAAAAAAACTGAATGTATGGTATGTTTCATATAAGTCCAAGGAGAAAGGGAAATAGACAACTTTAGTCGACTGAAAATCATATGACGTCTCTTCATTTTTTGCTCGAGAGATTTTTAAATACGTATGTAGTGATTGCAAAGATAAAGATGGGTTCCATTCTTTATTTCTTTTGGTTTTTGCCTTTGTGAACTTTTCATAGCAATTTGTTTGCCTTAACATGTCACCAACTGTGCCATTTACTGCGATCAATGTTCAGAGACGGCTTCAGATTCAAGCATCAGGGGCTAGAATCAAGTGGCATGAAGTGGAAAATTAAATTAACAAGTGAAAAAATATATTGAACTTTTGTGAAACAAAATGAAATCATAAGCTTTCTCTCTAATTTAAAAATATAGTGAAAGATACTTTCAAACAAAAAAAAATGCTTTTAAATTGGTTTTTGGGAAAAAAAAACTTAAACATGTATTTTTCTGATCACAATTTTTTTTTGTTATAGTTGTAGTTCTCTTACTCTAAAATTTAAAAATTAGATAAAAATTAAATTTTATATTTTTATTTTGTGTGAACTTTTTTTTTCAAAAAAATTCTTAGGGATCACACGAAAGGAAAAGAGATGAGAGAAATGAAGAAGATAATAAAATGGTGAGGGGCGCATAAATAATATAACACAAAAAGTGAAAACAAGGCAAAAATAATATAGCTTACCAGGCTTCAAGTTGTCGGCTTGAATTTAGTTAATAATAAATGAATGGTCAAGAATTTTGTTGTATAACAAACAACAAGAAGTAGTATTTGTACCAATAAAAATGGCCATTTTCCAAACATCATAGAACTCTTTTAAAGATGTTCAAACTATTTTTTAAAACTATTCAGCTTTCCAACTTTTGGTATTTCATGATTAATCACTGCGCAAATAGTAGTGTAAGAAATTTTAGTATTTAATAGGATCTTGATATCAAATCTAAAACTATTAAGAAAATAAATAAACCTAAAAAAGAGAATTAGGATTATGTATTTCTTGATTTATTTCAATAATCTTATAAAGAAATCATTAATATAGAAGTGCTTGCCAAGAGATTTAGGTTTTTCCCTTATTCACATTCAACAATATATGACAACTCCAATATGACAAGTTGTCAATAATTTCATATGTGGAAAGAGAACCTAACTTATATTAATAAACTCTAACTGAATCCACCCATTATGAGCTCAATAATAGGCTCTACATCAACTTTGCTTTAACAAGTCCCATCATATTCTCAATAAAATAATATATGTAAAAGGTAAATTAAAACTCATTAGATCACTTAATAATAATTCAAATTACAAAATTTATATATATATATATATATATATATATATATATATATATATATATATATTAATCTAGTATTAATAAAAATAAGAAAATTTAATTAATGGTAGCCCAAAATAATAAAAGTTCTTACATTTTTCCACTTGGGCAACATTAATTGAGCTTTATTAATTTTAAAAACAATTGAAAGAAAAATGGCTTTAAGATCAATAACAACTTTAATGGCCATAAAATATCATAACCTAATAAATTTACCTCATAATATAATCGGGTCCAATAAAGTATTAAACTTAGAATTATGGATGATGGTATATTATATAGTAATATAGTACATCTATGATTATATAAGTCAATTAATTCATTGACATAATTACAATAATGTGAATGAATAGTTACACTTATAGTATGGCTAAGTGATCCTCTTATACTATTATATAAAGGTCCTTATTATGATTTTTCTCATGAAAGTCACTATATTTTTCTAAGAAGATTATTTAAGTTTTTAACAAAATAATTTAACATCTGTAAAAGAGATAACTATAATTAAATTCATAATAAAATCTTAATTAACCATCTCAAGAAGGAGGTAACTGTAGCAACTTTTATTGAAATAATATTGTTTCATCAAGAAAACAACCATATCCTTAGATATATCAATGGTATCAATATATATTTCAAGAGAAATATTATCATGACAAGTTAATTAATAAGGCACAATCACTTTTGAAATTACATTATTCAGTAGAAGTGTCAAGGGATAATCACTTGTGCAAATATACATTAGCTCCTAATAATCAATCAAATTAATAATTACAAGAAATAAATTGAAATTTATTTCTCATATGATTGATCAAAATAATTTATTTTTGGAGAAGTTTTCCAAACTTCAATATTGATATTTATGATAATAATATTAAACTTCCTTTTTCAAAATCATTATGATAATAAGATATTTAATATTTTTTTGTAGCATACAAGTAATAATAATTGTTAATTCACACAACATGTAATAATAAATATTTTAGGATAATAAATAAAGTTATCTAATTTATCAATCATTAAACTCATAACATAATGCAATTCATAAAAAGCAAAGAGAAAATGATTCAACTTTACTAAAAACCTTTTAAAATTAATACATTAATCACTTAAATTAAGGAAAAATATTAAGTTTAAAATATAGGATCAACATTATTATTAATGATAAATTTACCTTAAGATTAGACCATCTTAAGTTATATAAACAATTAAGGACAATATAGTTCTTATAAATTTTTGTTAATTTCACACTTGTCATAAAATATTTCTTTATTAAATAAGATCTTTAAATTTTGTTCAATATATCAAATATATCATAAAAAGATACTCTTAAAATTTCTAAATATATTATTTAATTTATCAAAATTTGATGTTAAAATACCCATTAGAATATTAACTAGGATTTAAAACAAAAGCTTAATATTATCTAACTAAGGCAAATATGAACATAAAAAAAATTTAATATCATATTCCTTTAAAGGCATGTATATTAACAAGCGGAAGTAATTACTATCAAAATTAAAATAATATTTAAATGGTATATTAATTCATTATAAAATCATTAGTATCCTAATATAATATTATTATATCTTATAAGATTTTATATCATAGTCTAAAATTTAAAAATTGATTGAAAGTCTAGACTTATTATACCTTTAATATATATATCAAATTATATTAATTATTCTTAAGTACATCATTGTGCTAGGAATTAAAAAATTAACAAAATGCTTATAAAATTTATACCTATATATGAACATATTCAATCTTTATATGATCATAAAAAATGAGAAAAATATATAAATAAAATTTTAAAATAGAACTTTGCAATTATATTATAACATCATAACTTTAAAATTATAATAATAATATTAGAAATTAATATCAATATCCAATATAAATGATTACATTTGATGTAATAATACTCCCATTGATGTCAAATTTCTTTAATAATTAATTTAAAATATTTTAACATTAGTTAATTAAAAGTACCACTTATAAGAAATAAGTGAATTTCTTGCCAAAATTTACCATAGAACCATGGAAGAATTTTCAATATATAAAATTATATATAAAAATGTTAAGCACATAATAAGATATAAGTTTATAGTGTTTATTATTTCTTTACATGAATTCTCTAATTAAGATTTTCTTTGAGAAATCCATGAATTGATATTAAAAATATGACATAGTTTATATTTCTCTAAACTTTTATGCGCAAAATTCACAACTAATTGACAAATTAATTATAAAATTAGAAAAAATAATTTCAAAAACATGATTAATAAATTTTATAAAATTTCAAGTATATAATTGTATAATCTTTGTTAGTTAGGTGGAATATTTAACATATAGAAAAACTCTTACATAGTTTAACAAATATTACGAATTATAAAAATTTATTTAATAAAAAAATATGTTTACTATTATTCAATTTTCATATTATTCCAATAAAAATATAAATTCCAACATATCACTAATACTTTGTTATGATAGCATTCCTTATAAATTATGGAATTAACAAAATTGAAATAAAATTATTTTTTTAATAATAATAACTTTAATTATATATACACATAATTACAAATTATTTTATAAATGATATGTCACATATTCTCATGGATATTCAAAAAACAAGCATATCCTTATGGATATTTATATTAAGAGCATTTAAAATCAAAATCATAATTTTTTTTAAATAAACAAAGTTAGAATTTACCAATGAAAATTGGATTACCATTTAAATAAAATATGTTTTCAATGTACAATCATTGTTTCACATATAGGAAATAAATAGTGATAATCATTATAGTATCGGGACTTTAGGTGTATCATTACAAACTTTCTTGTAGGTAAAGAATATAGAATATTTTAAGAAAATCCTCAATAACAAGTTAATTGGATAACAAACACATTTTCTTGAGAAAAGTAAATTCAACAATTGTGGATAGAAAATATTACCTTTCTTAAGAGAAACAAAAAATCTAACATATGTGGATAAATATATTTTTAATACATAAAATTATCTAAAAAGTTATGTTCCATTTAACTAATTTATACAATAACTCTTATAGGTAGGTTATAGTATAAAATAAAATAACAAGAGCATTCCATAAAATTTAATAGGAATATATTGACTTAATAAATTGTCACTGTTGTGACGAATATTTATTAACATTGAATAAATTTCTATGGAATAGTCCATGACAAATTATTATATCTTAAAAATATTTAAATAAGATTTTATTAGATTAGTAAGTAACCTATTGTGATAGTAAATACTTACATTACTAATAAAATCTTATAGGACAACCAATAAGCCCTAATCAAGTACCATATCTCAAAAGAATATAATAGGAATCTATTAGTTTATTAAATGAGTCATTATGGTGACAATCATTCATTTTACCAATAAATTCCTATGAGATAAATAATGACTCATAATTAGTTATTATTTTCATATCCATTTTAAACATGCATGTTTACCTAGAAATAAAATAATTTCAACTATTTCAATTATTATGTAAGCAATTGATCATGCCTCATATTATAAACTAAAACAAAATCAATCCCCCTCAGATCATTTTATGAGTGTACATCGATATATAATTCCATAAAATATACGTATCATGTGTAAATCAAAACATTCATATCATTCATATAAATTTTATAATATAAAAATAACAATAAATTATATACCAAAAATATTTTTGAAATTTTTCGTAATTCTATATCAATTGATGAATTTGATAATCTCATTATCTCTGAATTTTATGTGTCACCGAAAAAAATAAGAAAATAAAATAAATTTCATTAGTACTCATAACAATAAATCACAATAGTGATAATAAATTATGAAATTAATACTAATCAGGCTTAATTAATGTAAAATTTAGTCACATCAGACCATAATGATATCTTTAATAGATATACTTTAATATTTACATCTTATAGATGAAATGTCTAAAGTAATATATTAGAAACTAACATATTTATCTCAACAATTTTCAAAGTTATAAAACTACATCTAAATATCCATGATATGATAGAATTGTGTCAAATTGAGATGAAATCATCGCTAATAAGCTTATCAAGTTAACTTAAAAATAATTTATCTCTTCTTTTAACATACAATATTATATTTCTCAAAAGAAAAGAGAACTTTGAAAAATATATAATTTATTACCTTAAATTCTTTTCATATATATTTTATATAAACTTTAGCAAAAGTTTACTAATATATTTTTCAAAAATCCTTTATATTAAAAGAGAGATAAAATAAACTTCATATTCTAATATTGTCCATCTCTCTTAAGAAATAAAATGCCATAGAAAAAATAATTCTAAAACTTAATATGTCTCAATTGTTACTTAAACAATGTTGCATAAAATTTTAAACATAATTTACAATCCAATTTAATTATTAAGAAATAAAATATCATAGAAAAAATAATTATAAAACTTAACATGTCTCAATTGGTCATTAAACAATGTTGCATAAAATTTTAAACACAATTTACAATCCAATTTAATTATAAATTTTAATTTTGTTCACTCTTAAAAAAATATAACAAAAAAAATACTCTATAGAAAGTGAAATTTCATCAATGGTTTATAAGCATTTCATTTTAATTTTCATAAAATTGCATAATTTTTTTACTAAAAATAATATTAAAAAATTTAAAATAATATAAATAAATATTTATCCAACATGATTAAAAATCATTTGCTAAATGACAAACCTTCCATCTCACTAATGGAGTTACACACTATCATATTGCAGTTGGCCATAAATTTTTAAAAAACAAAATCCCTTCCATGGATATTATTAAAAATAAAAATAATTTGTAGGTATAGGGATTGAAACCCATCACCTTTATGCCATAGGTCTCTTGCTACTTAACCCAGCAAACTAAACTAAATCTTTCCATGACAAATTATATAAAATGAATTTAAAATTATTTTTCTTCTTCTCCATTATATATCATAACTCATTGGCCATTGAAGCATAAGATGAGCTTTAATGTCTCACTAAAAATGGTGACCTTCCACCATTTAGATAAAATATGGCCAAAATCAATAAATTTTAATCGAGAAAAGCGATTTCCAATCATGGTTATTTGTGTGATAAGACTAGAAAATAAAATAGTTAAATTTATCATTCAAAACTTATTTACCTAATTAATGGAAATCAACTGAACAAAAAGGTTCAAATACACAAGAACATATAAAAATTAAATCTATATGATTAACTCATGTAAATAAATTAAACAATACAAACCATATAAGAATATCCAACTTGATTGGATCAATAATCAAAATCCTAATTTCTCTACCTTTAGTTTGATTAATGATGGTGACTCTATATTAAAATTTTAAAATTTTATACTTAAATTTTTTTAATTTTTTAATTTGATTATTTTCATACAATAAGTAATTCAATTAGGATCCTAGATCTAATATAATTTGCTCTAATACTATGTATAAGAAATTTTAGTATTTAATAAGATCTTCATATTAGATCTAAAATCACTAAGAAATAAAATAAACTAAAAAAGAGAATTGGGATTATATATATTTTGATTTATTTCAATAATCTTCTAAAGAAATTATTAGTATAAAAAGGTTTATTGAGAGATTTAGATCTTCCTTTTCTTTACATTTGACAGTACATGACAATTCTGATGGAGCAAGTTATTAATAATCTCATATATGGAAAAGGGATTTAACCTCATAATAATAAGCCTTAATTGAGTTCACCTATCATGGGTTTAATAATAGACTCTATACCAACTTTACCTTAACAAGTTTCATTACATTCTTAATAAAATAATATACTTAAGAGAAAAATTAAAATTCATTGGATCACTTAATAATAATTCAGGTTATAAAATTGAGAGATATATATTAATTTGGTTTTAATAAAAACACAAAAATATAATTAATAGCAACCTAAAATAATAAAAATTCTTATAAGCAATATCTACTAAATGAAATGCAGTGTCAAGGAGAGACATTTGCTTTCATGAAAAATTACATCTAGAAGCTAATATACTCAACAACTGAGATATTAAATTTAATTTCAAAGTACTCTATTTAAAACAAAAGTAGAAGAAGCCAATGAAATTGCAACAATGCTAACAAATTAACCATATTTTTCTTTGCATAAACATTTGCTAAAAATATTGATTTTTATTTAAATTTAAATTATTATTAATTATTGGTTGTTTGTTATTATCAGTTGTCTTCTTATTTAATAAGTTAGGATTTTATGGTAGAATAAAATTGAAATTTTTTGTCCAAAAAGTAATTTTAAATATAAATATTTGTATTGATTAAGGATTTAAGTTATAAAAAATATGTAAGGTGAGTACATGTAGGGATTATGTAGAATCCTATAGAAATTTGTTGGAAATGAAAGGATGGTGATTTGAAAGTTATAGACTTTTAGTGAGTATCTTTATGCATATTATACTATAATCTTTAGTAATATAGTAAATCCTTTTTATATATAATTTTTTCATGTTAAATTGTTGGTCTATTTTATTGTAATATTTTATTAATTTAATTTTTTAATTTTTATATAATATATTAACTATAATATTTCTTATCTTTTATTATAATAAGTGTTATTCTCATAATTCATTACATGTCAATTTATTATTTTTTTCAATGAAAAGTCAATTTGTCATTTCTTCTTTACTTGGAAGATAAATCATGAAATAAAAAAATATTTTTCTTACATTTATTAGCCATCAACAATTAGTAATAAATGTAAACCCACTTATAACTCCTTTCATTTATTGTTCTAATATTAAATCAATTCTTAATACAAATTTGAATTTGAATTTGAATCTCTAGCATCATTTTACATTAAAACAATTTTATTTTGAATTTGTGGATTGTTTTAAAAAAAGATGTGTTCAAAGTTAATATCCAAATTCAAAATTAATTATTAATATTAAAAAAAGTTATCTAATAAAATCATAAAATTTATCTTTTAATTCAAATTCAAAATTAATTACTAATCTAGATTAATAGAATAGTGGTTTGTTTTCTTGCTTAAATTTATCCTTATGATATCATCTCCTATATATTTTATGTTTTACTACTCAATTACTCTAAATATTTTTATTGCTTTCTTTTTTCCCCCAGACCTCTTTTTGAGTTTTTTCTTTTTAAGTACAATCTCATATTTTTCCTTTTTTTCTTCTTTCACAAAATTTATCTAGAGATTCTCAATTTATCTTTCTTTACTTCTCTTTTAGTTTTGTTTCAAGATTTCCTATTGCTTTGCTATGAAAAGTTGAATGGATTTTTTTAGTCTCATATTATCATCTTTAGAATTATGTATAGGTGAGCATTTGATTTCAATATTTCTTTTGAAGCATTATTTGATATTTTTTCTATTTTCTTCTTTTATAGAATTTTTCCAAAGATTCTTAGTTTATCTTTCTCTTTTTCTCTTTCAATCTAGTTTTGTTACAAAAGATTAAATGGATTTTTGTTAGTCTTATATCTTTGTTTCTAAAATTATGCATAAGTGAATGTTTGGTTTCAATTTTTTTAACATTTTTATCTTTCATATTTGATACTTGATTTTTTTCCTTTTCAAAAAACCTTTTTTTTTTTGCCCTATAGCATTAGAAGTTGATTTTCTTTAATGCCTCTCACACCTTATTTTTTTACTTTGTTAACAAACTTGTATGTATTCATTTGAGAGATTGCTCTATGACCATTGATGGTAGAAGTTCAAAGGCTTTTGCTACAATGAAACATTTTAAGATATGTAGAATCAATTTTACAATGTTACTTAGTTTGTACGCAGAATCAATTATCATGTAAATGTAGTATAATTTTTGAAAAAATCCTATCTTTCTTTATTTTTTTCCTTTAGGTTATTCTTCTATCTATGACATATTCTTTTAAAAAGCAATTATATCATATAAGGTGTTCATTTAACTTTACTTGACTATATTGGACTGTATTGGATCTACAATTCAGATGTATAATTTTTGTAAATTTATTAATCTATAAAATTTCAATTTCTTCAGATTTGTTGATATATATTAGTGATGATCTTCTTCTAATAATGAATAAATTATATTTTTCTCATTATTTTTTAATTTTAATTTTTTATTACTAAAAATGTATTTTATTTGTCAAGAATTTAAAAGATTAAATGTTAGAATAATGCTACTGAAACTATAAGTATTTTATTCAAATATATATTAAAGTCATAGGTTAATATTTTGAACAATTTTGGATAACTAAAATTAATTGGTTTTTTTGTTTTAGGATGATTAGAAGGTCTTGATATAGTTAGTTAAAATTAAAAGGTTCATTTGCTATAAATGATTATTACATTCTTTTTATTATTTGAATTTTTAATCAAAGTTGTATTTAAGTTATTTATCATGGCCTATATTATTATTTTATTATTTTTTGTTCACACTAAAGAGCATTATAGGACATTTAAAAATTAAAATTATATATATAATTTTGTTATAATATGTACTCTATAAAAGGTTTAGTAACTTTTGAATTTGTTGACATTGTTTTACGAATCATAGTTTTTTTTTTTTTGGTATTTAGGGATTGTACTTAATTCTTATATAACAAACAAATGCATATTTCTTAAAAGTTACAACTTAATATAACATGCACAACTAAAAAATAATAATAATCTATATAAAATTATATTATAATGATTATTGCATAAAAACTATATATTCTCAAATACTAAATTATGATTTATCAATCATATTATATTTTTTTATCTTTTAATATGTCTTTTTGTATTAGAGGATTAAAAAATAATATTGAATTATGATAAGTATAGTATCTATCTATTCTATTTAAAGCAATAACAAAAGGTTAAAAATATCAATTTAAATTTATTATCAAATTTTTTGTAATATTTTATAATTAAAGTATAACACATAAATATTTAGATAAAACTTTGCACCTATTATGTCAATTAATAATTCAATATACATATGTTTAATTATTTCATTCTTAATAGTAAATCAAGAATTAGCTAGAGAAGAAAGTGGATAATTACAATTATTGATAAAAAAATCAAATATTGAGAATTTGATAAATAACAAGTCATCTAAAAAGTAATTTCTAATTTGTAATTATCTCATTCCTTGATTTTTTTATTAACAATTGTGATTATCTATTATAACCTTTAAAGTATATCTTATACTTTAAGAGAGTTAGATTTATGTATTGGGAATTAGCTAAAAAAACTTCACTTGTGTATTGCTTTTCAATTATGAGATTAATTATATATTTTATATTTTAAAAAATAAACAAACAAATAAATATCAACAATACACTAATCCCTCTATCAATTAATAATAAATTTTTTTATTATAGATCTAGAAAAGGTGCGGGACTTCTCTTCTTTTTTATCATTTTCAAAGAGATATACAATTATTTATTTGAGAGTAATAAAAAAAAATCAATATAATATATGTAAAGTATCATTATAAATACATGGCTTGCAACATAAAGGCTTGATGTAAGTAACCTCATTACATATCTTATTTCATAACTTGCTACTAGAAGTAGCCATTTTTAATCATTTATGATACTTTGTTATATATTTTAATATTAATTAATTGATAATTATACTATTATAATTATATTTCTTTTTAAATAATTAACATATATTTAAAATGTTATATAATATTGAATTAAATTTTTTTTCATGCAATGCATGTGTGAATTCCTAGTGCCTTATATTCAAAGAAGGGATATTTTTCAGAAAAAAGAAAATATATATTCATTCATACACTGTATTATTCATCTCGCAATTTTTTTCTTTAAAAATTTTATGCCACCAATATCATATTTCTCGAATACTTATTTGATCATTGTCAACTTCGATGACCATATCTGTAGCCACAATTTTTTTTTTCGATGTATGTGTCTAAGAATACTCAACTAGAGAAATTCTTTTTCATATATATATATATATATATATATATGTATATTGTTATTTCAAGATTAAAGGCATTGATCATTGAGGTTCCATTGGGCTCACTGTATAAGATCTGATAGACTATACAATTGAAGCTGATATAATGTTTGAAAATTTAAAATAAATTATCTAACTTATTTGAAACTTCTTTTATGTGTCAAGTTTCATATAAGGTTGTTCACTCCCTAGAGAAGAGGATAAGGACCAATAGTATAATATTAAAATAAATACTAAATTGTTAAGAATTAAAAAAATTATGTCCTGATTTTTCTTATTTATCAGAAAAAAATTAATTTCTCTCATTTTTTTTAAAAATTTCTTTTTATCTCTCTCCTCTCTCATATTTATAAAGGTATTTTTGTTAATTATTTAAATTAAACAATTATTTTAGGCCCTTACTAATTAGATTTGTATTAATCTTATCTCTAAAAAAATGAGTATCCTTTTGGTCCTTAATTGTTTTGTGTAATATTTTTGTCCCTTCATTGGAATAGCTATTAAATAATTAATGGCATTAATGATGTGACATTATTATTATTTACTTGAATTATTAATTAATGAGATAACATTAGAATTAGTCAATCTACATTCAACTAAGCAAAACATCGTAGTTTCAATTAAATTTTTTATTGATTCACAGTTGGGGCATTTACGTAATATAAAATTTTAATTGTTTATATTTTCTTAGACAAATTGTTGATCACTTGATTGGATTTGCTTAGTAGTTACATTAGTGATTTTAGACAAATTGCTGCTTTAATTTCCTTAATTTATGGGTGGTTGATTTTGAGCAAATTATTATTTAAGTTTATTTAGTAATTTGATGGTTTGTATTTTCTAGCAATATTTTGTACATTTCTTTTTGGGTGATTCATTTTGCAAGATAATGTATTTAATTAAAATAAATGTTCTAGTATTTTAGCTTGCCAATTTTATAAAACAATGCGGTTATTCTATTAGTTTGTATTTTCAAACAATTACATGTTGTGCAAGAAATTCGATTTTAAATATTTTTTATTATTTTTTTAGATCTATTGTAGTCAATTTTGCATATAATTGACAAATTTTAATTATGCAAAAATTGTTATATTAAAATATTATGATTTTAGTTATGTGACATTGTTAAAATTAAATATTATGATTTTAGTTATGTAACATTGTTAAAATTGACAAAAAATGACGATCATTTGCACTATGTAAAGAAGAAGGAGCTGTGTACTTTAAAGAAAAAATGATGTCATAATGGGTTGACTAATTCCAATGCTATGTTATCAATTAATAGTTTAAATAATCACTAGCAATGTCACGTCATTAACATCCATTTTGATGAAAGGATCCAAATAATGCACAAAATTATTAGTTAGGATCCAAAATGATTGTCACTTTTATGAGGAATTAAATTAATACAAAGTTAATTAGTGACAAACTAAAAATGGTGTTTAGTCAAGTATTTAGTTTTTAAACTTATACATTCTTATAAAATATGATAACAAACACAAGAAAGGGTAATTTTATACAAATATTTATCTTATAGTGTTACAGACCAAATATTATATAGTATGTTATTTTATCCTATATAATACTATATCATACTACCTAATAGTCTTTATATTATATTATATAGTGTACTAAATGAGACTCGAGTATTATCTCCCTAAATCAACTTAATGAAGTAAGGTGCTAAGATCTTTTAATTTAAGTGATATATAATATTTATTGAATTTTTTTTATCTTTTTTTTATATTTTAAGTTCAATCTCTCGTTCTTATGTGTTAATCTTTAGCAAGACTCATTCTTGAGCATGTGACCAATGTAGGAAGTCGTTGTAAGCAACTACTTACATGCCTTACTTGTATGTAATTAATACAATATTCTACATGCAATTGCACCTATTTAATCAAAATAGCATAATTAAATTTATATGTACATGCACTGATGCAATAACTAGCATATGTAAATATCTATTTTAACCATCCCAAGGCTTACCTAAATGCCAAAGATTTTGAACAAGCTTGCTTCCAACCCATCCAACAACCATTAAGCCCTTGAGAGAAAGTTCCCTGTAAAAAGAAAAGAGTAAAATGATTTTCATTAAAACACAATGGGGAAACCAAGCAATACATGAAACAGAAGAATTTGAATGCTAAGTTAGCACAAACATATATATAATTAGTTAAGTTTTAAAAGGACTATCTAAATCCCATTATGATATACAAAATGTTTTTATACCTATACTACGAAGAGATATAAAGCATATAAGATAAATATTTTTTAATATAGAAGTGCTGATGTCTATTGTATGTAGTCCACTATTATATCAATACCACACTAAACATTTTCATATCAATTATTTCATATAATTTGTCATAGCATTTCAACATCAATACATAAAAAAAGTAAGTAAATCTCTTTTTAATTTCTATCCATCTCTATCCTCACAAATTTATCCTTATCCTTTCAAGTTAACTTTATCCCTAACAAGTGGGCACACAGATCCAATGCATAAAGCCATAATATATGTATAATCACATCCAGCATCATTAGATCTCATTCATAGAATAGTATATCTAAGGTAATTTAGTGCCTTGATTGACATATTTATCCATATATAATTTTAATTCCACACAATATCGATCTCACATCTAATATCAAATTGTCATGTAATATGTATCAACACATGTATAATAGTGAACATAAATTTGAATCCAAGTTGTGGTTGTAGTTGCATATCATAATAATAACTTGAGACATTAGCTTAATTACTAATCTAATATAATTTTATAGCACACTCAAGTTCACAAACTAAATCAAATAACTATCATCCTAAACACACTACTATAGAATTACCTTTTAATATTGGCATATTAATGTTAGTTATTGACAAAATTGACATCAATAATGGTATAATAACATTTCTATATATAAGTGTAACGTACCATGTCGCCTAACATAGTAAGAAAATATTATAAAACCTTATTTTATAATGCAATATGAATTGTTTGTCTAGGAAAACTTAAGACAATGATCATTATTAACAACTAATGTATAAATGAATTTAATATTTATATTTAAGATCTTATTATACTTTAGACATCAATTTAAGTGAAAATCAATCTCCATAGGTTATCTTAAATTGATTAATGTTTGTTTTTTTGTTGTTATTAAAATTTGTAAAGATTATTTCTATTTTAATGTTCTACTCATTTAAAATGCACTATGTGATTTACAAGGTTGTCATTTACAAAGTTAGTTATTCAAATAACTAATGTCTAAAAGGTATATGAACATACTTATCTAAAAAATTTTCATTTTTAGACATCAATTATATGATAATAATCAATGTATAATATCATATATTGCTTATAAATAATGTTCCATTCTTTTTTTAAAGCTTATCTGCAATACTTTACCTTTCATTATCTAATTTTAGCATGTGTTTGAAGAAGAGGAAAATAACTTCCCCTCCATTTTATCTAACAACTATAGAGATATTATAAAATGTAATTTTTACTATTTTATCCATTATTATCTCTAAATATGTCAGATGAGATGAATAGGAAGTTATTTTTCTCATTCTCAGACACAAGTTGGTATTAGTAATAGAGGTAAATACATTGCCTAGATTCATTTACTAATATTAAAATATAATGGTTATCGAAGAATAGTTTTTAAATGATAACTACAAGAATTAGCACCCAAGATGACAATAAGAAAGAAAGAGTGCACAATCCTATTTTATCTTTATCTTTTTCTTTTTAAAAGTTATGTATTATTGTAATGATGCAAAAAAGTTTACAGGAATAAATATAAATGCAATTCATAATTCATTATTTCTTCTTTCTCAAGTATTTCTTTTCTTATGCTCATAACTTTCTGCATTTGGCTAATTTTTTATTTTTAAATAGATGGGTGTGCTTTCCTCATATTTCATAAATAGTAGTAAAAAAAATAAAAATAGTGCTAAACAACATTGTTAATTTATAAAAATTGATGTGGTTAGTAAATATTTTTATCATACCATGACAACTTTTAATCACAATCAATGTTTGAAGGTCTATATTGCCAGCTAACCTATAATTAATATTTACCCATGTGTAATAAATGCCAGGCATTTATCAAACATTATGTTTAGGTTGTGGTAACAACTATTTATCAATGTGCAATAAATATTAAGCATTTAACAATAAATAATATATGAAAAAGTTTAAATGAATGAAATTGAAGTCAACTACATGAACAATTTTTTATTGTGACTATTGTGTAAGTCCATTTTCAATTGTTGTGATAGTTTATGAACTTGAACTTACAACATTAGTTTTAAGGTAAAAACCAATATCTAATTATTGCTTAGAAATAAGGCTCACCTTGCTATTAAATCTATGATCTTTCAAAAATCTTGGTATTTAACGTTACCATGGTTATTTAAAAGGTTCAAGGAACTTTTAGAATTTCTTATAAGGACTTGTATCTATACCTTGGAAGGAACTATAAAAGATTCCTAAACTTTCTCAATAGTCCAAGTAATGTTAATACTACAGTCTATAACTTTTATATTAGAATCATTCTTTGTCTATGGATTTAAAAAATTAATGCTTTTAGAAGGTTCTAGAATTGATCAAAGTTTCTTTTAAAAACTTGTATCTATATTTTGGCCTTAAACATAGGAATCTACAAGGTATTTGGGAGGATTTTACATAAGAATCTTTCTAAGTTCTTCATAAAATGCTTATATTCATGGTTGAAGCATGGACATAAATCATCGGAAGGAACTTAAGGAGATTCCAATTTCTTCATTTGCTATGAGCTTTTAATGCTTCCTATGATTCAATTCAAGAATTGACATGTTTCTTAGTCTATGTGCTTTGTTAAACTTTGATACATATAGAGTAAGAAGCATAGCTATTTTTGCATTGATACATGAGAATCCTAAAAGGTTTATAGCAAATAAAACAAATGAATTCCACGTTGATTTTATTATAAAATTTACATGGAAAAGGGAATCTATAACTTAGCTTAAGATGTCAAATTTATTTTATAACTAATGTGAAATATTTAAATAGTGTCATTTTCTTTCCTTAAAACTTATGAAAATGAAGGTGGGATCCAAAATTGGAAACTTGTTTTGGGTGCTAAATTGTAGATATTATAGAAAGTGCCCCATGGAGTGAACAACCACATTATAGATATATTACAAAGTCCGTTGCAATTTCTCTTGAATAAAAAAGATCACTTTTGCTTAAGTCCAACCATTTTTCACTCTTGCTAGCATCTTCTTCTCAACATTTAAGATTTGTTCAAATGCCTTATTTCTCATCTAAACCTATATATGAACTTTCATTTGTTGTATATTATGTTAATTAGTTTAGATTCTTTATTTTTGATTTTATTAATTAGGATTTTGGTTGATGTATGTTTCTTGAGAAAAAAAGCAGCAAATTTCTTTCTTACAAAAATAAATCAACGGTCATTTTTATACAAGGGGTCTAGATGATATGAGCAAATCATATAACATATGGTTCCACCAAAGTTTAATGATAAAAGTAAAATAATAAATTTCTTTCCAATAGAAGCATATAGCATTAATTTTTCACCTACAACATCAATAATGATGTCCTTGTGCCCTTGTTTTACCATAATAAGATTTACAAATATTTTCATCAATGGCTATGTCTGAAAGACAATGCAAGTTCTATCTTAGCATACATGCATTGAGATTGTGTTTGAATACATGCTATTTCCAGTTTTGGCAACATCCACATATTATATATCCTTCTATTATTTAAACCTAAATAAATATGTCATTCTTCATTTTTTTTCTTGTTTATTGTATTTATGATAAGGCTTGGATATTGCTATTATTGCTTGTATAATGATATGAGTTGTTGGATTTTATAATTAGATTCAAATATTGCTCTAAGGATAGTAGGATTTAGGAGAATTCTTTAAGTTTTTTTTTTTTTAAAATTAGAAGATAACATCAATTTTGTATAAACCTATTAACATATTACACATTAAATGTTAGTTATATAACAAGAACTGACATCTTAAATGAATTTTAATTCATGGGAAATTGATTATCTATGTCGGTTACTACAACAAAAAATTGACATTGTATTTGTAACTAAACACATTAGTTTCTTTTTAAAAAATGACACTATTATGACATTTGTATATATGTCAAGTCAGAGCTAATGTGAAAATCCTAAAACAATGGATATTAGAAGGCATTTCTATAACATTGACATTTAACCTATTATGAATTATCTTGTCATTGAAGCTAGGTATTTGTGTTAATTAAAGTAAGATTGAGATTCTTTGCTAACAAGTATTTCTAGATTATGAATATTTGTATTAATGAAGGGTTTTAATGTATAAGAAAGATATGATGTGAGTGCTTATAGGGGTTATATGAGAACTCTTAAAGATTTGTGAGAAAAGTAAGGATAGTGGTGAGAAAGTTATGAAGCTATGGTTGAGAGCCTTTATACATTTTATCTTATAATAATTTCATTATCATGGACTTTTTCTCATCCTTGATTTTTTCCCCAAGAGTTTGAGGTTTTTCTATATCAACTTGTTTGTGTATTGTTAAGCTACTTTGGTTAACTTAATTTCCAGATGCTTATGCATTTAGTAAGGATATCTTTTCTAACAACTGGTATCAAAGTAAGTTTAGTCCTGTGAGAGAGTAATAATTTGAGAGAGTAAGAATTTGATTTTCATGTGCAACATGAAGATGATGGATGAGTTTTATGGTGATGGTGATAATTATGGTGATGTGATGATAATGATGATTTATAGAGATTATTATGACTCATAAAAGTGTTCATAATATTTGATAATTTTGCAAAAGTGAGGTATTCTTGCATGTGAAAAGGTTGTGTATAGATTTTGATGAAGCTTGTGATGCTTGATTGAGGTTAAGTTGCTTAATAGGAATATAGTTGTTGTAGTTTGAAAAAATTACAATGATGAAAGACTCTCATAGTTAGTACCTCATGATTAGTCTAATTTGGCAATAGGTGGAGTATAAAATTTGATAAAGAAAATGAAATTTATATTAAGGTTGAGATTGTTTAATCTAAATTCTAATTATATATTATTAATTATTAATTGTTGTTTTCTATTATGAGTTATTTTCCTATTTAAGCAAAGTATTTGTTAAGAGTAAGATTGATATTCTTTTCAAATAAGTATTTTTGAGTTATAAATATTTATATTAGTCACCAATTTAAGATATGAGAGAGATCAAAGATTTGAGGTATGAGAGATGTGATATGAATGCTCATGAGAATTATGTAAGAATTCTTATAGAGATTTATAAGAGATGTAGGAATAATACCTAGGAAATTGTAGGATTATGGTTAAGAGTTTTTACACGTATTATCTTGTAATATTTTCATTATAGTGGATCTTTTTTCATTCATGATTTGTTACCTTAGATTTTGAGTTTTTTGCATATTGATTTATGATGAATGTGGGGACACTCAAATGGGTGATCCACATTTATTATAATATAAATATTTATTTTGAGATAAATATTTATTTACTTTTATTTCTTTTGAATTTGAATTTAAAAGAAAAAGGGAATTAATCAGTTTTAATAATTGATCAGGGAGTGGGAAATGGGAGAGATAAATAATCACGCACTCCCCCTGCAGAAGTTAACAAAGAGAAACAAAAAGAAAGAAAAAGAGAATACGACACATTCATTCAGTTTTTTCCAAAGAGAGCCAAAAAATTCTATCAGAGAGTTTTTCATCATCTTCTTCTTTCTATAAGAAACTATGTGGTTCTTTTTTGGTTTTGGTGCAATTGTTGTGGAAAGAGGTCAAGAATTCCAGTATAGAAGGTGATTATTGACATCCATGTGGTGAAGTGCAGTATCAGGATCCAAAAAGCCAAAATCTAGTATATATATTTCGCATTCTAATTTTGGGTTAATTATTTCATTTAATTTCCCAACAATTTATGTATTATTAGGCTATGCTGATTAATTTAATTCCTTAAAATTGGTATGTTATTTTTTCCAATAGAATGATAAGTATATGAACATATTATCATTATAATAATGTCATGTCAGAAAGGTAATTTTATATCAATTATTATAAAGATTTAAACAATAAATTAAGAGAAATACTGAAATACGTTTAAAAATAATTGGAGGCCTAAATTAATATTAAATATTATTTGGTTTTTTTCTTTCTGCCTCGAAAAGTTTACCGGAGAAGCAAAAGCAAAAGGCAGCCAAAACACCAAAAAGAAAGGAAAAAAAGAAAGAAAGAAAAAACAAACGCCCAAGGTTCCAAACTCAAATGAACCAGAAAAAACAAAGGCAAAGCAGAAGCCAGAGCACTAGGAAGGCCTAAGAGAACAATCCGGCAACAGCAAAGAAGCCAGGGGGGAGGGGTTGAGACGCCCAATCCAAAGGATCAAATTCATACAAACCAAACAGGTAATAGACCAAAATAGGAGTGTAGTGTGTACTCAATAATTTTTATTTTATTAATATTTGTAAGTCTTCTGACTTATCAGTCAAAGGAAAATATCTCAAATCCTAGTTCTAGTCGCTGCGGGGGGTTACGTAACAACTCCAAGTTTTGCTTATTTCTTCATTGTTTGGTATCATAAATGCAGGAATATGGCAGATCAAGAATGATGCAAGTCGTTTTTTTCATAACAGAACAAATTCTGGGGCCTTGTCACATAGTGGCAGAGAGAAGACTAAATGATTTTCTTATTGAAAAAGATTGATAGCATCCAATGGTAGAGTGTAAGTGAGGACTATTCAGAATAACAACATAGCTGGATTTTCGATACTTCTAAAATTTCAAAATTAGGAATGATCTGTTAAGTTTTAAAATTATTAAAATAAGATTATTTAATTTTAATCATAGTTACTTTTTTAATAAATATAATTAAATAATTTTAATTTAATAAATTTTTAAATTACAATATCATTCTTGTGCAAGCAATGGCTATGGAAATTTGCCACTCTATAAAATAAGGTCCCACAGATGAGGTTGTTTACCTATAACTGGAACTATAATTGTGTTTGACATCACGAGGGATAACTAATGACTATGGAAATTTGCCTCTGTCTATGAAGCATGAACGCTATAAAAAATTTAAGTTTTTATGTGTCTGGAATATCTAAGATTGCAGATGGCATATATTTCTTGTACGGCCGACGATTCTTACAGGACACATGCTCCCTCATCTCCCAACTTTTCATATATATAAAAGAAAGGATCCATCAAGTGTAAGTTTAAATAACTTACATTAAATCCCAATCATGATCTCACTATGATTTAAAGGTTAAAATTAAATGCATTTTAAATAATTTTTATGTTTTATGTAATTTATTTTTCTCTCAATTAATGTATTAAATAAAAATATCTCATCATTAATATACTAAAATTTTATTACATTAATAAAAATAATCCAATTTCAAGTATGACGTTTCATTTTATAATTAAAGTTAGAATTTCACAAAATTACTAGCATGAATTCTAAGTATAATCATTAAAATTACAGTTTTAATTTTCTATGTTTATGCTATCCTTCTTGGCAATAATTTATCTTTCCTTTTCCTATTTTTCTTATTATTATATGTTAAGATAATCAATATTAATTTTTAAATCATATTTTGATTTTAAAATGTATCATGAGATTATTAAATTTATTAATATTGTATTTTATTATATATTTTCAATGCATTTTATATATATGATATGAAAATGTGATTATTGTTTTTTAAATTTAGAGTATAAATAGCATATTGCAAGGAAAATATTTTAGAAATGTTTTTATAATATAATATTAAACATATAAGATTAAAAAAGTAAAATAAATTATATTAATATTGACATAGAAGCATAATACACATAATAATTAAAAAAAGAAATCTTTTGTTTTTAATTTAATTCTTTTTAGTAAATAGACTTTATGTATATTAATGATATGAGTATTTTATTTAATATATTAATTGAGGGAGAGAGAGTGTGTGTGAGTTACATGAAGTGTAAGAATTATGTAAAATGCATTTAATCTTAACTTTTAAATTTTAGTAGAATTAATAGTTGAAATTCAATATAAGTTATTTAGATTTATATCAAAGGATCCCTCCTCTATGTATATATTTAAAAAAGAAAGTGGTAAATCTTGGCTTTCTGGATTCTTCCCCTTCTTTTAATTTTTCTAATAATTGTTAACCCTTTTCTGGGTTGAATTGTGCGGGGAAAGATATGATCATTTGGTAGAATCTTGTGATTCAGATTTCGACAGTATACAGGAAAATGGTTTCACTCCATGTTGCTGAGTGCTAATTATGGCTGCCTTAGCTTTTATACTATCTTTTACTAAAGGGGTTGCTTTATATTGTACGTGATTGGGACACAACGAAAGAGAAAATATTACCTTATTCTTGGATTAATGAAAAATCTTTATTCCAAGAGGAGAAAGGTAGAAACAAAGAATAGGATTCATAGGATCGACCTTGCTATGAAACTCATCTCTTTATTTTTATTTCCCTTTTCTTAAACAAGAATATTTTTTATTCATGACGGTAAAACCTCTTCAGTGAAAGAGAGGTAATAAGAATATATAAAGAAAGTAATACGAATACGAAATTCGCTATTTCTAAAAATAAAATATGATGCGTTAGGCGTTTATATTTTATACTATTAAATTATAAATTTTTTAATAATATATTTCATAAATTATATTTTCTTTTACAGTTACTTATATACGGATTTTTTATACTTATTAATTGATTTTATTCTTTATCATAATAATAATATTATATCATAACCAAAACAACTACTGTATATCATATGGTATTTTGTAAAATAAACTATAATTGATGCAAATTATTAGAAAATTAGTAAATAAATAATAAAATATTAAATATATATATATATTAGAAAGATAATACTCAAAAAGTAGGAAAGTTGATGTCAGCACATAAGTTAGAGGCTGCAGAAATTTTAATGGCATTTAAGTTTCTAATAAATATTTTTTCCTACTTTAAGTAGATATATTTTTAAAAAAATGTGCAAAAGAGCTGGAGTTATAGAACAAATAATACTAGGCAGAATATTTGTTCTATTACTTTATAATCCATAAATGCACATGCCACTCAAAGGGGAAGCAGAAGAAAAGTGATTTCAAAGTTACCTATATAATAAGAATCAATCAAAGATCATGCCTCTAAACTTCATCCCGTCTTGTCAATTCTCCATTGGCTTTTCATTCCGAAGCATACATTCTGCAATTTGGCAGCTCAGAATTCCTTTCCTCTTTAGGTGACCCGGGATTGTCCTTATGAAAGCCCATTCCACAATTTGACAAAGAGGAGAGTTTAGGCATTATAGTAATATTTTCTCCACTCCTATTTATTTCATTCCACTATTTAGGGTTGTTGTCATCTTAAACATTGTTTAAAATCATGATAATTTGATTTTAACAAATCTTTGCCCAATATTATTAATGGTTTTGCTGAAATATCATGATATTATATGGAATATAATGCTAAAGTGATATTTTGGGTCATTTCACGTATATATGTGGCACAGAAAAGAGAATTTAAGCTCCATTTATTTTAATGAAAAATATTTTTTTATAAAATTATAGTTATAAATTATAAAGATGGTGAAGAATAATTTGTATGTTCAATGTTAAAAATAATAAATTTGGTAGAAGATAACTTAATTTTTTTAAGAGAAAAATATTTTTCTCTGTAATTTTATAGAATTTTTTTTAATTACAAGATACTCTTTAGTTTTTATATATTAAGATTTTCTTAAAAAAATATTAAAAAAGGGAGCCTTAATCACTTTCTTCTTGAAAGGATTCGATGTTGTGGGAAGAGTGTTGGATTATAAGTGAGGACTCTCAAGAATTGGTGTTTGCCTTTTAGCTCCAAAATTATGATTATAAGGTTGTCATTGTCTTTTTAGAAAAAATATTATATAACAAGAGGAGAAAATATATTAATAAGGAGATAATTCCTTAAAAACGAATTTTTTGCTTGGCAATAACAATCGGAAATCTCAAAATGTTCCATAGTTGGAGCTTATTTGTTTGGTATAACGTGCAAGTATAACAAGGAAGGAACATCAGAAGATGATTTGTCATTCAAAGCAGAAGTAACTTTCTGCGCTAGGTAACGTTACTTCTCTTTGGTTGAACTTATTTTCAAGTAACCAAATCTCAAACAAAATGATTTCTGTCATTCCAAAGCAGAAGCAACTCTCTTCTACAAGTAACGTCACTTTTCTTTGTCTGATGTTATTCCTAGTTCCCCAAACATCAAAAAATAAAAAATAATAATAATATGTTTTAGCAAACGAAAAAGTGATTAAATCATTAAATGTATTTGAAAGTATAAAACTTTTAAAGAATATTGAATATCGCTTGAATTAAAGTTTTGGACAAAAAAATTAAAAAAAAAGATACATCGTTAAAAGGCATTTTCCCCTCAGACAAACACTTGACTTTGGAGCTGATATGTAATTCCTTCTTTTTGGAGGAAAAAAGAATCACGTATGATGAGGATTGAACATTGATGCGTGCCGGTGATCCCTTGGGATTAGTGTACATTTGTGTTGAAACATTACGCTACAGTATGGAGTACAAAAGAACCATCTTTGTCATGAACCACAATAATATTGTGGCCAAGACTACTATACCCTACTAGCAAATACCCTAATTGAAACCCCGGGAGGGAGACGACAAGAAAGTCCAGCTGAATGTACCGGTTATTAATAAATTATGTGCCCAAATTTTCATTTTGCAAATTAAGACATAGAGAGGTAGCACTTACAAATTGACCATGATTTTTTTCTTTCCTAAAAGAAAGAAAGGTTTTCATTATGAAGTATAAAATGAACGGAAAATAGGCTAATGAGAGTGAAAAGAAAGCAATAATGAAAAAACCACAAAAGAAATTTAAAATTTTAGTTAATATTTATTTGTGTATCTTGTAGCATTTTTATATGAAAATGATATTCTATATAAATATTTTAATTATAGTATTTTGACTTAATTATATTATTTTTCATCTTTTAAATGATATAATATATAAGTATAAGCTTAATAATTTAATTTTATTTGCACTTGATAAATTAAATAAGTAAAAATCTTGTTTAATAAAAATAACTATACTTATTTGTCATTAATTTTTTTGATATACCACAAAATTGATAATAAGGGTCCATTTATTTTGATAAAAATATTTTTAGAATAGTTTTATTTATTTATATTTATAGTTATGAATTATTAAAAATAAAAATATTTTATTTATTTGATTTTAAATTTGATGAGTGAAGTAAAAAATAAAATTCTTTCCTTGTTCTGAAGAAAAAAAACTATTTCCTTTTACTACCATGATGATATGCATTTTTTTTTAAATCCTAAAGTATATAGATGATGGAAAGCCACTTTACCCATATACAAATAATTAAGATTTTTTTATAAAAAATATTCTTTAATAAAATAAATGGAGTCTTAATCTATATTTAATAGTCTAAGTTTCATATAGTTTATTATTGTAATACATACAATTAATTTTATAAAGTAAATATTATTTATAATATTACATATATGTATAAAATAATATCATTAAATATATTAAGAGCTATTCAATTGAAATAAGTTTTTATAAGTATTAAAAACATTTTTTATTATGAAAATTAAATGCCATAGAATACAATATGTTTGAGCCCATAATTTATGACACTTTAATGAGTTAAAAAATATGAATGACTAACATTGAGACTATTTTATTTACTATTCGAAATCAATGGTAGCAAAACTTTCTTCTTTCTCAATCTTTCTCATACAAATTATAAATTAATCTCTAAAATATAAAAGTAATAAAGAACTAAAGGATGGTAAAAAAGTGTTTTGCCATTTCATTTTAATCTCTTATTTTTCAAAAACAAAATTATCTCATGAATCCTCTTATCATTTTACCATTTTTTATTTTCGATCTTAAGGTTTTGTTTTTGAAATTTATAATTTGGGCTTACTTTTTGTAGTAGAGATTTCCATTTTCTCTTAATATTTAATAATTTTTTTCTAAAGAGATTATTCCATATTAAAATATAATTTAGATAGAAAATCAACTCTAGTTCAAGATATATGGTGGTGAAAATATGTTATTGTCTTCCTTACAATATATAAGGCTTCTTCCTTAAATATAAGTAGATTATAACTTTTTGAACAAATTGTTTTTGAAAATTCTATATAATAAAAGGATTAAGTTAAAAAACTTTTGATCCTAACTTTATTGCCCTAAACTAGTCACACGAACAATAAAATTAAGGCTAGAAGTTTTGCAACTTAGTCCTTTTATTATATTGAATTTTTAAAAGCGATGATTTATTTAAAAACTTATAATTTACTTATGTTTAAAGAAGAAGTCTTATATAATGTATGGAATAAAGTAAGATCTTTTTACCATCATATATCTTAAAATAGATTCAATTTTCTAGTTAATTCATATTTCAACATGGAATAATCTCGATGAATTTTTATTAAATATTGAGAGGAAATAGAAATTTCTACTATAAAAAGTAAACTCAAATTAAAAAGAATTAAAATTGCTATATTTCAAAAACAAACCCATAGGGCCGAAAATAAAAAATAGTAAAATTAAAAGATGAATAGATTCATGAGATAAATTTATTTTTGAAAAATAATAGATTAAAATGAAATAACAAAATACTTTCTACCGTCCTTTAGTTCTTTTTTACTTTTACATTTGAAAGATTAATTTATGATTTGCACAAGAAAGATTGAGAAAGAAGAAAGTTTTGCTACCATTGATTTTGAATAATAAATGGAGTAGTCTCAATGTTAGTCATTCATATTTTTAAACTCATTAAAGTGTCATAAATTATAGGCTCAAACATATTGTAGTCTATGCCATTTAATTTTCATAATAAAAAGTATTTTTAATACTTATAAAAACTTATTTCAATTGAATAACTATCAATATATTTAATGATATTATTTTATACATATATATAATATTATAAATAATATTTATTTTATAAAATTAATTGTAAGTATTACAATAATAAAGTAGATGAAATTTAGACCATTAAATGTAGATTAAGGATTCATGTATTTTGTTAGAAAATACTTTTCATAAAAAAACTAAATTATTTGTATATAAGTAAAATGACTTTCTGTTATTTATATACTTTAGGATTTAAAAAAAAATGCAAATTATTGTAGTTATAAAAGAAAATAATTTTCTCTTCAAAATAAAGAATATTATTTTCCCCTTCACTTCTTACATTTAACATTAAATAAATAAAATATTATTTATTTTTAATAATTTATAATTATATATATAAATAAATAAAATTATTTTGACAAAAAATATTTTTGATCAAAATAAATGGACCCTTACTATTAATTTTGTGGCATATAAAAAAAACTAATGATAAATAAGTATAGCTATTTTTTTCAAACAAGATTTTTATTTAGTTAATTTATCAAGTGCAGATAAAATTAAATTATTGAGTGAATTTTTATATAGTATATCATTTTCATATAAAAACTACTACAAAATACATAAATAAATATTAAATAAAATTTTAAATTTCTTTTGGAGTTTTTTGTTATTGCTTTCTTTCCACCTTCATGAGCCCACTTTCCTTTCATTTTGAATTTCATAATATAAACTTTTTTTCTTAGGAAAGAAATAGCCATTATCAACACACAATTATTTTACTTTTAAAAAATTTTAGTAAATTGTAATTATTAACTTTTCATGTCTTAATGTGCAAATTGAAAATTTAAGTATACAATTTAGGTAATTAGTATGTCCATCCAGCTAGACTTTCTTATCTACCCCTCCCTTCCTTAATTGTGTGGTTCAGAAATTGCTAGTTGGCCAGGTTCCAACTAGGGTATTTGCTAGTAGGGTATAGTAGTCTTGACCTAATATTGTCTCCTTTTCTTTGAAAAAGATGAGAACCAATGCCTAATTGACGAGTCTCAATCCTATGATCACATCAACAAAATGATAGGTAAAGGAAATGTTTGGTAAATAGCTTATCCAATAACTTTTAACTAGTTTGACTAACTTTGGCTGATTGATTCATGGAACCAGGTGATTTGGATATTTGGTGGAAAATTGTTCCAAATAGCTATTGGTTCTAATCAGTTGAAATGAGAAACGTTACAATTTGTAACGTTTTACTTCAACTGCTTGTGATAAATTTAGAAAATGATCGGATTGTCCTTTTAGTTTTCTTACTTCTGATGTGCTTGTTTAAACTAGATTAAACAAAACAGAAGCTCACCAATTCATCAAATTGCGAAAAAAAAAAAAACAAAAAAGTCAATGTTATGGCTGAACTACTGCGATGTCAATCCACTACATCTTGGTAGCTGTGTTGCTGCCATCTCAATCTTCTGCAATATGATGGTGTGGAATTTGTGTGTGGGGACTGTGAAAAGGAGGAAGAAGATGCAGACTAAAGGAGAGGAGTCCTTTTGATGGCGTGAGTTTAAACCATAGGAAAAATTAGGTCTTCTGAATGGAATTATTAAACATTTTTAAGATTGGATTATCAATACACTTAGGCTAGAAAAGAACCTTAAAAGGAATTGGCCCAATTCTTAATAAAAAAAAAAAGTTAATGCTTCATATTTTTGTTTGAATGGATTGCGGATTTGAGTTAATTTTGGACAAGTCATTAAGAGAAATTGAGCTAATAGTAAAATATTTAACATTAAACTAAAAGAAATCTATTATTTACAATAAATTTTAAATAAATATTTAATTTAACTTGAAACAAATATCTAATTTCATTTAAAGAAATATTTAAATAATATTAATTTAATTTTAAAGAAATATTTAATATATAATAATTTACAATGATATATCATTTATAAAAAAATTTAATTTGCTAAATAACATAGGATTTAAAATATTAAAATAAAAGAATACTTAAATAATTCATAAAATATACTCATACACCTATATGTCATTTTATACACAAACAACTAATCATAAACAATTAATTTTATCAAATATTTTTATTCAAATGATTAATGTAATTAGCTGTTTGAATAAGAATGCTTGCTAAACAAAGTCAAAAAATTAGCACTAATACATGCTCTGCTTATTTTCTCATAAGACAATTTTTGTATAAAAGTTTCATTTTTTAATACGAATAAAGAAATATCATATATTTTAACTTATTATAATTAAAAAAAATTCATAATCAACAACTGCTTGATTTAATGGTAGCAAGTTGTGTCTCAATATATTCCAAATTCAAAAGATCTTGAATTTAAACTTTAGAGGTGCTATTACCTGGAAGGGTAATGATTATTGATTCTCATCGTTAATAAGCTTTTACATTGTTTAGTTTTCTTCTTAGGGACTTGATTTGTGACATAAGTTAATTTGTATTAGCAATCAGCAAGGTATTAATGTTCTTGAATATCAATTATATTATCAGAATCAATTAGACAAGAAACCAACCAGCATTCCCATGCACCATATGGTCTTAGTTATGAGTTTTCTGGCAGGAACCCTGATCGGAAACAAAAAGCATAACGAAACTAGCAACCATGGCGGATGAGATGCCAATGAATTTGCAGCAATGCGAACATTATCAGCATTTTCATCAAGTCATGCATGCATCAGATTTACCAAGCGGGGTTGATTGTAGGCCTTACATTGTTAATGCTTCACAATAGTAATTACAAACGTTTAGTCCCGCGGATTGTCTACTACAAAAAACTTATATAGGCAATGATAGATTCAGCATTGGGTTCCTCTAAAGTGCAAAATACACTTTAGAGGGTAAAGTACCTAATCTTGTCATTGATTTTGACTTATGATTTTATAAATAATAATAAATAAAAAAAATTAATAGTGAGATTGGACACTTTATCCTCTAAAGTGCATTTTACACTTTAGACTTTAGAAGAGTCCAATCCGCCAAGCAAAAGACAGAAATAGTCATTTAACTACAGCCAAATAACTTGTCTACAATAACTGAGCAAGATTTCTAAATAACCAAAGCTACACAATGTTTCCATTTAAATGAGATCTGCAACGTTTCCTTAATATTATTAGCATTTGGCATCCTGTGCTGCACTTTACAAACTGGCACACAACTCATGTAATGTCTTCCAAACACGTGATATAATAGAAGCAAACAATTAGCCTGCTTTAAATTTTTCTTTAGTATAAGTTTTATTTACATCAGGACGGACATGATTTACAGAAAACCCTTTTCTTTGCAGCTCCGAATTGCATCCTCAACCGTCTCCTCAAGTTCATACTTGTACTCAAATCCAGCATCTATCAGCTTCTTTGAGGAAAGATTTGGAAACTTGTGACCTGTAATTTCCTTTACCGAGCTACAGGACAAAGAAAGAATTGAATATATGTCACAATGAGACCAACTAACTATCATTTAGTTAATGAAGAGAGGGGAATAGTCAAATAGACTCACTCTGCTGTTGGCATTTTAAATTCGGGATATTTGGAAGAAAGAACTTCAGCCATTCTCTCTATGGTTACTAGACATGATGAACAATTATACCTTCCTTTTGGATTAGGATGTTCAAGCAAAAATATGTGAGGTCTTGCTACATCATCTACATGCACCCTAGGTGTTTCAAGGATAAAACCGAATTGACTATCACCTGCACCAATTTCCTTTTATTTTGTCTATATCGAAGTTCGATACCTGTACATAAATAACTTCAGGTACAGCATTTTGCAGGAAATATGCTTCAAATATAGCGACAAGAAGTTTTCTAAAGCAACTAGCTTCGAAAGCCATTGTTGAGAACCAGAACCTAGCTGAATTCTTAACAAGTTAAACTTCCGGTTGTTAAATTCAGTGTAATTCTCATAAACCATCGAGTTTAAGAGTCCACGTTTTCCCTCGAATTTGCTTAAACTCTTAGCTTGACAACCATCAAGCTAACATGATCCAAAACAAAATTATACATATCTATATGGTAGGTATCACAAGGTCCAGCAGCTCATACCTAATAACAACGCCAATGAGATATGGACTGAGCCGGGAAGCTTAGGACAAACCAAGGGTCCAAAAAACAACAGTAGGAACCAAAGTCACAACAACCAAGCCATTCTTTTCTGCGTATTGAAGAACTGCCTTCTCTGTCAATGTCTTGGACACCGCGTAAGCCCACCCGAATGGCTTTAAAGCTCTGAGAGAATCCACATCACTCCAGAAGCTCTCATCCATTGCTTGATTTGCTTCAGCATGTTTGTCATTATAAGCAACTGTAGCGGCACTGGATGTGTTAACAATTCGCTTCACGGTCTTCGAATTCTTGCAGGCCTTTAGAATGCCTAATGCTCCGTCAATGGATCTTTTAGTCACTATTTCGTCAGGCTCTCTTTCTCCAAAATCAACTGGTGTAGCAACATGGAAAACTCCAATGCAGCCTTCAATGGCTGCACCAAAACTTTCTGGATTGCTAAGATCTGCATTTAGAATTCGTAGCCTTTGGAATGCTCCTGGTAAATTTGTAAGGAAGCTGACATCTTTATTCTCTCCTGCTTGTGTAAAAAAATGAACAAAATTATTCCTTTGCTTCTATGGGAAGATGATTCTTACTATTATACCTCCAATATAAAGATTATATCCAAATAAGTAATAAATAAAGAAAAATACATGTTCATACTTCATACAACAGCCAATTTGATGAACATGTTTACAACGATCATGGAAAAAGACAGACCCACAAGAACAGGGTTCTGTATTTCTGTCCGACATGCAAACAGGCAGTAATTCTTCAAGCAAGAAACGGAGTGGGGGATTTAAAAAGCGGACCGCATCAGATTATGCAGCCGCATTTTTGTGGTTGTGGAACTCTCCGCATCTGCATAAGGGCGCAATTGCAGTGTGAATGGAAATCATAGTTGTAACGGTGCATTGCGAACGCAACAAAGCTCTGATGCGGTTGTTGCGGGATGTTTTCATCGTATTTTCCCGCAAGAAGCCATTTCCATGGTGAAAAACTGAAAATATTAGAAAGATGTCTTTGTCTCACCTGCAACATGTGTTTTTGTTGTTCGCCAACTGTTGCACATACCTTGATAATTTTCTTTCTTTGTTTTGTTGCTTTGTTTGGGTGGAGCTGAAAATGGAGGGGGAGGAAATAGAGATGAAAAGAAATGGAGGGGAGAGTAATTGGAAGTGAAAGATTTTTCATTTAAATTATTTGGAATTAGTAAAAATAGGAGGGGAAGAAAATAAGGGTGAAATTAATTTCTTTTGTTTAGAATAGATGAAAATTTAGGAAAGAGAAAATGGAATTGAGATAAATTACTATAATACTTTTATAATATATTATTGATTTTAGTTATAATATTAATTCAACAAACTCGATTAAAAGATTTATAATACATTGATAAAATGCTATACTTTTGATAATAGGTAACTTTTAAAATAATTTAAATAATAATAGTAATTTTTATTTTTCCATCTACCTCCAATATTAATATTATATATTGTTGGATTCAAATAGTAGGAAAGTTTAAAATTTATATTGAAATAGCTCTAATTTTTTATTTTTCTTATAAATTAACATCAGTATTTATATTTTTTTGGTATAAATATGTTTATATTTAAGTTGATATAAGTCCATGACGACATTGCATTTTCTATTTGCATATCTCCAAGTACAAGAGCAAATATTGTTTATTTTATTGCACAATTTCATCTGTAATTTTTAGTGTTATACCGATTAATCTTTCATGAAATTATCATTCTTAAATTTAAATATATAATTGATGCAATCTGTTAAGATTTAAATTAAATTTATTATTATTATTATAAATCAATCTTACACTATCATACATTTATGAATTGATGTTTATCTTCAAAGGATTTAAATTGAATTTATTATCATTATAAATTAATTTTACATTATTATATATTCATATATTATTGTTATATTAAGTTTGATGAATTTTTATTTTTTTAATAGTAAAAAGAGTGATTCATTGAGTACATACACAAATCATGTATTTAAACTTTATAGATAACTGGAAGTAAAGTTTATAAAATAATATTAAATACTACCACATTACTAAATTATCGGCATGAATTTTTCTTACTTCGAATATAATATCCTGAACAATTCTTACTTTTTAAAAGGTAATATAATATAATCTTATTTTTTGATAATATAAAAATTTTAAATTTAAAGAATTTAAATGATTTTTTTAAATATTAGTTTGTGTAGTTTTTAGTTTTAAGTGAACAATGAAACAAAAAAATAATAGCGTAAGTTAATTATTTTTTAAGCATAACAAGCTATGAAAGTTTTCATCATCTCGTTTTAAATCATTAAATGCTTAAACCATTATTCTTTTTTTAATAAAAAAGGAAATTGTGTCAATTTTTTTTAAATCAGGCTATCTGCAGACACTTCTCTGCTCTCAACTCCACCAACTTCCCTAGAAGATCTTTGAATTGGGTTGCGCCCCACCTTGGTGCCCGTTGGATGATCTCTGATTGTTATTGTCAAACTAGCTTTCGACCTCACCAATCTTATCCTCAGATGAGTTGGATTTGAATTGTGATAAATGTATATTGGATTTGGGTTCGGATTGGGTTTATTTGAATTGAGTGAGAGCCTTGGTAGATCTTTGTGCTCGTGACTAGAAGAAGATGACGAAAAAGAGAGACGAGACGACATCGAAATGGATTCGCATTATGAGTCCTTCAACAATGGCAGACTTAGGGAAGTTTCTGAGGATGAAGACAACGAAGATTTCGAGCTTCTATGGAGAAAATGTTTCAGTGATTTGTTAGTAGTGTTACTCAATGACACTATTTTATGCGTCCCGCTTTTTGCATTGGTACTCTGATACTACTTCTTCAGCCCTAACAGCTCTTTCCATCAACATGAACACCTCAGTGCCTTCGGGGAGAACAAGTATTGGTCATTACTAGAAATATCGTTTCTCCGGGAAGGAAGCAGACACCAATGGCAACTTAGAAGGGAAGACAATTGGAAAACAAGACGTACCTACACGATGGGATTCGATGGCGACCACAGCTCGACCTTCTCCATCGCAAGACGCGCTGCGCTTGGCGGAGAAGCTTTCAGCAGAGAGAGGGTAGTAGCTTAGTGCTAATGAAGGGCAACAGAAGGAAATGAGAATTTTGGGATAATTTTCACCTCAAAACTCCCCATATCAAAGGGATAAATATTACTGTGCACCCTACTGCATTTTCCCCTCTCATTTATCCCTCTCAGAAACTGCCAAACTAGTCAAATAAGATGAAATCTGATTTTCACCCCAAAAATCACTCCTTCTTCTCCCCTCACTCCTCCATGTTCCAAACAACCTGTTAGAGTTGATCTTTGATTATTTTGGAGTTGAGGAGATCAAGGAAGAAGATAAACGAAAAAATTGAGAAAAGTAAAACTATAGAACAAACTGTAGAAGGAAAGACTGAAATGGCACTAAAAAAGGTAGGCCTGAAAATATTGATAAACCAGAAGTACTAAAATAATAAAAAAAATCTATCTAGTTTAAAAGAGGAAGTGACAAAAATAAAAAAATTAAAAAGAAAATAAAGAAAGTTAAATATTGCTATACAGTTGGATTATCTAGAATGCCCACCGAAATATATATATATATTAAAGATTATTATGGGATGGATTTTAACATAATATTAACATAAAAGATACATTAATATATCATTAAATTTAATTAAATGTTAAATTTATTTTTTATCATGATTGAATTTTACATATTATATAATAATATATTAATAATTAAATTTAGTAATGTATTGAGATATTACTTATATTGATATACTATAAATTTTTTCTAAATCTATTAAATATTGCGTGAAATCAAAAGAATTATGCATTAAATTTTTTAAAATAATTTCAAAAAAGATCACATCTTTACTAGATAAAATATTTTTATTATTAAAATATTATATTTATTTTAAAATTTGTATTTTGTTTAAATTATTTTTTTATAATTTAAAAATAGATAATTTAATGTTTTGAAAAATTCAATACCTTAAAATTTTAAATTTTTCATAATTTAAATGATCTTGTAAATGTTGAATAATTTTTTAGCATGGATGACGAGTTCTAATAATATAAGGCTTTATATTCATTTCAGTAATTTAATTATATAGTTATTAATTTTTTCCATCATTGATAATACTATTATATAATTTTTAATTTTCAAAATTATTTTAACACATTAAATTAGATGAAAATATAGTGAAATAGAGTATTTATGAGAATTATGTCAATTTTTTTTATATAGATATGAGAAATTTTAAAAAATTTGCAATTGTATAGTTGCAATCCGTATCATAATACTCACAATATCCGCAACTGCAAAAAATATAATACAACCACATCTGTAACGGCAACATAATCACAATTTAAATCTTGAAATAGACATAATAGTAAATAACAATTATCATCACTTAACTAACTATATCATAAGAATATTTTAATCAATGGAAAAGAAAGATCCACAAGACAAAGATTCAGTATAATATTTGGTTCTTACACACCAGAAAATAATATTTTGAAAAAAAAAAAGAAAGAAAATTTCATCTGTACCATCTTCAAGTAATCTCTTGGTAATCCAAGAACCAATGAAATCAGTACCACCGGTGACACATACTCTTCCTTTGCTCTCTTCCATTCCAATTCAGCTGTCTTTCTGAACCTCTGGGATCTTCTTCTAATGGAATATCTAAGATTGCAGAGGGCATATGTTTCTTGTAAGGCTGACGATTCTTACAGGACACGTGGCCCTTCAAAATTAGTGGTTCTCTCGAGCTTTCATAATATCCATTTGGGGAATTCTCGTGTACACTTACTTAAGAGTACTCAATGGTACCCATAAGATATTAGCTACAAAATAAAACCACATGGCAAAGATAACTACAGCTAATGGATATATATTGTTTGTTTTAATTTTTTGAATAGTCGTAAAAGTAATTTTTTTTTATTATCTTCTCTTATTTTTTTTAAATACACATAATGCTCAATATTATATTTCATGTATAAAAAATTTATAATATTTTAAAATGTACAGTTAAACATCTAAATTATTCATATTATGTAAAAAATTTCTTCTGTTATTTCTTCTTCCAATTTGCTAATTTTTTTAGTGTGTTTAATTGTGCAAAATCTAACTTCTCAAAATCAACATTACAACTAAAACTGATTCTAATTTAAAAATTGAAAGTAATAATTTTTTCTTTTTAAGTTAATGCTTAAGCATCACCAAATATAAAATATTAATTTATAATATTTTATATTAATTATCATAATTAATTATATTTAAAATTATTTCTTATATTATAAAACTTTAAAAATATTTCATTCTTTTCTTTATTTTGTTCCATCTTGAGAGCTTTTTTTATAGGTACATTTTTTTTATTATCCTAGAATGTAATAGAATGAAGTAGAAGATAAAATATTTTTAAATTTATTTTTATACAAAATAATTTCAAATATAATTAATTATGAATAATTAATTTAAAAATAATTATAAATTAATATTTTATATTTAATAATATTTCAAAATGAAATTATTACTTACTATTTTTAATTTAAAATCAATTCTAGTTGTCAATTTTATTTTGAAAAATTACTTTTCATACAATCAAGCACACTAAAGAAAATAGTAGAAATCTCTTTTACAATTGAGGATTTGAAGAAGGTAACGAAAATAATTTTTTACACAATATGTATAATTTAAATATTTAATTGTTGATTTTAAAATATTATAAATTTTTTATGCATGAAATGTAGTATATACAATTATATGTATAAATAAGGTTCAGGGTACTAAAAATCAAAGAATAATGTCACGTGGTAAAAATGGCTTCTCCTAATAGTTTTTTTACTGTTTATTTTTTAGGGTCTTTTAAATTATAATGAAAGCCTTTTTTATATCCTTTCATATCATTTATACATGTAATTGTCTATACTATATTTTAGGTATAAAAAGTTTATAACATTTTAAAATCAATAATGAAATATTTAAATTATATATATTGTGTAAAAACTTATTTTCATTATCTTCTTCAAATCCTCAATGGTAAAAGGGATTTCTATTATTTTCTTTAGTGTGCTTGATTGTATAAAAAGTAATTTTTCAAAATCAAATTTACAACTAAAATTAATTTTAAATTAAAAATAGGAAGTAATAATTTCATTTTTGAAATATAATTAAATATAAAATACTAACTTATAATCATTTTTAAATTAATTATTCATAATTAATTACATTTAAAATTGTTTTATATAAAAATAACTTTAAAAATATTTATTTTCTACTTTATTCTATTACATTCTAAGACAATTAAAAAAACTGTACCTATAAAAAAAATTCTCAAGATGAAACGAAATAAAAGAATGAAATATTTTTTAAAGTTGTATAATATAAGAAATACTTTTAAATATAACTAATTATGATAATTAATATAAAAATATTATAAATTAATATTTTATATTTGGTAATACTTCAGCATTAACTTAAAAAATTGTTACTTTCAATTTTTAAATTAGAATCAATTTTAGTTGTAAAGTTAATCTGGAGAAGTTAAATTTTGCACAATTAAGCCCACTATAAAAATTAACAAATTGGAAGAAGAAATAACAGAAGAAATTTTTTACACAACATGAATAATTTAAACGTTTAATCATACATTTTAAAATATTATAAATTTTTATACATGAAATATAATATTGAGGATTATGTGTATTTAAAAAAATAAGAAAAGATAATAAAAATTAATTTTATGATTATTTAAAAAAATAAAACAAACAATATGTATCATTATCCATAATTATCTTTGTCACGTGGCTTTATTTTGTGGCTAATATCCTATAAATATCATTAAGTACCGTAAGTGTATGTAAAAATCTTCCTTTTTTTTTAAAAAAAAAGGTGGTAAATCTTGACCATCTGGATTCCCCCCCCCCCCCCCCCCCCCCCGGTTTCAAATTTCTAATAACGGCTAACCCCTCTCTGTGTTGAATTGTGAGGGGAAAGATATCCAGCAGTTGGTAGAATTTGGCTTTTTGACTGTTAGACTTGTAATTAGGCAACAATTGCCTATTATGTTGCCGGGAAAAGGAACGATCGGGAGCCTTAATTTTGTCAATCAAGTTAGATAAGGTCTTGTGATCAGTCCTAGCTGGTCACGGGGAGCTCAAGCCTGTGATCAACTGAGCTGACTACTCACGAGTACTTCCAACTTGTGACCATTGCACCATATAAGCCAACCGGAGCTTTTGCTCATGCATATCCAGCGAACCACCGAAACCCTCTTGTTGCATGCATACCTAGCGAAGCTGAGAAGCTGTGAAGATAAAAGATTTGATAGAATCTCATTTCTCCACCCAGCCTTGATTTTTTTCAAGTAAGATGTTTATTTATGAAAAAAATATTTTTAGATGATATGGAAATATAATGTTTGTTGAGTGCAATATTTTTTACAAGTATTCCTCAATTTTATTTTATATTATTATTGAGCATTGTAAGTGAATTATTATTATTCTATTTGATTAAATATTTTATTATAATATTTATATTTGTTTATTATGGTATTTGTATTTTTTAGTTTTCTTATATTATTATACTTGTGGGTATTATTTTAATTTATCTATATTATTTTCATTTACCTATATTATTATGATATCTGAGTATATTATTATGCTTGTAGTCTGACTAGATTATATTTTTTATGTATATTATTATAATTGAAATTATTATGCTTGTGGGTTGGATATTATTAAAAAAGAAAAAAAATCGGAATACTTGAAAAACTTTTAAAAAATATAATATTCATTAATAATTAATTATTATTAAGAAATATTAGTTGAAGATAAAATATAATTTTTTTAATTTTTAATAAATTATTATCTACGACACATGACTGGTGGTTTATAAATTTTTTAATTTACTTTAATTTTTTACTATTTTATAAATAATTTAAAGAAATACTTACATGTAGTTATGAGAAATGCCGTCAATACTCATCCAAAAGTTAAAAAAATATTAAAATTATATATTATTATTTTTGACTCATTGATCTTTAAAAAAATATTATAGTATACATAACGTTGATTAATTAATATTTTAAACTATATATTTTATGAAAAAATTATTTATTATCCTTCTTTATAAACTTGTTTTAGTGTATTTACTTCCACAAAATTCAAATTTCAAAGTTGAACTTAAATTAAATTTGTAAATAGTTAATAATAAATAATTTAAATTAAATATTTAAAATAAATATAAAAATTATTTATTTATAATGAAGCATATTTAAAATAATTTCTTCTTAAAAATTAAAAATATTTAATTTTTTTACTATATTAAAAATTTAAGAAGTAGAGATATTTAAAAAAAAATTAGGCAAGAAATTCTACATAAGTGGCTAGAACAGCATTATAGGAAGTTAAATAAATGATAAACCATAAAATCTAAAGAAGAAAGAGTAATATAAAATAATGTTTTTAAATGCATAATAGTAATATATATTTACGAAAATATCTAAGATTGGAATAATTATAATTAGTTAATTAAGTAATAAGATTGAAATAATTATGAGTAATTAAGTAATAATAGTTAATTGTAACTGTTTTTGTAATTATGATACATCCTTCAATATTAAATAGATTTAATTACTGAAATGACTTGCAAACTTAACTATGGTAGGAATAAAAATAAGTTCTAGGGAAGAAAATATTTGTATTTATATGAATGGAGAAATTTATGAGACGAATCAAAGCGATACATTTAAGTGTCATAGGGTCAAAGTAATAAAAATTAAATTAGATATCACTTTAAGTGCATTGAAAAATCTAGTTGGGCGAAAGTTACGACTTGATGAAAATCAAGTCATAATTGAGTTGATATATAGGCATTTGCTTTTGTTGAATCTGACACAGTATAAGGCGTATCAGTTGGAAGATGATAATGATATTCAACGAATGTGGAAAGTGAATACGCAATTCTCTAGTCAATTGTCCTATCCAGAATTGTATGTACACATCTCAATCATAGAACTCGATTTGAACATAACAAGTCGACCAGTTAATAAGAGTGATCCATACACATTAACATCCACTAGCTAACTTCATGACACTAATGAAGGGCTATCATATTACAACCTGTACCTTGCTAGTATAGAACCTAAATAGGCAAATTGAATATGGCTAGTAATTTCACATCCCTATCGTCAATTATGCTCCAAAGTTATGTTTTCTTAGTCTAACTATGGCCTACTTCAATCTCCCTCTTCCTCGAAGGAAACAAAGGACATAATGGATGAATTTGAAGAGGAAGATGCATATGGTGATGTTCCTAAAGGGTTTGATGGTAATAATAATAATTACGATGATGATTGTGGTGGAAAAGATGTTATGAATACACTGCTAATAACACCCATAAGCTGATATATGGAATCAGCTGTTGCTTTTTTTTACGAATAAATATAGAAAAAGCTGTGAGTCATGATTATCCTAAAGTGGGAGATGATATAAATATAAATAATAACCAAAAGTCGTATGTGGGTTTGTGATATATAAACTAAAAGTCGTTTCATCATACAATGGAGATATACTTAATTCAAACTCACCACACATTCTGTATGCATTATTCTTCGGCCAAATATGAAGAATATCAGTACCATCACTATAATGTATAATGCAATTGAAAGGTTAGAGTATGTCATAAGCCGAGAGAGAATCATTGGCAAATATCAAGATATAATAGGTCTCATACATGTATATTTGCTTCTCTTTCCTGAGATCATCCAAAATTAGACACAAATATCATTTCATCTTATATGGTGGCTATGGTGACTGAAAACCCAAATATGTCCATTCGAGAAGTCATTGAATGAATCCATGGTATATTTAGGTACTCAATATCCTATAAGAAGACATGAAAGGACAAATATTAAGCTATCGCTTTTGCATTTGGGAATTTGGAGAAATCATATTCTATACTATTGAAGTGGTTGGCAGTAGTGCGGCACTTTAATTCTGGATCTTACTTTGAGATTATTAACAGAGATTGCCCATTAAGTAGTTTTGAAGATGAGCTGATTGCATTATTCCATTGAGTTTTTTAGACCTTCAAGCCATGATTAATGTGATTGAACATTTGAAACTAATGGTACAAGTAGATGATATCTTTTTATATGGAAAGTATAATGAGGTATTGCTTATTGTGATGTCACAAGATGACGATAGAAAAGTTGTGCATCTTGCATTTACTGTGGTGAAATATTATACATACGAGACATGGCTTGGTTCCTATCAAACATTTGACAACATGTCATTAAGGAAAAGTAAGGTATTTACTTGATATTAGATAAACATATTGGAATATTGGTTGCTGTTGCAAACCCATGTGTAAGGTGGCAACCCCCTATACTTATCATGTGTTCTACCTTTAACACATAGCTAGCAATCTAAACTTAACTTTTAGGATAATATGGTTGAAAATAATGTTTACTAGCATTGATCCATATTACTTACATTAATGTCATTAATTGTTATTGCCTATCATGATTATTATTTATTCAATCACAATGATGTGCAGTACATGTTATCAATATAAGCGACATGTTGTGGATTGTAAGTTAAATGAATAACGCCAATTGCACGCAAGAGCTACTAATTTGATTGATAATATCTCAAAAAGTTAATGGAGTCATGTTTATGATAAGGAAGGCCAATGACGGGGGTACATGACAACTAACTTGGCCGAGTGTATTAATAATGTCTTCAAAGAAGTTAGATTTTTACCCGTTACTGGGTTAGTTAAAGTTATACTTGTATCGACTAAATACATACATTATTAACTGAGCAGAGACCATTGTAGTGTAGTGTAGTTATAGGCAGGAGAAATGTTTAGTGAAGACATTTGAAAAAAGATTTAAAAGTGCATTCGAAAAACATCTACCTATCACGTGCGTCGTTTTGACCACTAAAGGTCAGTTTTTGAGGTAAAAGAACCATATAACTTGACTTAGAAACAGTTTAGTCGATCTTGCAAGGTTAGCCTGTGTGATTAAACATGTAATTGTGGCAAATTTCAAATGGAGCATTAGCCTTGCCAACATGTGTTCGTTGCACGTGTGAAGGTTTCACTTGATCCATTACAGTTTGTTAATCATGTTTTTCAATTAGAGAAAATGCTAAATGTTTATAGCTATGAGTTTTGACCAATCAGTGGTAAGAAGCATTAACTAGCATTGAATGGATACTAGATCCAATGAAAATACGTGTCAGTGGTCAACCATGTTCCACACAAATAAGGAACAAAATGGATTGGAAAGAGAGTTCATCTGAACCTTAAAGGTATGGGTTATACAGGCAAACCACACACAACTACACAACCTATTAGTTTAATCAACAGAGCATGTCATGACACCCCGAATTCTAGAATGCCAACGAATAACCTTTCTTCAAAATTAATACTATACATATCTCCAGACTATGCATAGTTTGTTAACATAATGGTAAATGCTAGATAACTTATTGTATATGAATAGTATACTATGCTTGTCTTATTGTATTAAATTGTTTATTTTCCTATTGTGTTTTGAAAGACTTACAAGAATTTATGATTATGCACTTTATTGAATTCATCTAGTTTGATAGAGTTTGTATCAGCCGATTCCAATGGCCAGTTAACTTCGTGTTATGACCCTTGAACTTGATAATGAGTCCCTATTATACTTGTAGTCTAGACATGTTCCACAGGTCATGTATCTAGACCATGTAAGTTATTCCCTTAATAAAAATTACACATTTAATACATGCTAACTATATTTTTAATTAGCATGTGAAGGTGGATTGAATCTTGAAGTTACGACGCATCGCCTATGGGAATCATCTCTTCGATCTACCACTTGCAATTGTCCCTTATCTTCAGTAGGCAAGCTTTTACGGTGCCAATCAGCTTAGTCATTTTGATTTCAATGTTGCTATCGTATCCATACTCATTGAATGATGGTGTCTTAATACATACACTTTTCACACCACTTCGAGGGAGTGCACCATTACCTTATAAGATGTCTCAATCCAATTAAGTATTCCATGTGAAGGCATCCTCGTCTCTGGATACACTAGCTATGATTAGCTAGGGATGTGCAAAGATCTACTTATGGTCAAACTGTCTGATGAATGTTTACAAAGCTAGCACCTGAGCATCACTTAACTAGCAGCAAACTTTAGACGTTTATCAGATGATGCAGATGATAAACAAACATAGCAATTATTGATGCTTACATTTTAAGACTTATAGGTACCTTATGCCCAATACTTCGAGCCACAAAGTGTTGCTAATGTATCTATCGTTGCTAGAAAATTTTATAAATACTGGTTAGTATAATTGGAGATCGACAATTTTAGTGTGCTTGTATATAGAACTGTATACCACTACTAAATGTGATGATGTTAACATTGGTGGATATTTACATCTATTGCATTTATAGGCATGGGATCAATTTCCCATTCTAACATCGACAAAACCCTTATCTCTTGATTCTCGACTAGATATTTACTCTTTGCTTCCACCATTGGGCTTCAGATGTGGGTCATATATATTTTCATATTACATTTCTCATAACACCTTAAAATATTCAAATAAATAATATATAATTTATATTCCTTATAGGTAGAAGAACACTAGACTGCCCCTTTGGCCACTAGCAATGGCGTTACATCAATATAGAATATTGCTTGATCAAATGAGGGCTGATGAGGTTCGAAGACTTACTTTGTTTTATTTAACAAAGTTAGTCTCACATGAAATGATAAGCTTATTTATCTTAAAATTGTTTAATACAGATTATTTGACGTCCTTGTGACATTCTCAGTATACAATATCTTATACCAAAGTATTGTTTAACCTCACTCGACATACGGCTGACATCAGTCCCCATCATATGCTTCCATGTCACGGAATGGTGCCATACAGATCATGTACTTTGCTAGTATGGCAGGCAGTAACTAATCCCATAAGAGCCATTCAATCTTGATTCTTATTATACCTTACAATTTTAAGGTAAAACATCAAAAGACTAGCAATAAGAGCATGCGATTTTCATTAATGCTTGGAATGCATGGCGTTATACATTATTGTTAACTGAAATGGAAACATATGCTCTTGATTATAATTTAGGATACATGAAATGGTACTGGAGATACACCAAATGGTAGATTCATCTAATTAGTGGTGGTCTAAGATTTATGGTAACCTTTCATCTTTCACACACTTCTTTATTATTCCTTTAAAATATTATGCATTAAATTTTCAAAATATACTTCTTTGTAGGCTGATATAGTTAAGAGATTATGCAAGCTTAGTGTCGAGGATTCCCTCTCTCTTGTGCACAATCAATTTAGAAAGATAGTGGATTGGGAATGTGGCCTCATGCTATGTGCATAGGGAGAGTATCGAGAGTTGACAGATTTCTAACCTACTTATTTAGTTAATGAATTACAGATATCACCTATTCTCGAGCTTAGGCATGGTAGGAGAGGTCATGGCTTCATATCTTCTAGGGATCCTATTTTGCCCAAAGAAGGGGATGATGATAAGAATATCCCTCGTGATTATCCATTGATGACACGAGCAGATGTCCCCTCCTCCTACACCCTTCCATCAATGCAGGTTAATATAAAAGGTGCAAATCCATCAACATATTACCACAACACGCTGATGATGCTCCATAATTATCGTTCTTCACCCCATCACCATCACAATCAACTCAGCAAGTCCCTAATTATCTAATAGCATTCTTTGCTGACTCATTTGCATTTGATATTGAGTATGCCAGTAGGTCCACAGAGCACCAACAACAAAGGTTTTTCACCTTAGAAAATCCTATTCCATCATTTTTAGACCTCCTATTGGAACTTGAACTTTCCACCAGGGGTCAGAATTGCCTAACTTGCGCAAATGATGATGAGAATAATGATGAAGATAATGGTGAAGATGAACAACATTATTCCCTAGCTGGATGACTGTAACGAGTGAGGCGACACCCTCCGTGTGGGACTAAGAGTCATTATTTAGATGATTGAATATTTTGTCATTATATTGTAATGTTATAACTAATTTATTTATTTAATTCATTCATAACTTTTTTCTTCATATTTAATTTTCTTTCACATTTTATTTATCATATTATCCAATTTTTCTCTCAATCTAAATTTTTATAAATAAATTGTACAAATTGAAAAAAAATTCATTCTTATTCATTAATTGAAATCATATTATTTAATTAATTCCATTCATTACATTATTATTTAAAATTCCTTGAAACATTCTAAGATACCACTTGTTATAGTGTTAATTTAAAGATATGCTTGCACGTAATTGTGAGAAATGGTACTGATTACTCATCTAGAGGTAAAATAAATAAATAAATTTTATGAATGCTACTCATCTCAAGGTAGAAAAATAAATAAATTATTGTCCTTTATCTTAAGAAAAAATATTAAAATACATGTAATTTTAATTTAATTAAGAATAAATATTTATATTTTATGTATTTATCCTTCAATTACTTTTCCTTCCAAGGCTCTATTTGTTTTGACAGAAAACACTTTTTATAAATAAAGTTATAAAATAAAAAGATAAGAGGAAATATTTTATTTGTTTAGTATTAAATATGAAGAATTAGAATTTTATCCTTAAATTTTTCCCTGTTTAATTTTAAAAATATGAAATTTACAGATTAAATTTTACTAAACTTATACTTAATATTTATTATCCTAATTAATTAAATATTTTATCAAATAATATAATTTTTTTAATTTTTAGATAATAATTACAACATTATAATACATTAATTTTTAATATTTTTTCATATAATTCAACACATTATTTTTAAGTATTTAATTAAAATTTTTATGCATAATTTATTTTTATTATTTATATAACATAAATATTATATGTGACAAAATGACAAATAAATAACATATTATAATATTATGATTCTTATTTAAAAATATCTTAAAAATATATAATTTGTATGTAATTAATTTTTTAAAAATTAAATTGTATCACATTTTGAATTAACATAGTTTACTAATAAAATATTTATTTTCATGATGTAGATTATATTCTTATTTTATGTTTAGTTAAAGATTTTTATAAATATATACATCATATTATGATAAAATATTGTTTGAAATTTAATTTTATAATTTAAATCTCACTACTAATAAGTTTATAAAAGAATAGGTAAAAATCTGTGTTTATTAAGATTTTAATTATTTTAACGATCTTATGGTAGTTACTAATTTTATTATATTATATATAATATAATATTATGAGAGTTAATAAAATTATTAATTATTATTTAGAATCTTGAATAATTAGTACTAAAGAAACATCCAAATGTAAAAAATTAAATCAGATACAAATCAAGTAAAAAATAAAAATGAATAAAAAAAGAGCCACAAATTAAAAATAAGTAAAAATTTAAAAAATAGGGCTAAATTAAAATAAATAAAAAATAAATAAAATAAAAAGAGCCAAATTAAAATAAATTAAAAATAAATCCCCCAACTAATCATAGGCTTGAGCTCCCTGTGACTGGCCATGACTACTCATGGTGTCCATGTCCCTGTGACCGGTCAGGGCAAACTAATCACAAGACCTTACCCAGCATGATCAGCAAAATTAAGGCTCTCAGTCATTACTTTTTTTGGCACAGCATAATAGGCAGTTGTTGTCTAATTATAAGCGTAACGGTAAAAAAGCCGATAGAATTTTGTGATTCAGATTTTGACAATATACAGGGAAAATGGCTTCACTCCGTGTTGCTTCAACGGGAATGATTGCAAATTATGGCTGCCTTAGCTTTTACACTATCTTCAATCGCAAAGGGATTTCTTTAACTCTGTATATGATTGGAATTTGGGACACAATGAGAGAGAGGGCCAATTGTGGTACGGAAAGGAACGTAAAAGAAAATACGGAATTCGCTATTTCAAATATATATATATATATATATATATATATATATATATATATATATATTATATGTTAGGTGTTTATACTATTAAATTATAATTTGTCATAATATACTTCATAAACTATATTTTGTTTTACATTTAATTATCTACCGATTTTTTGAATACTTATTAATTGATTTTATTCTTCATCATAATAACAATATTATATCATAACCAAAGCAACTACTATGTATATCATATGATATTTTGTAAAAAATTTTAATCTTTATATGATTGAATTTTTATCAATTTTATTTATTATTAAAAGTTTATATTAATTTGATTCTTATAAAATTAACTTTATTTTAAATTTTAGTTTCTCCATACATTAAATGGAGTTACTGAATTATTTCATAAAGAAATAAAATTTAAATTTAAATTTAATTTTATAAATTAAATTAATATAAGTTTTTAATGGTGGATAAAATTGATAGAAACCCAATTTTACAAGAATTAAAATAAGTTTTTAATCAATATAATTGATATAAATTATTAGAAAATTATTAAATAAATAATAAAATACTAAATATATAAAAGGGAGATAATATTTAAAAAGTGGGAAAGTCGTTGTTAGCAATAGTCAAGGAGCAAAGAAGTTTTAGTAGTATTTGAATTTTTAATAAATATTTTTTTTACCTTTTATTTAAAAATATAAAATTCTTCCATCTTCTTTGGGTTATCCTCTTCTTCTCCTTTTTCCAATTGTCAACTGGCTTCTCTTCTTTCTCATACAATTTTATTTTTTTGCCTCAAAATTTTCACCACGAAATGGAGGATCAGAGCAATAAAAAAATGGAGGAGGTTTGAAAATGGATGATTAACTATAAATATTGTTAAAAATTATTAAATTGATTTAAAAATAAAAAATAAAATAATATATGACGGTAACTCTTAATCGACACTGAAAATGGACACTGTAATTGAATGAAACATGGCAGCAGCGTTCATATACAAGGCAACATCCCTGAAGTAATTGAATTCTCAAAGAGCCGAAATTGTTGAAAAGGACATAAAGCAAATCCACTTTGCATCAGACTTTGAAGTTTTAAAGAAAAAAAATATTATATTACAAGTTGCCTTGTAAATAGCCGACTTCAAGATGTTGTAAAAGGACGAGCATTCTTCATTCAATTTGAACAGGATTTGTTAGAAAATAAATGCAACAAGAGAGCCGTGAGGTGTGAAAAAAATATTGAGTATTATTTTGTAATAATGTGTAAGAGAAAAAAATAGTGTATATGTATTTATGATAGTTATTGTAATTATAAAGGAAGGAGATTTTCTCTCATTTTTACACTTTTTTATTTTTTTTAATTTTTGATACTAATATTATTAGTAAATATATTGATTTCAACATTTGGTACCATAGTTTAGTTATACAATGGTAATAAATTTGATCCAACTATAGCTTCTCAAATTTAGCAACAAAAATTTTAATAACTAGAGCGTTAAATTAAGAGTATTTTTCAAATTCCAAAATTTGTAGAATTTAGTGGAGAATAACTATATCAGAGTAAAAAATTAACAAGACTTTGATATATTGGTGAAAAATAAGAAAGATGTATTGATGGAAACTCAAAATAAGGATTAGAAAACACTACACGCAATTTTTGAATCTACTGAAGAATAGATATTTGAAAAATATCATTTGTAAACATATAAAAAAAGTGTGGGATGTTTTGCACAAGTCCTACAAAGGTGACGATTGTATAAGAAGAGTGTAGCTACAAACATTATGACATAATTTTGAGTTTTTAAATACAAATGACTCATTATCTATTTCACCATACTTTAATCAAGTTCATATTGTCATTAACCAATTGAGACTTAATGGTGAAGATATCTTAGACACTAGAATTGTAGAAAAGATCATCGGATTTTTTATTATAAAATTTTAGTATGTTATTGTAGTAATTGAAGAATTGCATGGTATATCATCCATGTTAATGGATAAGTTAATGAACTCATTGTATTCTCATGAACATTGAATGAGCAAAAAGGCCACTAGCTTAAGTTCTAAGCAAGCTTTGCAAAGTAGGATGATTTAATAAAATTGTGGAGGTTATCAAGGCGATTAAGGTTGTAAAGGCTATTAAGATAGTAGATGAGGACGAAAACATGGAAGAGGTTGTCATTTTAATACCACCAACAAAGAAAGATCAAATAATGGCAAATTTTTTAGAAGCCAAGGAAATCATGAAAGAGCAAGTGTCATAAATGTAAAAAATTTAAACATTAACAAAATGAATGTTACTCTAAGATGCTAGATGAACTGACAAAACATGTAAATGCAATTGATATTGAAGAGAATATGATGCTTACATATAAATCAAATAAATTAGATATGGAGCATGCAAATACGCAATATCTTGATACTAGATGCAACAATCACATATATGGGAAAAAGGAGCTTTTCTCACATCTGGATAAATTCACACATGCAGAAGTTAATTTTGAAAATAAATCCAAATTTTCTGTTATAAGGAAAGGCAACATTAACATTCAATCTAAAGATGGAATAAATATTACTATTGTCAATGTTTATTTTAGGTCAGGACTTTTTTAGAACTTGCTAAGTGTGAGCTAGCTTTTTAAAAAGGCACAAAATTGATATTTAGAATGGAGTTTGCACAATCAGAAGTAAAAATAGCAAGATGATTGCAAAAATACAAATGATACCAAATCATATGTTTCCTTTGAATTTCCAAACAAAAATATTGATGAATCTTTCAACAATTCTGAAGGATGATAATTAGTTGTGGTATCTTCGATTTGGTCATCTCAACTTCTATGGGCAAAAGTTGTTAGCTCAAAAAAGAATTGTTACTAGCTTACTAGTAATTAATGCTCTTCATCAACAATGTAAAGGATGTATCTTTAGAAAATAGCACAAAGATTCTTTTTCAGTTAGGAAAGCTAGAAGTGCTAGACAACCATTAGAGTTAGTATACACAAACATCTATGAGATTTCTAATTTAGTCATCTAAACTTTTGTGGGCTAAAATTATTAGCTCAAAAAAGGATGATTATTAGCTTTCCAATAATTAATGCTCCTAATTAGTAGTATAAAATATGTATCCTTGGAAAGCATTGCAAAAATTCTTTTTCAATTAAGAAAGTTAGAAGTGCTAGATAACTATCAGAGTTAGTATACATAGACATTTATGGCATCTCCAATCTGGTCATTTAAACTTTCATGAGCTAAACTTGTTAGCTTAAAAAAGGATAGTTACTAGCTTATTAGTAATCAATGTTTTTGATCAACAATGTGAAGGATGTATCTTTACAAAGTACCATAGAGATTCTTTTTCAATTAGGAAAGCTAAAAGTGGCAGACAACTATTAAAGTTAGTACATATAGACACTTATGGCCTAATTAAGGTAGAATCACTTAGATACAAAAAGCATATTCTAATTTTCATGGGTGATTTTAGCAAAAAAAAAAAACTTAGGTATATTTTCTCAAAGACAAATTAGAGGCTTTTGAGAATTTTAAAGAATTTAAAGCTCTTGTTGAAAAATTAAAATGCCTTCTATGTATAAGTCTTAAGATCTGATAAAGGTGGAGAGTTTACATCAAATGAACTTTCAAACTTCTACAAAAATCAAGGAATTTAGTGTTAACTGACAGCTAATTATTCTCCTTAATAGAAATAGAATAGAATAATTAAATGGAAAAATAGAATAATTTTTAAAATGGCCAAAAGTTTACTAAAAGGTAAAGTTTTACTAAAATCTTTTAAGCAGAAGCCATTGCTTGTTTTATATTTTTGTTAAATAGATGTCTAATAAAAAGTGTTCTTGGAAAAACCTTTGAAAAAGCTTAGAATGGTAATAAGGCATATGTTTCCTTCCTGCATATATTTGGGTTATTGCATATCCTTATATGCCATATAAGCGAAGAAAAAAGCTAGATGACAAAAGCTAAAAATACATTTTCATTTGCTACAGTAATATAACCAAGGGATACAAATTAAAAACCCTAATGATAGAAGAAGTAATTATCAACAGAGATATACAATTCATTGAAGATAAAGCTTGAACTTGGAATCAAAATAATGAATAGTAGTAGCAAGGGCTTATTATGGAAAATGAACAAAAGTCAATTGAAACAAATAACTTTGTTCTTGATAGTTTATCTCCCATTAAAGGCTTTCCTCCACCACTAATAATTTTAGAAACGTTAACACATCCTCAATGAAAGAGAGTGATGCTAACTCGCTTACATGATTATATGATCACATCAGATAATGACAATAATGATATAATTATTAATGAAATAATTGTAAACTTTCATTTATTTGTAAATTATGACCTAATTTTCTATGAAGAAGTAATAACTAATGAATGATGGGTTCAAGCAATGGATGATGAGGTCCATTTAATTATAAAAAATGACATTTGAGAGTTGACAACTGTACTACTTGATAAAAAGCCCATTGGTGTCAAATAGGTGTACAAGAAAAAGTACAAACCTAATGGTCAAATTAATCGTTACAAAGCTAAATTAGTAGTCAAAGGATATAAGCAGAAGTTAGGAATTAACTATTTTAAGGTATTTGCACTAATATTTAGAATAGATACCATTTGAAAAAAATTTGCACTTGCAACATAGAATAAATTAAATATCCATCAAATGGATGTGAAGTCATCATTTTTTATTAGCATCCTTAAAGAAGAAGTTTTTGCTAAGCAATCACCAGGTTATGTAGAGAATGGATGTGAAGAAAAAAGTTTATCATATGAGGAAAGCTTTGTGTAGATTAAAACAAGCATTTCAAACTTGGTATACGCAGATTGATGCATATCTATTATAGGATGGATTCCAAAAATGTCCATATGAGCATATTTTATATATTAGGTTAGAAGCTAATGGAGATTTAATAATTTTATGCCTTTATGTTGATAACTTGATATAACCAGCTGATTTAAAATGATAGATACGGGATTGATAGCTTATTTCTTAGGCATTAAAGTGTAGTAGACTGATAAAGGCATTTTCATTTTTCAACAAAAGTATGCCAATAATATTTTAAAAAAATTCAAGATGGATTTAGTCATTTTAATTCAAACCCCAGTTACTGAACTCATTGAAATAAAAAAAAGAAGATAGTGGACAATTGGTTAACCTAACTTATTTTGAAACACATTTGATAGCATATGTTATGTGACTTTTCTAAGCCAGACATTGTTTATGAAGTTAGGATTATCAATCATTTTATAGAAAAATTGTATCGATCACACTTGTAAGTAATAACGTAAATTTTGCAGTATATTAGTGATACTTAAGATCATGGACTTTTTTGTACTTATTTTGATGATTTCAACCTAATTAGATATACAAATAATGACTAGGCAAGGATGTTGAAACAAAAAAAATACTTATATATATTTTTTTAATCTTGGAGATAATGTATTTTCTTGATCATTAAAAAAGTAACAAATGGTGGCCTTATTTATTGCGAAAATTGTATACATGGTAGTAGCATGTTAAGTAGTTTAGATTCATAGACTACTTAAGGAATTAAAATAAGTGCAAGAATTTTCAATAATAATTATGTGTGATAATAATTCAATAATTGCATTAGCTGAAAATCCAGTTTTTCATAATAGAAGCAAATAAATTAGAATCAAGTATTATTATGTTAGAGTTATGATTAAGAATAAAGAAATAAAGCTTATAAATTTGATAAATAAGTTCCCAATATTTTGACAAAATCATTGAAGACAAATGCATTGAAAAATTTAAAGATAATACTTGGTGTTACTTCGAATTCAATTTCAGGGGAGGTTATTGAAATTTATTAAATTGATTTAAAAATAAAAAATAAAATAACATATGATGGTAACTCCTAATTGGCACCGAAAATGGACACCATAATTGGATGAAGCATGGTAAGCAGCATTTATATACAAAGGTAGCATCCTTGAAGTAATTGAATTCTCAAGGAGCTGAAATTGTTGAAAAGGAGATAAAGCAAATTCACTTTGTAGCACACATTAAAGTTCAAAACAAAAAATATTGTATTACAAATTGCCTTATAAATAGCTGACTTCAAGATGCTATATAAAGGATAAGTGTTCTTTATTCAATTTCAACAAGATTTGCTAGAAAAATAAATACAACAAGAATGTGTTGCTCCACAGAGCATACAATGAGCTATGAAAAAAATATTAAATGTTATTTTATAATAGTGTGTAAGAGAAAAATATAGTGTTTTTGTATTTGTGATAGTCATTATAATTATAAAGGAAGAAGATTTTCTCTCATTTCTACTCCTTTTTCACAATTTTTAAAATTTTTTGGTGCCAATATTATTAGAAAAATATTATTTCTAACAAATATGTCAAATGTTTGAGATCACATACTAAAAGAAAAACTTCTTATATTAATGTTGCATGTGTGATTCTGCATTTTTGGCAACTATTGACTCAAAAAAAATATTAGTTGTCCACTAGACCCATAATTTATTATTTATGTACTCATTGCTACTAAATATTTACCATTTTATTTGTTAAAAAATTAATAAAATAATTAATTTTTCAATTGACCTTCATTCAATTTATCCTAATTTTTATTGTTAGTGGGTTATAATACACAAAAAGGCTTAACTCAAGGTACCTACTAGGTAAATAAAAATATCTCTTATAGACTCACTTTTCTAGGTACCATATTTTGACTTTATAATTTGCACAAAATTATAATCACTTCTAGAGTAATTCCATCCAATTTCTGAGAGCTTACAGGCCTTAGAACCTAAGTTTACATGAATAATGTCTTTGTGACACCTTTTGTTATTTCACATTCGAATTATATTGGTAGTGGAGGTGGGAAGATGTAGGTGTTGATTTGAAAAGAGTAAACATCTTCATATGAATGTGACAGATATGAAGAGAGTGGTTTTGATTGCATTGAATTTAAATAAATTACTTGTTTATAAATGTGATTTTGTGATATTAGGGAACATGTGCCTTATGTCAGGGCTAAATTTTGTTATAGCTTACATGTTTGCCATGTTGCATCTAACCATTACTTTAACTATAATCCTAAAAAGCACCAAAATCCTATAAGATTCTTCTTATTTGACCCCATATGAACTTACATCCCTGTGAATTTCTCAAATAAGTTTCTCATCAAACTATATAGGAACTCATATCATTCTTTCATACTTCAAACCCTTATCCAATATAAATATTAATTTATGTTAGGTTACAGATCAACATACGCAAAGAATTTTTAAATTTTGATTCGAATCTACCTAGGATTTATGCAAATGGCATAAATCAAGATTAGGATTTTACCTTGTTTATGTTTATATTCTTTCTTTTGAGAGATTGATTCACGAATCAAATGCCATCCGAATGTACAACGTCTCTACGGTATCCACACGGAGTAAACAACAACTTCTCCGGCAAAGCTGCTAGGGTTTATTTTTCTCATTGGACATTTTCTAGAATGATTTTAGGGTTTAATGAAGCTTACGAGTGTGTCACTTATATGCTGCTTTCAAATCCTTTTTATAGAACTAAGGCATGTCATAATCCTAGTTCTACTAGGATAATGCTTCAAAAAATCCTAATCACACTAAATAACTATCACTTTATCCTTATCCTAAAAAGCGTAAGGAGAGATAGGACTTATCTATTATTATCTAATATTAGATAATTACATTATCTCATAATATAATTATCTAATATTAAATTAGTATATAATTATCTTATATTAGATAATAATATTATCTCATAATATAATTATCTAATATCTAATAACGTAATTATCTTATATTACTTTAATATTACATAATATTATATATATATTATGCGAGAAATTATTATTATCTTAATAATAATATATATGTACAAAAATAAGTTCAATTAATTAAATTTTAGTCTAACTAAAGCCCAATTAAAATTATCTTATTCATACTCCTTTTGTGTAACCCTATAGATACGTTGATAATGACTCATTTTAGGCTATAGACAGTAAGTGGTATCTAACAATACATCTCTGTCACTCAAGTAGTAAGAATGTCTATGATTCAACATTTAACCTAATATATGATTAATGCTTTGTATCACAATCCCTTTTGTAATAATATCCAAATTAAACTGGAGGCATGGAGTGTATTATCCTCATCAATGTTCAATTTATATTTCTTGATACTGAGTAGACTTACAATAAATGATTAATATCTTATATTAATCCAATTGAGTATGACCATACATTTCTAAGTCTCCCTCAATCAAAGGGCTCAAGGATATTTCTCTTTTATACAAGAGTAACAAAATCCTATCTACATCACTCACTTTTCTCTGCATGATTTGTGACACACCTAATCAATGCCCTATTCTTCATCTTGATTAAAGGTGACATAGGATAATATTAAAGTGAGTAATTTCTCATGTAGAGAATCGTAGTGACTTCAGGTCAAAGGATTATGTGCATTTGTGATCATATGAGAATAACTTATGACATATCTATCCATGCAATATTTTCACAGTGGGTTAGTCCAATACATTATTCATTAATAATGTACTCATGTATTAACTTAATATCACATATACATGATTCATAATCATTAGTCACTATACATGCTAGTTTAAATATGTTATTACTATTCTTTTAGTAATAATACTTGACTAGGGGCATTTTAGGAATAGCAAAGCTATTCCAAGGATAATTATTATATTTAAGTTATAATTTACGTAAAATAAAATAAAATAAAATAAAATAAAATAAAATAAAATAAAATAAAATAATTATATTATCAAAATAAAACGTAATATATTGTGTAATATTTTAATCATTTCTATGATTAACTCTTAGACACACACTAACAATTTATACTCCAAAGCTTACTATAAAAAATAATCATTAACTAGTAACAATTTAGTTAAACTTAACAATTCTATTCATGCTACCATTGATGCTACCAAAATGAATTAGCAGGATTATCTATGTATGAGATACTTGCAGGGAAGCCATAAGTACATTTCTTGAAAGGAGTTTTTGGTGAAAAGTGTACCAAATCCTTGCAATATGATGCTTCAATTGCACACTCAAATTTATCCCTTGTATAGTGAAGAGAAAAAAGTAGTAAGGCTATTTGCTTGAGGCATGCTTTCTTGCTAAGCAATTGTATAAAAACAGTGATCCATGGCCGGTGATTTATCAAGTGTGGATAGTGAAGCTTACAAATGTAGTAAGTTAGCATGAATAATAGGCATCTCACATGCAAAAAAGCTTTAAAAGGATGAAAATTGTTCATTCATATATGTCTTATTATGGTGGATTTTAGTTTAAGTGATTGAACAATTTGATGTAAGGATGAGGGAATTTAAAATAGAAAGCTAACATATAGGATGGAATTAGGTAATACCTAAAATGCCTTCTTTCATATTTTTTGATCTTGACTACGAGTTATTATAGTAGAGATAAGCATAAACCATTTGGACTCGCATTATTGTTATTGCATGATTTATGGAGCTAATTAGAAAATTATATTTCCTATTTTTAAGAGATAAAGTAGTTAGAGTGACTATTAGGATTATGGTTATAATTATCTTACTATGCTTTTTTCTAGGTACTTATTTGATATGCCAAATATGTAGCAAATTTTTTTGCAATTTATTTCACTTTACCATGTATAAATAAATGCTTTATAACTTAATAGAATGCAAGTTCTTTTGTAATCCCAAAAACATCATGTTCTTGTTGTATCCTAGTTTTCTAAAATACTAACAAATTGGTATCCAAGCTATATCTTAAGGGATCTATGAGATTGAGTGATCTAAAACACAATTCCTAAACATTTTTTACTTATCCATACATAAACCAAAAAATCATAACCTATTCATAATGAGTTCATAATCTTCTTATTCACTACTATTGCACCTCCAATGTTTGATACAATAAAATATCAAGTGTGAGCTATTAGAATAGAAGCCTATTTTGATGCTAATGATTTGTGGGAAATAGTTGAAAAAGAATATAAAGTTTCACCCTTGCTAGACAATCTAACCATTGCATAAATCAAAACTTTCAAGGAGATGAAGTAAAGAAAATCAAAAGCAAAAATAGCTTTGTTTGAAGCTATCTTATCTTTATTTACCATTTTTATCAAAATAATGACATTAAAGACACCTAATAAAATTTAAGACTTCTTGAAGAAAGAATATGAAGAAATGAAAGGGTCAAATAGATGCAAGTATTGAATTTCATTTGAGATTTTGAGATGTAGAAGATAAAAAAAAATCAAGGAATACTTTGATAGGTTTCTTGATATTGTTGATAAAGTAAGACTCCTTGGCACTATTTTTTTTTTAATTTTAGAATAGTTTAAAATATCCTAATCATAACTTTTACAAAGTTTAAGGTTATAATTGTATCTTTGAAAAAGTCAAAAGATATGTCAATTGTAGGCACATGAACAAGGGAGGCTTATGAAAAAAGAAGTATTTATGGGGGTGCTTTTCAAGCTAAATCACAAAATAACAATAATGGCAAGAACAAGAAAAAAAGGAAAAATACTAATAACAAACCTAGAAGCTTTGGAAATAATAAAAACATTGCCAAATCTATAACACTTAAATTTTCCCGTCTTGATTTTATTTAAAAAAATTAATCATCCACAAAAAAGTGTTGTTAGAGGCTAAATGCAAGATGTCACAAGTATGGTTAGTTAGGACATATGCAAGGAATACATAAGTCTTAACAACAACAAGGAGAATCCAAGGATGTTGAGGATTAACCTTAAGAAGAGCAATTAGTTGAGGTATTATGCTTTGCCACTAATAATTCCACGAAAAGCTAACTTGTAGATAGTGGCAATACAAATCACATGACATATGATTGAAAACTCCTTAGAGAACTTGAAAAAAACTTTTATTTCTAAAGTCAGAATCGAAAATGCAGTACACATCATAGTAAAAGGCAAAGGAATAGTGGCAGCTACACAAGTTTGAAACTAGTTTATGATTTTTTATATGTTCTGAAATTAATTAAAACTTTTTGAATGTTGCTTAGTTGTTGGAAAAATTCTATAAATTGTGGTTTGAAAATAAAAGAGTGCATGATTAAAGATGTAGGAGGTAGAAAAGTGTTTAAAGTCCTAATGAAAAATAAAAGCTTTACCTTAAATTTGATGAATAAGGAGTAGGCTGCAACATACAAAGAAAATAGCAAAACAATACTTTGGCATAAGATATAGGCACATTCCCATCATGATGCTTTACTCTTTATGAAGAAAAACAATTTTGTGGAAGGTCTACCTATATACATAGTTTGTCAATATGGAAGTAAACAAGGCTTCTTTTTCCATAAAGCAAAGCTTGGAAGGCTACACAATAGTTATAACTAATACATGTAGATGTGGAAGGAAGCCTAGAGGGTTACATAAAGGTTATAACTAATACATGTAGATGTGGAAGGACCTACAAAAGTTCCCTTATTGAATAGTAGTAAGTATTATATTGCTTCATTGATGACCATACAAGGATGCATTGGATTTTTTTTATAAAGTTTAAACTTGAGGTTGCTAATATCTTTTGAAAGTTCAAAGTTTGAGTGAGAATTCAAAATGAATGCAAAATGCAAATGATTAAGTTTGATATGGCTATTAAACAAGCCTTGACCTATGCATTGACCCACCCCGCTTCGTGGATCCACATGAATATGGACTCTTGAAAGTAGGTTCATTTTTTATTACAAGTTAAACAGGTTAGTCTATATAAACCATAGTCTGAATGGATTTATCCTGCATGGATATGGGTTAATTCACAGACTCACCTCATTTGAAAAAGGAAAAGGGCCCAAAGGCTTGAAACCTGCGACCAGCCCATACTCATACATCTATAACAGCCCTACATAGCACTTAGGCTAGCCTAAACCAAATCTGACTCGATCCTATTCTTATTTTCTAAACTGAAATGAAAAGCTAGAACAACAGGCTAAGCTAAGCTTCGAGAAAAGTACAGAAAGCTCCAGTTCTACTTCTCTCTCCTTGACTAGGGCATTGAACTATCAAAGGTGAGTGAGATTTTCTTCATCAATTGGTGATAAACTACTTGATTTCTATTACTTTAAAGCTAAATTATTGATTTAGTTTTCACGATTGTTGTTGGGTTGTTCGTTGACACCTTGCTTCTCCTTCTGCAGTTCTATTCGTGCTGCTATTTGTGATCAAACATCGGAGAGCTTTAGCGAATCAACAATCGGTGGCGACGATGTTCAACGTCGGCGATCACGTTCCTTCATCCTAATACCAACTTCGGAGAATTTGAGGTAAGTGCACTACGATCCTTGCGCAGTATAGTGTTGCTATTTTAATGTTTTATCAATTATGTTGCTGTTTCATCTGGCTATTTAGCTGTTGTCTCTGGACTATGTGTGCTGTGTGCAATATGAAGCAGAGTTGAGTTAGTTGAGTTTCATCCTGTGTGTCCATATTTTTGCACATATGATGATAGCCCTCAGATGTAGAATTAGCAAACAGAATTAATCATGTATCTTGTCGAATAAAAGTGATACTACGTGTATAAAAAATTAAATATAGAATTAAGTTTAATTTATTAATTTATAAAATTGTAGCTGATTTGGTCCGAAGGCAATGTTGTAAATATCTGTACATATATATCCTATAGAATCACGTGATTTGCTCATAGCATTCCATGATTGTACTTTATTGTGCTGTTTGAGCGCAGGGATTTGCTGTTTGCTATTACTATTTATTCAACTCACGTATTCCGATTAATTAATCCATGCACTGTATATCGAAAATTCTAATATATGCCATGGATGGATAAAGATTCTTATTTCACCAAAGATAAATACAAGATTGAAAAAGATAAATACAAAATTGAAAAAAGGAATCGTGTAAGTCTTTCAAAAGTGAACTTTAATGCTGCATGCCTTCTGAGTCTTTCTTTTGGGTAAGAAAAACAAAAGAATAGGAGTGAAGTCTTCTGAATGTTAATTGGCAGGAATTTAAATTTTGGATGATATTGTTGAGTGTACTATGATTTTTATCAAATGTTGAGCCTAGTTCCAAGAAAGGTGCCATGCATTCCTAAGGACTCCAACTTTATTATAATTATTATTATTATTATTATTATTGGGAAAGAATAGTAGAAAGGAGATGATTTTTTCTATTTGAACAAATAGAGTCAATGCTATACTGAGATGGTTAGTAGAGACTTGTTCAGTAGTTATTGCAAAACTTAATTAAGTTTCTATTAAGTCCAAAGATAACAACTTAATAAGGTCTGCAACTTTAGTTTATAAGATTCAAATATTACTGCAAAACTTAATTAAGTTTCAATTAAGTCAAAACTCTACGGAAGTTGAACTTGATTCCCTAGGGATGCCAAATCAGCATCACGTGCACGAAGTTAGAAAATCTACTTAATTATTTTATTTATTCATGTTTTTTCCTTTCATTCTTTACCTCCATTCTTGGGGTTGGCGGAGCTAACGGGTGAGCAGGGGACTCGATCTCCTAAAAAGAAATTCATACATTTATTTTTATATATAGTATCCTATATTAATATCTAAAAATTTTAAAAAGAGAAAGATGTAATATGCCTTCTTTAATTTTAATTAATTGAATTTTATCCCTTTTAATTTTAAAAACTTAAAAATAATATTGGTCTAATTGCACTTTTTAATGTTAGATCTTAATATATAATGTAGATCTTTTTTTAAAACAATAGGCATTGAACTTATGGCTTCTAAGTAAATTCTATCCATCTTAATCACAGCCAATTTGATTTCTTTTTGTAATCCTAGTATGCTTCATTTATTAAATTGTGAAGAGTAAAATTAGTGTATAAACTATGAATGATAGTAAAAAATTGACATTGACATGAAATACTATGCAAAAATCAAAATTACTTTTAGAACAAGTTTTTCTAGTTACAATTGTTAACTTATAGAGTTATTGTATGAAAAGTAATTTTGCATTGCATATTGTAATTTAACTGAATTATTCACATCTAGTATTTTAAGTGCCAAGTTTGACAAGCCAAATTCTCAAGTTTGACAAGTTACTACTTGAAAGTAGTGTTTTATGATTCAAATCAAATCAGTTTATTGGACTAGTTCAACTAGGAATTGCTCATGATTTTGATCTGGTTTTTGTTTTAAAACTATTTAAGGATGCCAATTTGACTCATATTTAATCAGTACTTGTTATTCAAATTAAAGCAATTTTTTATGATTCAAGTCAAATTAGTATTTTATAATTCAAATCAAATCAATCTGAGTTTGAGTAGTAATTTGTTAGGCTGTTATTCCTACTTGTATTGTATGAGTCTGAGTATTAATTTATTGTTTGTGCTATTATGTGTATGAGTCTGAGTGTTAATTAAATATATATTTTTGTGTCAACATATAGTTTATAGTAATCTTAAATAATGGAATCACAATCTACATATCAAAATGTTGCAGGGGAAAATGATAGGAAAGGTGATGTGCAAATCGGGGGAACAAAAATGAAATCGAAAACATTAACATTGTTGATGAAAGTACTTATGGTTTTGAAAATTAACCTGAACAACAATCTAAAGCTAAGGAATGCCGTAAAAGAAGGAAAACAACATTAGATGTATGGACTTTTTATGAGAACATGAAAATATGTGAAGATGATAGACATCAAGATAAATGTAAAGATTGTAAAACTTTAATTATGGGAGATGGAACCTAAGTCGATACCTCGAGCCTTGCCTGTCATGCTTAAAGTTGTAAAAAACTTAGAAAATTGAAGCAAACTAAGATGCCATAAATTTTATTGGATAATCTTGGTAAACTAAGAAGTAAAAAAATTGATCAAGGAATTTTTAGGAATAAAGTGGCATTAGCAATTGTAAAACATGATCTTCCTTTTACCTTTATTGAATATGATGGAATTAAGGATGTGTTGAAATATATTAAATCCTGATGTGAAAATGATTTTTAGAAACACACTTGCCTTTGATGTGTGGAGGCTTTATTTAAATGAAAAAGATGGGGTGAATGATGAATCGAAAAAAATTCTAGGTAGAGTTTGTGTTATTTTGACTTGTGGACTTCTTGCATTTAAGAAGGCTACATTTGCTTAACTGTTCACTCTGTTGATCTTAATTAAAAGTTGAGTAGTAAAATTTTAGGTTTTTGTGGCATGCCACCTCCACACACAAGGTATGAATTATAAAAGAAAATAATGGAACTTTTATATGAATGGAGGATGAATAAGAAGATTTTTACTTTAATTTCGGATAATACTTTTGCAAATGACAACATGCAATTTTATTTGAAAGAATAGCTTTGTTTGGAACAAAATTTGTTGTGTGATGGTGAATTTTTTCATGTGAAGTGTTCCACACACATTTTAAATCTTTTTGTTCAAGATGGGTTAAAAATGGCCTTTAGTGCCATTGTTAAAATTAGAGAAACTATTGAATATGTCAATGTTTTAAAGGCAAGAATGAGAAGCTTTGACAAGATTGTTCAAAATTTGTCAATTAATAGAGGTATGAAATTATTCTTGAATGTGCCCACTAGATGAAATTCTACTTTTCTCATGCTTGATAGTGCTTTAAAGTATAAACAAGCATTTATTTGCTTTACAGTTATTGATAAAAACTACAAGCATTGTCCATTTAGTGTGAAGTGGGAAAAGAGTGAAAAGATAAATGAATTTTTAGGGCCTTTGTATGAAATAACAAATTTAATATCCAGTTCAAGCTATCCAATTGCAAACTTGTATTTCACTTAAGTTCGGAAAATTGAATGCCTTCTATTAGATTATTTAAAGAGTGAAGATGAAACCATAAGAGAGATGGTTATTAACATGAAGGTTAAATTTGATAAATATTAGAGTAAGTACAATGTTTTACTTGCTATGGCGATTATTTTTCATCCAAGAATTAAACTTTCCTTGTTGAAGTTTTGCTACAATACTATTGACCTTATAACTTGTGAAGAAAAAAATTAGAATTATGAAACAAAAGTTTTTTCAACTCCGTGAGGCCTATCTTAAGCATTCATCTCTAACTTCCAAAGAACTCACTCTTTAAATGTTACTTCCATGTTGTTCTTTGGAAGTTCTAGTACAAGTAATAGACTAAAAAAAATTTGCACTATAAGTTTTCCCACTTTTACTTCTAATTTGTTGCCTATAAATATAATCCAATGTTTTTATATAATTTATTATATTTTGATTGTTTTTATTTTTTAATTATATGAAATTTTTTGGACTAGAATTTAAAGGTCTTTGATCCTCAAATTATTGCAAGAGCTAGAAAATCTCAAATGGAGATTCATTTGGAAGAGCTAAAGCTTCTTTTGCTTATTATGAAGATTTAAATGTTCTAGATTGGTGGAAGGTGCATAAGAATAGATTTTCAAATCTAGCCATTATGGCTTGTAACTTGTTAAGTGTGCTAATTACCACAATGGCATTTGAATCAACATTTAGCATTGGAGGGCATGTGTTAAATAAGTATAGAAGTTGTCTCCTTCCAAAGAAAGTTTGAGCTTTGATTTGCACTTGTAGTTAGTTCCATGGTTTCACTCCTTCTGGTAATCTTTATGATTTAACTTCTAATTAATTTAGAAATTTCCTAACCCTTCTTATTTTAATCTTTGAACTTCATTAACAATTAAACTTTTAATTGCAGATTTAGAGGATGATGAAGAAGGAAAAAATTCCTTAATTGAGGATTCAAACACAAATGCAATAATTGATCTACATAAGGAGTTACAAGTTAATAATGATAAGGATGCATAGATAGAGGTCTTCTACTTATTTTCTAGTAAGTTTTTTAGATTTGCCATTAATTTTTGTTTAAGTTTCATTAGCTTTTAGTTATACTAACTTATAAAATAATTTTTGTGCATTTTTCTTGGCTATCTTGGACTTTTCATTGATCTAAATCTTCATTGCTAACTGCTTGTTTAAAGACTTGGAGATGGAGTGCTATGGGTGAGTATTTCTTACTTGGTTTTCTTTTCTGTTTTACATATTTGTCTATATCATAATATCATAATAGTCTTAGTGCACTATTGAGAATGAATTGGTAAGTTATATTAGGAAATGAAATTGATTTAAGATAATAATTAGATAAAGATAAGAAAAATAATAGTCAGATTGAAATTGATTTAAGATAAGAAAACCCAAGGCTAGTTTAACTTCCATTATAGTATAATTAAGAAGTAATCTTATAGGGTTTTTCCTTTGAATTAGTTTTTAAAGTTTTAGTGTTAAGTATACAAGTCAAACATAAGCCAATAAGGCTAACTTTTTATAAGTTGTATCAACAGGAAGAAGGCTAGGTTATGTGCAGAGTGTTTAAGAAATGAATATTAACAATTTGGAAGGTAGGGGATTACAAGTCAGTAAATCATTGAGTTAGTCTAATGAAGAAGTCTCCTTCATGCAAGACCACCTTCAATCTAATCCACGCCCAAATATTCCTTATCCAAAGTAGATTTTATTTTGTTGTAATTATAATAATTGTTATATGTGAACAAATAATTAATTATATTAAATATTTAGGATTTTAAATTTACTACTTTTAGTAATTTGATTCATTACAAGTGGGAGAAGTTTGGTATTTCTTTCTTGTAAAATAGCTAAATAGAACAGGGGTGTTGTGGCTTTGTGCAGATTGCAAAAACCTAAAAAAAAAAAAAAAAATTCTGCTAGAGCCTAAATTGGATTGTGGATGAAGTGAAATGAAAATAGGTCGGTCCACAGGCTACTCTGTGAGTTTCATGGAGCGGACTTAGACTCCACAAACACAAATAGGTCTATTTTTATTTGTGGGTCAAATGGACTAGGCCATGATGGGTCAAAACTCGTGCGAACCCATTTTGGCCTGCTCTAACTTGTTTGTTTGACAGCCTTAAAGTTTAATAATAGAATTGAATATACTTATGGAATATTTAACAAATTTTGTAAAAAAGTAGGCATTGAATACCAGTTAGCTACATCTTACATTCCTTAGAAGAATGATGTTATGGAGAGGAAAAATAGGATAATTATGGAAATAACTAAGTGTGCTTCATGACAAATGGTTACCAAAGAAGTTCTTGGCTAAAGCTACAAACACAATGATTTTTTTACTAAACAGATTGTTAACAAAAGCTTTCATTTGAAGCACGATGTGGCTACAAACTAAAGTTGCTTAATCTAAAGACATTTGGTCATCCATGTTTCTCTTATATTCTTTAAGTTAAGAGAGAAAAACTGGACAAGAAAGTAAAACTTAGGATTTACTTGTAGGATTTACTTACCGTAAAGTAACAAAGTAATTGTCAACAGAAATATCCAATTCCTTAAATTAGACACTTGGAGTTGAGAAAATGACAAGAAGCTTGAGTTACAGGAAAAGAATAATGATGTGGATGAAGAACTTGTTAGATGAACTAAATCACTCTTTGACATTTATTAGAGGTGCAATGTTGTTGTAATAGAGCCTATAAGATATGAAGTAGTTGTAACTAATAAAAAATGAATAGCTACAATGAAGGAGAAGCTCAAGATGATTGAAAAGAACCAAACATAGGAGTTAGTGCATAGAACTAAACACAAGAAAGTTTTAAGAGTCAAACAGGTTTACAAAACTAAGCTTAACCTTGATAGTTTTATGAACAAGTATAAGATAAGGCTTATTGTTAAAAATGGTTAAGGTAAATTTCATTAGAACTTTTGCCCTAGTTATTAAAATAGATACTATAGGAATGTTGTTGGCCCTTGCCACATAAAAAAGATAGGCTATACATCAAATGGAAGTTAATTAAATCTTTTTGAATGGATTACTTAGTGGAAGAAATTTTCGTAGAGCAACCTAAAGGATTTTACATTCAACGATAAGAAAAGAAGGTATATTAACTAAAAAAAGCCCTATATGACTTTAAAACAAGTACAAGGCTTTGATACAATAAAATTGATGCACACTTGGTAAACTTAAGCTTTGAAAAAAGCTTGAAGGAATTTACTTTATATATTAAGAAGGGTGATAATAAAATACTTGTGGTATCCCTGTATCTTGACAATTTTTTTTTAATAGGAAGCAATAAGACGTGGAATAATAAGTTTAAAGAAGAAATAAAAAATATCTTTGAAATGACAAACCTTTAGAGGATGACATTTTTCCTTGGTATGTAGATACAACAAAAGCAAAATGAAATATTCATGTGTTAGCGAAAATATGCAAAAGAAATCTTAAAGAAGTTTCACATTGAAGAGTGAATCAAAATAACAATTTTTGTAGAGAAGTTGAAGCTAAAAGGGTGAATGAAAGGCTATATAGAAGCTTAATAGGCTACTTAATGTATTTGACTACAACCAAGCCAAAAATCATGCATGCAGTAAGTTTATTATCAAGGTGCATGCATTGTGCAATTGAAATTCATTTTCAAGTAGCAAAAAGAATTCTTAGATATGTTAAGGGCACATTTAACTATGGAATTAGATTTAGATAGGTTAAAAATTTTAGTCTCCATGGTTATTCTGATAATGATTAGGTTAGTTATATTGATATGAGAAGCACCTCAAGTTAGTGTTTTAGCCTTGGTTTTAAAATTTTCTCATGGTATTCTAAAAAATAGGAAGGCGTAGCTCAATCCACAGTAGAAGCAAAGTATGTAGCTGCTACTACTGCTATGAATCAAGCATTTTGTATTAGGAAGAAGAAAGCACACAAATATTTATAGATAATAAAGTTGTAATTTTAGTTGCCAGTAATCTAGTGTTCCATAGGAAAATAAATTATTTCATGACAAAGTTTTATCTTCTAAAGGGAATCAAAGCATTGACATCTTAACAAAGGCAATGCCTAAGGCTATATTTAAGTTACTGAGGCAAAAGCTTGGAACATGCAACTCTAGAACCAAGGAAAAGTGTTGACTGCTTAACTTATTGAGTTGTATAGAAAATTTTGTTTTCTATTTTTTAGAAGATAAAGTAATTGGAGTGATTATTAGTAATTAGAGTGATTATTATGATTATGATTATCTCATTATGCTATTTTCTATGTACTTATTTGATATTTAGTACTTATTTGATATGCCCAATATGTAATAGATTTTTTTGCAATTTACTTCACTTTATCATGTATAAATGAAGCTTTACAATTCGATAAAATGCAAGTTCTTTTGTTATCTTAAAAACATCTTGTTCTTGTTGCATTTTAGTTTTCTAAAATGCCAATAATTATTTTCTAACATGCTTTTAAGTTCGGAGATTGACTATAGTACACTATTAATACAATAATGTATTGGTACAGTGCCAAATCTAATTATTCATATGTTAATATATTATGTGTCAAATCTAACTTTGAAAAAAAGTAAACTTGATGTACAATTAGATTTAGTGGTGTACTAGTATTGCATTAGTGGTATGTCACAGTCTTTCCTTTTATGTTACAACCAATCTAAGTAATTGTTTGTTTATTTGAAAGAGACTCTAGTCTATAACTAATCCAATGGTGTAATGATGCACCACCAAATTTGATCATAAATTAAATTTATTTATTTTAGAATCAAATCTCACATGCCATATGATAATATATTAATAATTAAATTTGATAGTATACTGGTGTATTACTTGTTAGTGATGTATCATAAATTTCTTCTTAGGGTTTCTTTGTTTAAAAGGAAAATAATTTTTTGGAATTTGTTTTCCAATTTTTCTATATTTGGACATTTAAAAGAGCTAGTCAACAGGAAATTAAAATTTGGTCAACCTAATTTAAAAAATAGAATTCATTTTTTTGCATGCTTGTTACTTTCTATCTTCCATGCCCAAAGCCCTCTTTTTTGCCTTCTTACCTTGTGACTATTTAAGGTAGACCATATGACTGCAACTTGGTATTGTTTTAATCCTTTTTTATTATCTTTAATAAAAAGTGTTGATTTTACATGTTTACTTAACCTTTACATTACGAATAACAATATTATAAAAATATATTATTTTTGATGAACCGACCAATAGGATGTGTTTATTTTTCTTCATAATTCATCCTGTGGTGTTATGTTACTTAAAATTATTAAATTGTATAGAAATAATGTTATTTGGGTACAATATTAAAAAAGTCATGCAATTTTTTATAATTGTTTATTTTAAATATAAAATCTTTATCTTTTTATAAAATTATAGAAGTGTTAAGATATGAATGTCACTTTTTTCTAATAGTCAAAATTAATAATTTTGATCATAAAATTATAAAGCATGAATAAAAAAAATTCTAAATTATATATAATTGTAACTTGATTTCTAAATGTTAATATGTATGAATAATTTTACCTTTTTATGAAAATAATTTTATTCTTAAGTAATATGATCAGTATATAAAATTATATGTATACTATTATTTAAGGATAGAATTATAATTATATATGATTAATAGATCATTTTAATAGTACTTTATAATTTTATATATAAAATTATTAATTTTATCTTTATAAAATTTTGCAAATTTTTCATAAATATGAACTTGATGAAATATTTTGTAAGTATATAGAAGAATTATAAGATTTTGTTTGTGGGTATTTGTATGCCAATTAAGCCATGGCATTTATTACAAAAGATGATGACTTAAAAAAAGTTTGGCTTGTGAACTTTTTTCAACAAAGAGAAAATGACTAGATGAATTTACAAAAATCTATTAGTTAGAAGAACTATGCTATACTATAATCTTGGTACTTTATAAGTAGAGATGTGTTAACTATTAGTTAATAATTTAATGCAACTTGAAAAACTATTATATATTCTGGAATCACATACAAAAGCAAATAATGTAGTGTTGTGGCCCTTTTGCATTCTAATAAGGATAGTAAGTTTAATGCAATTTGAATATTATTTTGATGTAGTGTTGTATCCATTTTTTTCTTATGCTTTGTTGTATTTTAGGCAATTGTTGTTGTCATTTACTTTTTCTTAAAATATTATATTGTGATTATGATATTATTTTGATAAAATAAGGAATTTTTTTAAAATTTATAAAAAGTTGTAATTTTTATTTAAAAAATATTTTTGAAGTTATTTTTTAGGATGTGAGCTTTTTTATTGAGAAAATGTAAATATTTACCTTCATATTTAATGTAAGTAAATCTAAAAGTATGTTTTCTTATGAGCATATGTTTGTTGCAAAATAATTTTTATAAAATTGAATATATTTTAAAAAATTTATCAGAAGAAATTAATTTTTCTTTGTACACCAAGTACTAGAAAATATTTTTTCTTTATGTACCAAATAATAAAAAATCATTTCATTTTTTAGAAATATATTTTCTTAAGCAAGAATTTTCTAAAAATTTTATTTTCCCCTAAACTAAATAGACCTTTAGAGAAAATTGTTTCCGTTCATTATTATAAATCTATGGAATTTTTTTTAATTACATGTTATAAAGATACGTAATGCTTATTTATTTATGCATAAAGAAATGAGATTTTTCTATCAAAAATATCTTTTAAAAAAAGATTCTTTTTAAAAAGATTTGGTTATGTGAAAGAGTGTTGGCTTGTAAGCGAGAAGTCTCTAGAATTGGTACTTGCCTTTTAGCTCCGAAATTGTGATTATATAAGGTTGTCATTATTTTTATAGAAAAATGATTATCATGCCAATATATTAGTAGAGTAGTGATATTCATATTGTCTTAGGGCTTTACTTCTTATTATATTTAAAATTTGAGCTTAAAATTTTGTTGGTATGCATTAAATGGATTACCACCTCTACTATCACTAAAAAAATTATATCAGAGGAGGAGAAAATATATTAATAATTCCTTAAAAACGTTTTTTTATTAGTTAGAGCTCATTTGTTTGGTGTAATTTTCAAGTAGAAGGAACGTTGGAAGATGATTTGTTAGTCAAAGCAGAAGTAACTCTCTGCTGTACGTAGTGTTGCTATTCTTCGGCTTAACTTGTTTCCAGGTAACCAATCTCAAACAAAATGATTTCTGTCATTCCAGAGTAGAGGTAACATCACTTTCCCTTGTCTGATAGTATTTCCGGTCCTCCAAACATCACAGAGAGAGAGAGAGAGAGAGAGGCGCACTCTGCTTTGGAGCTGATACATAATTCTTCCTTCTCTAGGAAAAAATTAAAGGATATAACTTCATTATATATATTAATTATTCTATTATAATTATACTATTAAGGGTTTTTCTCTAATTATTGCTTATTGGAATAAGAGTTTTTCTCCTAAAAGTGACATTAATTAATGAAATAATTAATTATAATTTATTTTTATGAGAAAAAGGTGAATTGTTTCATTAATTATTATCACTTTTATGAGGAAAAACTTAATTTGCATAAGTATTAATTAGCCCTTATTCTATGTACCAGATGCATATATTAGAAAAATCCTTGAAATATTTGTCACTGTACACACATGTGCCCCTTCTTTGTTTTAGTCTCCACATCGGCATTGAAGATGAATGAGCATAGGAGTAAAATGATGATCCGATAGAATAAGAATAGATGAATCTTCTTTTCTTTTAGATTCAATTGTTGAGAATAAAGTATTATTTTATCCTATATATTTTATGATAGAGGAAAAAATTCATTCCATTCCCATAATTCATGAGGTAATAAGACTCTATATGAACTTGCAATGAATGATAAGGAAATAAAAGAAATTAAAAATTTTAAATCTTAAAATTAAGTATCAACTTTTATTTAGATTTAAAATTTCATTAAATAAATTGACATAAATTTTGTTTTAAAAATGAAATTGATGCAAATCAAATATCTTAAGGGACATATGGCAATTTAGAATGACTGCAGCCTTGGCTGCTGGCAACCGTTGCAGGCAAATTTTATCATTTTCTAATATGTGTGGACCCTATAAAGTTAATAATTAGACGTAAAAGTTAATAGTTCTCCTTCATTTATTAAAATTTATTTATCAAGTATGATTAAAAGCATGTGTTATAATTAGAGTACACAAGAATTTTTCGTGCCAGGTTACAAACAATTCCACGTATGGGTTCATTTCTTCTTCGCTTAGTATCATAAATGCAAGAATGTGGCCCATCAGGAGTGATGCAAGGTTTTTCTTTCCCCCTTCAAATAGAACAAATTAAATCGTGGGGCCTTACCACGTAATGCGGAGAGAAGACTGAATGATTTTCTATTAAAAATGATTGATAACATCTAATGGAAGAGTGTTAGTGAAGACTCTTCGAGTGCTATCTTTTCTCTCTTTGCCGGAGGGAATACAGATGCTCTGAAAGGCCTGTTTTTCTAATAAGAATATTGGAGTAAGGTTTTTTCCCAAAAAGTATAGTGGATAATTTTGTTCACTACATGAATGGAATTATGATTGTGTTCGAGACTTATGTTCATTTCTCATGAGGGCTAATTGATGACGTTGGAAATTTGTCACTGTATATAGTAAGAACACTTCAAAAAATTAAGGTGTTTGTGTTAGATATACATTGGAGGTAAGAAAATGGAGATTCGAAAATGTGATGTTTTGATTATGTTTGTTTTATTGGCATATATTTTCTATCACATTTTTCACATTTTACCATTAAGCAAGTATATATAATATTTTCTGTTATCTTAATATTTTATAATTTTAAATATAAATAAATAAAATTATTTCTATAAAGTATCTCTTTCAAAACAAATTGACACTTCATTCCTTCAGGCACATAGTTAGAGTAATACCAAAGGCAGTTAGATAACTTTTCAAAGCATAAACAGCTAATTTTATCTGGTGTCCTTTGCAAATGGAATTTGACAACTTACCCTAATCTTGCTTAGAAAGCAATGTTGGATGAATAATTGTTATAATATCAATGCTATACGTATTGAAATAGTATTGAAAATAAGATTTGAAATTTAATTTCAAATATAAACTAATGATTGTCATTAAATATAAGGTCATAGTACAAATTAAGGAGAAAATACACATAACCTCCTTAAAGTACAGTCTTTTATCATATAATCCTCCTAAACTTTCAAACGTAACAAATAATTCCCTAAAGTTTAGAAAATATTGAAACTTTTTGAAACCGCCGCTATTATGCTTTATTTACAAGCGGATAAAAATCGCAACAATTTCTTAAGGCAGTGGTTTAAACCGCTATTAAGTGAATGGCAGCAATTTAAACCGTTGCTAAAATAAAATAAAACTGCTGCTAAGTTTTTCTATCCATTTTATTGTACTTTTCACTTTTTTTCAAATTTCAGGGGGCTGTTTGTTACATCTGAAAGTTTAGGGGGTTATTTAATAAAAGACCATACTATAAGGGTGTTATGTGTATTTTTCCCACAAATTAATAAAGCTTTATTCAATAAATACAAAAGATTTGTAATTAATTTTAAATCTTATTTTTGATACCTAAAATTTAATTATGCACTAAAAATAAAATTTGAAATTGACAATTAAAAAAAATATTTATTTATTTATTTATTTATTTTTACTTTATCAACTTGCAAATCATTGTTGTAGAATGGACAGTTATAAGGATCACTAGCTCTCAAGACATTGTAACGCCTGTATCGAGGGATTACCCAAGATTTGCATAGAGCACAAAAAAAAAAAAAAGGGAAAAGAGGCAGCCTATCACAGAATTGTGCAAACCGAGTCATATTAAACCCCCCACCCAAATAAAAAAAAAAAAAATCTTACATAAAGGTTAACAAAATTAACGAAACTTGAAAAATTAAAAAAATGACGAAAGAAAAAAAAAAGGCTCGAGATGTAGCAGTCTCTCTCCCTCTCTCTCTTACAAAAAGGCAACCTGTAAAGCACTCCTGTGAGGACCACCGATTGTGAAGGACACTTTGTCCTGAAATTATCAATCATATAGTTTGCCATATTTTCTCTTTCATGATAGGAGCAAACGAGGGGCCTAGAAAGACTGTTTGTTGATTTGAAATGGAAGAGAGAAAGGGAAGAGTATGTGGTACTGGTTTCATTGGTTCTTGGATCATCAAGAGATTACTTGAAGATGGTTATTCTGTTAATACCACAATTCGATCTCACCCAGGTACTACACAATTCTGTTCAAGGAGAGAGAAAGATGGGTTCCATTCTTTATTTCTTTTGATTTTTGCCTTTGTGAACTTTTCATGGCAATTACTTTGACTTGACATATCACCAAGTGTGCCATTTACTGCAATCAACGTACAGAGACGGCTTCAGATTCAAGCACCAGGGCCTAAAATCAAGTGGCATGAAGTGGAAGATTAAATTTACAAGTGGAAAAATTGTTGGAAGTTTTAATTGTTATTAATTGATAATTTTTAATTTAATAAAATTAATTAATTAAAATTTAATTTAATTGTGAGATATACATGAGATTTATTTTAAAATTATGATATTAAAAATATAGACTTAATATATTTATATAGGTTAGTGTGGTTTAGCGGTTGTATAAGTCAAATATTTAATAAGTCGAGGAGAATTATTAAGATTTTATAAATAAAGATTATGATTAGATCTCTTCTTCACTTTTTATATATATACAATTTTTATCCATTGAGAGTGACTACAAAAGAGAAGAACGAAGAGAAAGATTTAGTTAAAAAAAATTCATTAACTTTCTTGAATTCAATATGGTTGTAGATCTATCATATAAGTAAATATAAATTTTATATTTACAGTATTCTAATTATTGTATATAAGATCTTAATAATTAAAATTCTTACATTTGATATTAAAATTTACATGTATGATATTAGAATTTAAAATAATTAATTATACTTCATATTATTTTGATTAAGGGTTTATAATGAAATTTTATATGTATGATTCTTAAATAAAATTATGCAATCAATTTATAATATTTATTTTATAATTCTTTGATACATCATCATGAATTTTTCATTAAAAAAATTATAAATTAATTTCTTGTTAGTAGCAATATGATTTTATTGTTCTTTGGGCATTCTGTTTGAAATTTGCATAAAGGGTGTTTTATTGGTTTCAGTATGTATTTAGATTTTCGTTCGTATAGATACATGAATTTTTGTTCGTATATATATATCTATGTATCTAAAACGAAACTTGGCTCTTTGACATATATTTATATTAAATAGATTTGTTCTTGAATCCCGTTTGGTGTGCTGTTTGGTTTCCTTTCTTTTATATATAATAGTCCTCTGACATGTTTATATAAAATGAATTATATGTACGAGATCCATCAATTTTTCGTTCGGCGTGCGGGTCTATGCCAATCATTAGCCTGTGACATGGTGGCTAATGCTAATTTGGCTTTGTAATCGTGACTTCGCGGCATGAAATCACACTGGGGTGAAACCTCTTAATGCTAATTTGGCTTTGTATATGACCAATTCAGTGGAATTGGTTAGCAATTACGGATGTCTATGTTTATCAAATTTGTATAAAAAAATCATGCATGGAGTGCATAGATAACTAATAATTATTATAGTTATAGGAAACACTTTAAAAACTTAATCATACTGACTCATTAGTAACTATTTTCTCTACATAGTTTAAGCTTAGTATGACAATTAAATAATATGGAGTGATATGCTTTTCATTAGTAATTATAAGTACTTACCTGATAAAGTGGCTCATTTATAGTAATTAGTAGAATATTTTTTTTTCCAGAAATCATGCAATAATACGAGAATTATCTCATATAATAATTTGCCCAAAGGGGCTATTATGTAAGACAATTTTGGTATGGGACATAAAGCATCACAATAATATATCAATTTACAAAATCTATCTACTTAAAAGGGATGAATTTTTTAAAATTAAATATTTTCATATTAGCCTCATAATAAGAGTACTTATTAGTATATCATATTCTCTGCTCAAAGGGGAGAGTATGATGATACACCTAAACTCTCTAGTTGTTGTATTACATTAGAAATCGTTACTATTTATATATCTTTTTTAAATTATCCATTGGTTAATTATTGCATTTTTTATCTTGAACAATGACTTTTGTTATAAATAGTAATTAAGCTACTATTGAGATCTTACATGGATTTAACTATAAGAGATGAAATAAAAACCTGAATTTTGCCTTAGTTATGAGTGACATTGGCATAGCCTTACGTATTGATTCGCTTGCAACCATTATTGCTCAAAGTACTACTAAATAAAAGGAGTTATTTGACAAGTGGGATAAAGCAAATTGTATGTGTCTACATGTTATTAAGAGAACTATCTCTGAGTATCTTCAAATGGATTCGATGAGATTAAGAATGCTAAAGAACTTCATGATATTGTTAATCAAATGTACTGAAAATCAAGCAAGTCTAAGGTTAGGAATCTTATGAGCGAGTTAACAAGTATGAGGTATGATTTTATTGAAAATATTAGAGATTTTATCATGAAAATGGTGCACATAAAAAATAAATTAGCTTTCCATAAAATTATCCTACCTAACAAATTCATTGTTCACTATGCCATTAATTCTCTCCCTCATGAATTTACCTAAATTAAAATTGTCTATAACACCATGAATGAAGCTTAGAGTATTAATGATCTAATATCCAAATGTGTTTTTAAAGAGGAAAAACTCAAAAGAGAGAAAAATAAGAGTACCTTACTATTAGTGTATATGCCCTAAAATCAATCATATTGGTGATTGTAATTTTGAATCATGTCATTTTAATGGCAATTTCAATTATTATATTTATATATATTATCTGCGTAATATATTTAATTATGATAAGAACCTTAAAATAATTATATTTTTAAGTGTCCCTAGTCATATATCATTGTGGATTAGGTTGCTTTGATATGTCAAGACTAGCATGTGTGAAGACTTATATAGGATATTAAGTTTACACATGAGTACAAGTTAGAGAACTTGTATACTGGACCGACCCATATTAAGAACACTACATAGATCGTTATATAAGTGTCATGAGTGGTTCTTAGTGATCATTATTAATATGGTCCTTTGACCTGAGATCACCAAGGTTCCCTACATGTGAGTTTCATATTTTGATACTATTCTATGTCACTAATGGTTGAGTGAATGCAAGGGTAAATATTGGATATGTCACATATCATGTGGAGGGATTTGTGTGATCAAGATGGGATTTGTCCCTCCTATATAACAGGAGTAACATCTATGGGCCCCTTGATTAAGTAAAGCTGAGAAAATGCATGGCCATATTCAGATGAATTGACATGAAATGTCGATTACATTTGTTTCAGTCAGCTTACTTAGGAATCAAGAAACCTTAAGATTGGGCTATACGGGAATGACACGGTCCATGTCTCGTGCTCAATCTAGATGTATAGGACAAAAGGACATAGGTGATGATCACATGTAAAGGTTTAGTCAAATCACCGACTTTCTCATTGCTTGGGTAACACTGATGTGTTGCTAGATACCAATCATTATTTATAATCATTATTTATAATCATTATTTATAATCATTATTTATAATCATTAATATGATCAATGGTCATTGCCAACGTAATGAGAGCCTGTAGGGTTGCACACTTAGAGTCTCGTGAATTTGGAATTAATGGACCAAATTGTTTGGGCTTAATATTTGGGAATTCATGTTATAATTATAAGGTCCAATAGTGAGCCTATAATTGTACATGGAATAAAGCCCAAATAGGCTAGATTTTTCTATACACCTATTTAATATAGGCTTGTTGGGTAATAATAGGATTATTATCATTATTCATGCATCCCAAAAAGGCATAGAAAAAACCCCTAGCACCTCTCTTTCACCAAAACCCCTGAAAAGGCATAGCTAGCATTACGAGGTGAAAGAAGATCAATTCCAACCGGTGTTTGTGTGGACATTCATCGGTGATTCACGGGTTCGTGTGGATACCATAGAGGTGCAGCCACATTAAATGCTGTACTGGTGATCTGATCTTCTAGTTTCTATTCTGGTTCGTGATTTGGATAGCAGATTGGATTGAAAAATGGACAGAAGCAGATCGAATTTGCTGTGTAGCGAACAGAAGATTTTTGGCTGAAAGGTATAAACCCTAATCCCTAATCTATGGTGTTCTAAATTCGCATGGATCCTTAGTGGAAATCGTGCAAAATTTTTATTCCGCTGTGCATGTATGATGCGCGATTTCCAGCAGTGGTATCAGAGCCGCTTGCGAATCCATAGATTAGTTTTCTGTGTTATGCGTTTAAATCTGGATAATTAGTGTTTAATCAGATCATGCATGATGCAATTAGGGTTCTGGATCAATGTAATTATATATGTTGATGAATTGGTTTTGATTAGATTAAAATTAGATTGAAACATACATAATTAATGATTCAATTTTAATGAGATTAAAAACTGGAAACGTAGCTGATGAAGGTTTCATTTTAATGAGATTAAAATTCAAACAGAAACATGTCTGATCGTATACATGTGATGTATGCATTCTGTTTCATTTAATGAGATTAAATTAAAGAAAAACATGGACTAATGTTTGAGTTAATATGATGAAATATCAAGAAGTAGGATTTCAGAATAGTTCTGGAATTAGGGTTCTTGATAAATTCTAATTTTGGCCGATTGTTTTAATGGTTAATACAGAAACTGAAACATTCAAAATTTTTTGAATTTTGCACGAAAGTCTTCAAAATTTTGAATGTAAGATGCATAAAAATTTTTGGTAAGGGGGCTCTACCCCTTCACCCCCGCGAGAGGCGGCCTCCCCTTGATTGTCGTACTAACTTTGTGTAATGCAATAATTGATAGCCTGAATCTAAGCTACGTTTTAAAATCAATCTTTTCGTAACCTTCTAATTTTAAACAAGTTAAAATTGGAAACAAGATCAATTTCAATGAATACCTATGGTTGTTTGTATGCTTACATGTGATGTTTGCTGTATGATGCATAGTTATGGCCCTTACACCATAATGTATGGTTATCTTTCATTTATTGATTTTAGTTTTATTGTAATTAAATACAACCTGCGTGTCATGCCTTTCTCTATAACTTCTAGTTGTACATTCTTTCTCTCACCTTACTTCCCTCGAATGTAACTCGAGTTTTCTCCTTCATTATGTATTGTAAAGCTAGAATAGTTTCCTTTCAAATGTACAACATGTTTAAGCCTGGAGCTTGCTGCCATGGAGACAAGGAATCAAAATCAATATGAGGATAACCGTGGAAGATGCTTAAAGAAGATATCTTTACCCTAGGTTGACCTTTTGATTTTCTCATTAGCTTAGGAAAACCAATGTAGTTGGGTCATAACTATGCATATTTATTTTATGTTTTATTGCATGCTTTATATTAATGTATATGATATGTTAGATATAGGCATGTATGGATGGCAAATAATGGTGAGATCTAAAATAGACATTTAAATCCCTCAATGCAAATATTAAGTTAGTAATAAAAGTGATGCCTTCCAATGAATGACACTTATCAAGGTCTTGATTAACATAAAGTAGGTTTGCCAAAGCAAAGTGTCTAGTTTATCTTGGTGAGACATGATAGGATAATAGTGATGTCCAAATGCTAATAATTGAGTTTTTGACTTAACTAGGCCATCTCAATAGGATTGGGGGCCTAAAGGCATGGAGTTGGGTTTAAGTCCATGAGATGGATTTGAATAAGTGTTGTTCACCTAACTATCCAAGAGTTACATAAGATGTAATTGACAAGGAGTTGCCTACCTAAATAGCCAAAACTTGAGTGATCAGTCAAAGCTGACTTAAGTTTAGGTGAAATATGGATCTTGGCCCACTAGAAAATCTCAAATGCTACGATTTTTTGAAATAATAGTGAGGGCTTTTATTTTGAGAAAAATAGTGGGAGCATTATTTAATAAAAGACCTTATTAAATAAAGAAAATACATGAATCTCATTTTGCATATTTTTCTATTGTAGATAACCATGGCATCAAATGCATCAAATTTATCACTGTGATCTATCCTTGAGAAGGATAAACTGAATGGGATGAATTTTCTCGATTGGTATCGAAACTTGAGGATTGTCCTCAAGCATGAGAAAAAAAATAGTATGTCTTAGAGCAACCTACTCCAGATGAGCCTGCTGCTAATGCTCCTCGAGTAGAAAAGGATGCTTATAAGAAGCATCTAGAAGATGCTCTAGATGTCAGTTGTCTCATACTTGCTACCATGAACTCTGAGCTTCAGAAGCAACATAAGAACATGGAGGCTTTCAATATGATTGATCACCTTAAAGAGGTCTACCAAGAACAAGCAAGACATGAGAGATATGATGTATCTAAAGCATTCTTTCAATGTAAGATGGCTGAAGGAACACCCGTTGCTACACATGTGCTTAAAATGATTAGGTACATCAATAGTCTTGAAAGATTGGATTTTCCTTTACAGTAAGAATTGGCCACTGATATAGTTCTGCAATCGTTGCCTGAGAGCTATAGTCAATTTGTCATGAATTACAACATAAACGAAATTGATAAGACTTTGCCTGAACTGCTTAACATGTTGAGAATTGCTAAGCAGAACTTGAAAAAGTCCAAGCCCAATTCCATTATGATGGTTCAAAAGGGCAAAGGAAAGGGCAAGTCTAAGGCCAAGAATAAAAAGAAAAAGGACAAGACTCATGGAAAGTCCAAGTCAAGTTCCTCTGCACTGAAGCCCAAAGGTGGCGTGGCCAAGGAAGGGCAATGCTTCCATTGTAAAGAACCAGGACATTGGAAGCGAAATTGCAAGATTTACCTGGAAAAGCTTAAAAAGCAAAAGGAAGTAAGACTTCTAACTCAGGTATTTATGTTATAGAGGTTAATTTATCTACTTCTACATCTTGGGTATTAGATACTGGATGTAGCACTCACATTTGTGTAAATGTGTAGGATCTTAAAGAAAGTAGATCATTAACCAAAGGTGAAGTGGACCTGTGCATTGAAAATGGAGCAAGAGTTGCTGCATTAGCTGTAGGGACTTATTATTTATCTTTACCTAGTGGATTAGTTTTAAAATTGGACAATTGTTATTTTGTGCCTACTATTAGTAGAAATTTGATTTCTATTTCTTGTTTAGACAAGAAAGATTTTTCATATATAATAAAAGACAAATGTTGCTCTATTTATTTAAATGAAATGTTTTATGGCAATGCACAATTAATAAATGGTCTTTATGTTCTGGACCTTGAAAATCCAATTTATAACATAAACACGAAGAAGGTCAAAACTAATGATTTAAATCCAACCTATCTTTGGCATTATCGTTTAGGTCATATAAATGAGACACGCATCTCCAAACTTCATAAGGATGAATTTTTGGACTCATTTGATTTCGAATCATATGAGGTATGTGAGTCATGTTTATTAGGTAAGATGACTAAAGCCCCTTTTATTGGGAAAGGTAAAAGGGCTAGTGATTTATTGGGCCTTATACATAGTGATGTATGTGAACCTTTAAACACACAAGCTAGAGGAGGTTATCAATACTTCATTACTTTTACTGATGATTTCAGTAGATATAGTTATGTGTCTCTTATGAAACATAAGTCTGAATCTTTTGAAAAGTTCAAAGAGTTAAAAAATGAAGTACAAAACTAACTTGGTAAAAGTATTAAAGCACTTCGATCAAATCGAGGTGGTGAATACTTAGACCGAGAGTTCCTTAATCATCTAAAGGAGTGTGGCATTGTATCACAACTCACTCCACTAGGAACATCTCAATGGAATGGTGTTTCTGAAAGGAGGAATCGAACTTCGTTAGACATGGTTCGGTCAATGATGAGTTAGGCTGACCTTCCAAATTCCTTCTGGGGACATGCTCTAGAGACTGTAACTTTCACACTAAATCGTGTTCTGTCAAAATCAGTTCAAAAGACACCATATGAGATATGGACAAGGAAACGTCCTAATTTATCTTTTATGAAGATTTAGGGGCTGCAAAGCTTACGTAAGACGTCAAGCTTCTGATAAACTTGGACCCAAATCTGATAAATATTTTTTCATTGGATATCCTAAGGAAATAAAAGGATATTATTTCTATAATCCAACCGAGCAAAAAGTGTTTATTACTCAAACTAGTGTTTTTCTAGAGAGAGAATTTATCTCTAAAAGAATCAGGGGGAGAAGAATAGAACTTGAAGAAATTTAAGATCAACGAGAAAACATTAAACTTGAGATGGAACCTGAGCTAGTTCCATAAATAGTTATGGAAGAACTTGCTCATGTAATACAGAACCCACGTAGATCTAGTAGGATATGTCGTGAGCCTGAGAGATATGATTTTCTCATGACTCATCACGGTGACGTGTTGCTCATGGACCAAGATGAGCCCACAACCTACCAAAAGGCTATGATGGGGCCAGATTTTGAGAAATGGCTAGAAGTTATGAAATTAGAGATGGACTCCATGTATTCAAACTAAGTTTGAACTTTGGTTGATCCACTTAAAGGGGTAAAACCCATTAGGTGCAAATGGGTTTTCAAAAAGAAAATTGACATGGATGGTAATGTGTGTACCTTTAAGGACGATTGGTTGCAAAAGGTTTTAAATAAATCCATGGTATTGACTATGATGAGACTTTTTCTCCAGTTATCATGCTTAAATCCATCAGGATTCTTCTAGCTATAGCAGCATATTATGATTATGAAATTTGGCAAATGGATGTCAAAACTGCTTTCCTTAATGAAAATCTTCTTGAGGATGTGTACATGACACAACTTGAAAGTTTTGTAAATCTTGAAAATGCTGAAAAAGTTTATAAATTGCAACGATCCATTTATGGGTTGAAGCAAGCTTCTCGGAATTGGAATTTTCGTTTCGATGATGCGATCAAAGAGTTTGGTTTCATCAAAAATGAAGATGAACCCTGTGTGTACAAGAAGGTTAGTGGGAGCATAATAAACTTTTTGATATTGTATGTAGATGACATATTACTCATTAGAAATGACATTCCTACACTACAGTCTGTAAAAACTTGGTTCGAAAATTATTTTTCTATGAAAGACTTAGGTGAGGCCTCCTATGTATTAGGTATCAAGATCTATAGAGATAGATCGAGAAAATTGTTTGGCCTAAGTCAAAGTACATACATCGACAAGGTGCTAAAAAGGTTTAGCATGCAAGATTCTAAAAGAGGATTCTTGTCAATGTCACATGGCATAAGTCTCTCAAGAATTCAATGTCCTTCCACAGAGTATGAGAGACAGGGCATGAGTAAGATCCCTTATGCATTTGTGATTGGGTTTATCATGTATGCCATGTTATGTACTCGTCCTGATGTCTCGTATGCTTTAAGCATGACGAGAAAATACCAATCAGATCCCAATTAGATCCTGGTGAAAGTCACTAGACAGCTGTCAAGAATATTCTTAAGTACTTAAGAAGAATTAAAGACATGTTTTTTATTTATGGAGGTGAGGAAGAGCTCATTGTAAATGGTTACACTGATGCTAGCTTTCAAACCGATGAAGATGACTTCAGGTCGCAGTCAGGTTATGTATTTTGCCTTAATGGTGGCGCTGTGACCTGGAAGAGTTCAAAGCAAGGGACAGTGGCTGATTCTACAATAGAAGCTGAATACATTGCAGCATCAGATGCCGCAAAAAAGGCTGTTTGGATTAAGAAGTTTATCAATGAACTTGGAGTTGTTCCTAGCATTGCTGACCCAGTAGAGCTCTATTGTGACAATAATGGAGCCATTGCACAAGCCAAGGAACCTAGATCTCACCAGAAATCCAAACATATACTCCGGTGCTATCATCTTATAAGAGATATTGTTAACAGAAATGATGTCAAGATATGCAGAATACCGACTGACGATAATGTCGCCGATCCACTGATAAAAGCCCAAACGCAACAAAAGCATGATAGTCATATGAGATCCATAGGTATTAGATACATGCATGATTGACTTTAGTGCAAGTAGGAGATTGTTAGTGTATATGCCCTAAAACTAATTATATTGGTGATTGTAATTTTGAATCATGTTATTTTAATGATAATTTCAATTATTATATTTATATATATTGTCTGTGTAATATATTCAATTATGATAATAACTTTAGAATAATTATATTCTTAAATGTCCCTAGTCATATATCATTGTGGATTAGGTTGCTTTGATATGTTAAGACTAGCATGTGTGAAGACTTATATAGGATATTAAGTTTACACATGAGTACAAGTTAGAGAACTTGTATACTGGACCGACCCATATTAAGAACACTACATAGATCGTTATATGAGTGTCATGAGTGGTTCTTAGTGATCATTATTAATATGGTCCTTTGACCTGAGATCACCAAGGTTCCCTACATGTGAGTTTCATATTTTGATACTATTTTATGTCACTAATGGTTGAGTGAATACAAGGGTAGATATTGGATATGTCACATATCATGCGGAGGGATTTGTGTGATCAAGATGGGATTTATCCCTCCTATATAATAGGAGTAACATCTATGGGCCCCTTGATTAAGTAAAGCTGAAAAAATGCATGGCCATGCTCAGTTGAATTGACATGGCCATGCTCAGATGAATTGACAAAAGGACATAGGTGATGATCACATGTAAAGGTTTAGTCAAATCACCGACTTTCTCATTGCTTGGGTAACACTGATGTGTTGCTAGATACCAATCATTATTTATGATCAATGGTTATTACCAACGTAATGAGAGCATGTAGGGTCGCATACTGAGAGCATGTAGGGTCGTAATGAGAACCTGGTGAATTTGGAATTAATGGACCAAATTGTTTGGGCTTAATATTTGGGAATTCATGTTATAATTATAAGGTCCAATAGTAAGCCTATAATTGTACATGGAATAAAGCCCAAATAAGTTAGATTTTTCTATGCACCTATTTAAATAAGCTTGTTGGGTAATAATAGGATTATTGTCATTATTCACGCATCCCAAAAAGGCATAGAAAAAATCTTAACACCTCTCCTTGACCAAAACCCCTGATGAGGCGTAGCTAGCACTACGAGGTGAAAAGAGATCAATTCCAATCGGTGTTTGTGTGGACATTCATCGGTGATTCACGGGTTCATGTGGATACCATAGAGGTGTAGCCACATTAAACGCTGCACTGGTGATCTGATCTTCTAGTTTCTATTCCAGTTCGTGATTTGGAGAGCAGATTGGATTGGAAAATGGACAAAAGTAGATCGGATTTGTTATGTAACGGACAGAAGATTTTTGGCTGAAAGGTATAAACCCTAATCCCTAATTTATGGCGTTCTAAATTCGCATGGATCCTTGGTGGAAATAGTAGGTAGTGATCTGTTAATATATTATTAAGGAAACTCATATGACCCTCATTTCCCTTTAAAAATGAAATAACTATAAAATGGTTTAGTTTTTTTTTCCATCTTATTCGATTCTTAAATACAAATAAAAATGGTATGGAAGCTTTACACGATAACCATTAAGGTACTTCAAAAGCATTGTTCACAAGTGCTAGCTACTGATTGAAATTATGATGAGAACTATCCAATTAGAAACAATCAAAATAAAATGTACGAGGACTCATTTCCCAATTTTAATTTCTCTAACTGCATTTGAAGTTATTCATGTGGGATTATATAAGTTACTCAATGGGCATAAAGGAAATTTGATGCAGGTAGCAATCCATTTGGTGACGTCCTTCAAGCACCTATGGTGCATGTGGATGATCTAGCAAGGACACATGTATTTTTGTTTGAACATCCTAATCCAAAAGGAAGGTATAATTGCTCTTCATGTCTGGTGCCCACAGAAATGATGGCTCAAGTTCTTTCTGCCAAATATCCAGAATTTCAAATGCCAACAGCAGAGTGAGTTCGTTCTATTTTCCCCATATACATAGTTTAGAAGTTTTGATTCATTGGATCCGCTTGTTTTGACAAAAAATGTTATCCATCAAATGTAATTATAAAATATTAAGATGAAAGAAAGTATTTTATTTATTTAATGTTAAATATGAAGAGTTTAGGAAAAATAACATTATCCTTTTATAAAAAAGGAGTTTATTTTCCTCATTATTATAATTTTAAGTATCTTTTTTTTAAACCATAAATACAAATGGCATGTCACTACTTTATCTATATACATAAAAATGATATTTTCTTGCAGAAAATACTTTTTGATGAAACAAATGGAACCATTAAGTAAATGGTTTTTCTTTGATCTCTTTGTCACTTATACTCAATACTTTCTTGTCTATGTGCGTAGCTCGTTAAAGGGAAGTAAAGGTTGTAAGTTTCCTCATTTTTCCTCAAAGAAGCTGATAGATGTTGGATTTGAGTGCAGGGATGGACTGGAAGAGATGCTTGAGGATGCAATTCGGTGCTGCAAAGAATGGGATTTTCTATAATTATGTCAAGTGAATACGATGAAACCAAAACAAGAAAAGCTAAAGCACGCATGGAGGGTGATGGATGTTGTTTTAATGATATATCATATGGCCAGCGAAGATGTTCCATGAAGTTTATGCCAAAAATCTTAAAATGCAATCTTTGGAAGAGATGGGCCATATGCCAACTGGGTGATATCGTGTTAGTATGTTTATCAATATTGATAAGTATGGGGACAGAGTTCAAATCCTGTCCCTACTATTTTCCTTCTCTCTTCTCTGTTGATGTGTTCTTGTTGGTGACAGTGGATATCAGAAAACTTTAAAATGAGAATGAGTCGAGTCAGGCTTCGAGAGATTTGGATAATACGCTTCATAACTTCAAACTTTCTTATTATAAAAATAGATAATGTTGCCAGTTGGGTAGACAACTTAAAAAGTAGACTTGACTGGTGGTTGAACTGGTTAGGTTAAGGCCAAGTCAACGCCCATATCATTTGAAGTGGTATTTTTGAAATGTAATCTGTTTTAGTAAGCGATCTACAGTACAGATTTTTGGTTTTTTTTTTCTCTTTTTCAAATATGTGGCAAAGAGGGGACTGAATTGATTTCTTCATGATCTGTGGGAAGAGTGTTAGTGCCCCAGAATAATTGCTATATATCTGTCTCCTCAGTAGAGACAGATGCTGTGAAGTGAAAGGCCTGCTTATCCAAAGGTTATAGCCACTGCTTTAGTGGATTAAGGTCCCATTGATGAGGATTAAAATTGTTCTCCATGATTGTCTTTGAGATTCATGTTCATTCTTGTGTGCACTACGTTATCACTTGCGTCTGTCTATAAAACATCATCACTTCAAAAACTAAGGGGTGAAAGTGTCTGGATACATCAAACATTTTCATTGGACACTATAAAACACATTAAAAAGCTAAAAATGTTCAAATTTAATATTTAGCACTGGTTAACCATGATTTAATATACATTAAAAAATTTTAGATCTAATTTTATATGAATTTTTTTAATGCTTTCACACACATGTATATAATTATTATACATACTAACCTCTTTATATGTGCTCTTGAGCGTCTTTAAAAACATTTTTCACTTAAAGTTTTATTTTACAGTTTTATCATTAATTATTGCATTCAAACTACATTCAAAATATTTGTTTTATATTTTTTTCTTAGAGTACTTTTTTTTACAATATTCTTTTACAAATTTACCCAAAAAAAGTACAATTTTTTACTTTGTTTCTCTCTTTTATTATTTTCTATGTCATTTATTAGCTTCATTTATATAAAAACACTCAACATTATAATTTTTCTTTAACTTTAATTTTCACAAATGGGATTTATAAACATTGTAACTGTATTTTCTCTTTGCTTAAATTGTATTGTATGAAATTTTATCTATAATCTTTTTTCATAAAAAAGCTATGACTATAATTTAAATATAGATAACTATTATTTTAAAATATATTTAAATATATAATTAAATATATGATTAATTTTTAATACAATTAAAATTTTTAATTTGTTTAATTCTACGTGTAGTCATTATTAATTAATGGGAAAATAGAGTTTAGTTAAAGTATATAATTTTTTTAAATGAGAAAATATCTTTGAACATGCATTGTTATATACTATTTTACACAGTGTTGGAGAAATTAAAAACCTTTCATCTTTCTATTTTATCTATCATTTATCAAAAGGCATTATTAGAATTAGAACAAATATAAAATAATTTAAAACATTCTAATATTTTTAAAAAAATTAATTCTATAAATATTAATTAGTTTTATCTTTAGGATTAAGAGGCATGTTCAAAGCAAATTTCATATGCTTCCATTTAAATTTAATTTTCTAAGCTTTGTATTAATTTTTTTAAATTCTATTACTATTTAAGTATTTTTTGTTATCAATTTAATTATTTTTTATTAGTAAATCATATATAAAAATAATTTATATTTTTAAATAGTATAACTACCCATTACTTCTCATTTAGTGGGAAGTTATATTATTTAAAGTACGTAAAAATCATTGTATAATCCTTTTCCCTCTTAATTATATGTAGTTTATATTTGATATTTTGGGGAAACGAAAAGTGGAGTCTAAAATCCACCAATTCCCTTTATATTAGTAAAAATAAATATAAAATAATATTAAACATTATAATATTTTAAAAATTCATTTTGTAAATATTGATTTTTTTATTTTTAAAATTAAGATATATGTTCAAAGCAAACTTTATATACTTCCAATTAAATTCGAATCTCTAAACATAATATTAATTTTTATTTATTTTCTATTACTATTTAAGTGATTTTTCATTACTAATTTAATTATTATTTTCATTAATAATATATATAAAAGTAATTTATATATTTAAATACACTACCTGTTACTTCTCATTTAATGAGAAGTTATGTTATTTAAAGTAAGTGAAAAATTACTGTATAATCTTTTTCCCTGTTAACTATATGTATTTTATATTTGAATTTTTAGAAAAAAGAATAGTGGAATCCAAAACCCACCAATCCAATTTATATTAGTATAGATATTTATGACAAGTCATGTTATGTGCTTTTAAATTTCATAGTGCAACACATCTTGTGAGTCATATCAATGTTCATACTTGTTGATCATGTCTTTGTAGTTATTTACTAAAATTAGGGTGACATAAGTAATGTAAGCAATGTTCAGTTTCCCTCTATGATTAGGGGTGATTAGTTAAACTTAACCAAGGAAAAGCTATCATATGAAGTAAAATAAATACTAACCAATTTTTTTATATTATACGGAGCTAGCCTCGTTATTTTTATCTTTTTATTTTTAATCTTCCACTTGACAGAACCCTTAAGTAAACAATCTTTAGTGAGGGGTTAGAGAATATACAATAAGTAGCGTCTTAGATCGAGATGAAGGACTAACTGCCTATTTATAGGGAATGTGTTGAGAGATGAAAGTCAGACATTTGAGTAAATGAATGCCTCTATCCGTGCCACTAAAGGTGCGTCCGAGCAGCCAAGAGGTACCCAAGCGGCTAGGATAGGTCTGCACTAGCAAGTATACTCTTGTCTCGAGCGGCAGGAGGGGGTGTTCATTTGGCTAGGATGAGTGCTATGTCTGATTGGGCGTGTATTGGTCCGAGCACAAGGCTTATGTCACCATTTATATCTTCTCATAAGTAGGTGAGTTTTAAAGTTTTGGATTTCATTAGATTGTGATAGAAAATGAATCATTTATTCATATGCAACCTTATAATTGTTGCTCTCAAAGTTATCCATATTACAAATGAAAAGTAGGAGCGATTGATTCATGCACACAATTAAGCACTTGGAATTAAACTTGGGATAACAAAACCTTTTAGGACACCAAATGTCACTTGAATCAAAAGGATTGGACATTATATATTATGTCAATCCCAAGTAAACAAAAAGGAGATAGACATAAAATACAATGATATACATAAATGTCATGAGTCTCTATACAAATTTATTTATCACACTCAGAAGTATATTGTGTTTTCCATTTTACTGCATATTATAAATAATCCCTACATATGTATGTCTCATTAAACATGACTTTCTCAGACAATTCTCCCAAAAAAAAAAAAAGAAGGTTATTAATCTGAAACAATCGGAACAACTAGAAAGTGAAATTGTAACATAATTCTTCCTCATTTTTCAAGGAACTTGTGAACAGGAGAACTTTTAGAGAACCACTAGCTTTGAAGGAGCATCTGTCCTGAAAGAGTGAACCCTATCGGCAAACATATTCCATTTTCCACATTATTTGTTTCATGATAGAAAAGACTTGTATTGGAATGGTAATAAAGGCAGAGTATGTGTCACACGTGGTTCTGGTTTCATTGGTTCTTGGTTCATCAAGAGATTACGTGAAGATGGTTATTCTGTTAATACCATAATTCGATCTCATCCAGGCTCACCAATTAACAAAAATAACTAACCTATAGAGAAATTTCTATTTTCTGCCATTTAAATTATTAGTTTTTACACCGAATCTTCTTCTTGTGGGTCTTTCTTTTTTACTGCTATTTTGAATTCTTCATAAATTTTTTTCTTATGATGCACTTAATTATATGATATTGTCATGACCATTTCTTGTTTCAAGAATTTCTACTGGTCTGGATGTGGGATATAGATACATAACTTTGTTAGCACCCTTAATGGTATCATGACATCTGATTTTTTCATATGCTTTTCACCTTTTCAATATTCTAGCTTTGAACTCATGACGTTGTGTGTATTATTAAGGAAAAAACAAAAAGTACAAAACTTTGTTCTTGTGGGTCTGTCCTTTTATTTGGCTATTCTAAATATGTTCATCAAATTGGTTTAATTTAAGATTTAATTGATTTAGGTGATGATCACTTTTTGTTCCATTTTGAGGGAAGAATGTTGGACTTTTGTTTGTATGAACATGTATTTGTCATTATTTATTGTTCATTTGACATCATCTTTAAATTTGAGATATTGAACATTGAGAATTATCTTCCAATGGAAAGCAAGGTAATAATTTTGTTCATTTTTACTGGAAGCAGGACAGAACAAAGATGTTAGCTTCCTCACAAATTAAGAATTATCTAAATGCAGATCTTAGCAATCTAGAAGGCTTCAGTGTAGCCATTGAAGGCTGCAATGGGGCTTCATGCCGCTACAGCAGTTGATTTTGAAGAAAGAGAGCTTGAGGAAATAGTGACTTAAAGATCCATTGATGGAGCCTAAAGTATTCTAAAGACCTGTAAGAATTGAAAAAACATGAAGAAAATTGTTTACACATCCAGTGCTTTTGCTGTTGCTTTCAGTGATGAAGATGCTGAACCAATTTAAGCAATGGATGAGAGTTTCTGAAGTGATATGGGTTCTTTCAGCTTTAATGCCATTCGGGTGGGCTTATGCTGTGTCTAAGACATTGATAGAGAAAGCAGTTCTTGAATTTGCAGATGAGAATGACTTGGATATTGTGAATTTGATTCCTACATTTGTTTTTGGACCCTTCATTTGTCCTAAGCTTCTTGGCTCAGTCTGTACTTCGTCGGCATTTCTATTTGGTGTGTGCTGCTATACTTTGTGGTACCATATATATGATAATAGTATGTCTGTCTCATATGAATTTATGAAAATTATGCATGAACTCAATAAGTTTAAAATGTTAAGAATTCATCTAGGTTCATGAATCCATGATTATCCACTATGGCCTTCTCAAGCTAAATGGTTCATAAAGCTTTTTGTCAAGATATTTGAAGTACTTTTTTCTGTAACTATTTATGCATAATTATTTAAGTTCCTTATAATATAAACAGAAGGAAACTGATGCAGGTGAAGATCAATTTGGTTTAGTCCTTCAAAGGTGCATGTGGATGATGCAGCAAGAGCACATATATTTTTGCTTGAACATCCTAATCCAAAAGCAAGGTATAATTGCTCATGATGTTTGGTGAGCATTGAAAGAATGGCTGAAGTTCTTTCCTCCAAATATTCAGAATTCAAAATGCCAATATCAGAGTGAGTTGACTATTCTTATTCTCTTCATTAACTAGGTGATTGTTTATTAATCTTGTTGTAACAAATATTCGATTCTTTCTTTGTTTTGTAGCTCGTTAAAGGAAATTATAGGTCCCAAGTTTCCAAATCTTTCCTCAAAAAACAGCTTAAATGCTGGTTTTGAGTAAAAGTACGGACTAGAGGAGATGGTTGAGGATGCAATTCAGTGCTGCAAAGAAAAGGGCTTTCTGTAAACCCTGTTAATAGTGAAGCAAATAAAACCGTAATACGAAGAATTGTAGCAGGCTAATTGATTACTTCAATTATATCATATATTTGATGAAGACAGTACATAAGGTGTGTGTCAACTTGTAAAATGCAGCCTCAAGTAGAGGTAGCTACCTTAGTCAGATAACATTGCCAAATGCTGATAATATCGAAGGAAAATAATCAATGCAAATACCATTGCATTGGACACCATGTGTACTTTTGATTACTTTAGACTTCTTGCTCATCCATTATAGACAAGTTATTTAGTTATAGTCTAATAACTTATCCAGTAATTTTTCTGACATTGCCTGTGGATACCAGAAATGATATGGACTAAAGGTTAGTGTTAGTAGCGGTAGAGTGCTCCAAAAGAAAAGATAATTCTTGAGGTTAATGAAGGGAATAGATCCACAGTACAAGTGAAAAAGGGTGCACGAAGATATGCTATTCTGTTCTAGCATCATACATTTTGGTTTTGTCTCAACCCCATCCTCCATTTTGGTATTTTGTTTGAGCCCTCAACAGGTATCAAATTTGCTAGATTAAACCAAGATCCATTGTGAGAAGACATACATGAGCAAGTAATTCTCCTCCTCATAGAGCTATTGAGAATGTGCCTGCCATTCACGTTAGCTTGTTGCATGAGTAAGCTTCTTTGTTCACATTTTACATATCGTCAGTCAAGGATAACTAAGATATTGTAACTACTGAGTGCTAAGCTAGGCAGCGCGCATCAAGCAAGGTAGACTTGCTACTCTTTTTCTTCTCGTAGTAGTTCAAAAGACTAATACTGAGTGTGAAAGTAAAGCATCATGTTGCAAGCATCTACTATGCCTTTCACTCGAAACTCATGTCAGTGAAAAATGGCTATAGCTTCCCTGTCAGTTTCTTAGACATTGGTGAACCTGTCAAACCATTTAGGTAGCGTAAATGGATGCAAGAGTAGAAGATACAACATATAATTAAATAAGTTGGTGATGGCTTGGCAAATCGGATATCATTGGTTTATAGGATCAGAATGAAAGAAAATATCAGTTGCAAAAAATAGTTGCTCATTTGGATTGTGTAATCCCATCAAAATGCCAAATAAGAAAGGCTACCTGCTACCATATATCAAAGAGTCAGAGACATTCTAATTGTAATTGTAGTTAAAATAAGTAAGCTAACAAAAGTATAAGATGGAGACATTATTAACGCAAATGGAACATGGACAAAATAATAAAGTAAAAGTAAGAGTAAATCAAAGGGAAACTTATCTGCAATACCATCCAGAACAGAGTGGAAGCGAGAAAAACAAAAGGCATCTGCTCGGTTGTGTGACGATCATCTTTAAGGGATGGGAGAGAAAAGCATCATCACCATCTTCATAATCAAGGTTTGCAGAACACAGATCTCTCACTTGATGGCATCTTACAGCGGCAGATGATGAATAATGGAAAGAAAGCATGGAAGCTAGCTGCCTGTAGATTCTCGAGTAGGTCTGCAACGTGTAAGGTGGGCTGCTTTCAAATAGAATTATAGCATAGGTGGATAGATTGGTAGATTAAGCTCGTAATTATGTCAGTTTCCAAATCACAGAACAAAATTTGATATTATACAGCAAAATTATCTAATTACAACTATTTATAAAATTTTATTGTATTAGACAATATCGATAAAAATGTTAGCGTGTGATTACCACCATGGGCTACTCAAAAGTGATTATTTTAACCAAGCAATGCAACATTAGTTGAATTGAATAACAAATATTGTGTGCATGATAACTAAGAAAAATAGTTCAAATTGGAATATGCAGTTGAGGGAAGTTAGAGAATATATAAGTAATGCTTGTAGAACATCCGGCTATGTAATTCATAATTGCACATGCCTCTCAAGGGACCAGATGAAGAAAAGTAACAGGATAGTTTTCCTATAATGAGAACCAATGACCATGCCTTTAAACTTTATCAACTATTTTCAATTCCCCGTTATGTTTTCTTCATTCAGATTCAAGAGAGGACATTCTGCAATATGACATTTCAAGATTGTTTCCTTCTTACGTAACCCAGGACTGCCCTTATGCTTGAGCAATAGACAATTCATAGAGAAAACGGTTTTGGCATTATAGTAACATATTCTTTGCTCCCTTTTTTTTTTCAGCCCACTCATCCCATTTTATTAGATTATGGAATTTGAGCTTCTTCAAGTTCAGGAATGCTTAATTGCTACCATCATGACTTGTTGATCTTGTTGTTGATTGAGAAACATCACAAATGTAAGATATTATATCCTCCCCATTGCCATTACTAGTGGCTCTCATTTCTGATGTTATTTCCTTGCCACTATCACAAATTGTTGATCCTATTGTTGTCATTGCTTTCTCTCCACCATCACTAATGACTGATACTATGCCCTTGCCATAGTTGCTACCACCAACAACTCTAATTGTTGATGTTAATCCCTCATCAGGAATATGACTAGCTCATCCTATTGTTAACATTACTTTCTCACCACCATCATTAATGTTTGATATTGTTTCCTTGCTATGGCTGCCACCATCACTAGCTATGATTGCTAATATTACTTCCTCACTACCATCACTACTTTTTGAGTTTATTGTTGAGACCAAGTTTTTCAGTGTCAAGATCTTACTAAGGATCAAAAGGGAGAAGTGGGATTGTAAATCGTGAGATCATAATGAGATTGTAAAATCCTACCTGGAGTTCCAATATACATTTTATATATCTACTTATGACCTTTTTGTTAGAAGAAAGAGGATTTTAAAGTAATTAACTATGCATATAAAATTAAAGGCCACACATGTTGTCATAAATTAAAAAGAAATAATAAGTCATCAAGTTGTAAATAATCCAAATTGGTAAATTTCAAACAAACAATAATATTAAAAAGACAAGGTGTCAACATAATTTACTAAAATTCATGATCTTCAACATGTTAAACATCTTCGAGTTCATCCTTATCCTTGTTCTTATCTTCATGGGATCATAATGAGATTGTAAAATCCTACCTCAAGTTCCAATATACATTTTATATATCTACTTATGACTTTTTTGTAAGAAGAAAGATGATTTTAAAGTAATTAAATATGCATATAAAATTAAAGGTCACAATGTTATCATAAATTAAAAAGGAACAATAAGTCATCAAGTTGTAAATAATCCAAATTGTTAAATTTCAAACAAACAATAATATTAAAAAGACAAGGTATCAACATAATTTATTAAAATTCATGATCTTTAACATGTTGAACATCTTCTAGTTCATTTTTATCCTTATCCTTATCCTCACGGGATTGTAGTTTATCCATGTACATGTCTTCCAGATTATTTGCATCCTTATCTTCTCCCTTAACACCTCCATCTTCATCTTCAAGCACAAAATCACCACCTTCATCATCATCTCTTCCTTCTTGTGCATCCTTATTGTAATTTTCCCTTTTACTAGCTATCCATTTATCATTAAGAGATAAATCATCAAAGCTATCCATCTCAATGGATTTTCTAACTTGTCCATCTTTCAACTTTAGATCATACATCACAAAACTAAGTCATTCATCTTGTTTTGGTGCAAATGATTTCCTTCCTTTGTATGGATCTATTTTTTTTCAAAAACATCATAACTCATGAGTAATTTAAACATAATGAAAACAAAGGAGGCAACATTTAAATAAATGATTATACTAATAAGCAAAAAATCTTACCATCTTAAAAGTACTCCAATTACATTCACACTATGAAGAACTACAAGTCAAGCTTAATATTCGAATGCCAAACCTTTGCAATTCAAGAAATTCTACTCTACAAGAGTTCCACTACATAGTTAGAGTTTTCATGTCCTTTGTTATCAAAGTAACTTTAATGCCAAATAATCCATTTTTAACTTTAAATTCATCAAGTTGCACATGAATCTTAACCCTTTCATATTTATTAGGTATCATTATTCCTAAGCATTCAAATAATCTTTTGGTGACTTCAAAATTAACCTTGAAAGTAGGACTATAATGAAATTAAGGATTCAAACAATATGTTATTGCATGTAAGGGCCTATGAAGTTGAACACCCACCTTTTGTCAATAATTTCTAAAATAGACTTATAATTACAAAGATGACAAATAACAACAAATATAAATTATAATGCATAACAAAAAGGATGAATAACAATAAAAATACATTATAAATGTTAAAATTACCTTTTCATTAAAATTATCTTGAATCATTTCTTTTGCATAATCTATTTCTTCATGAATGAAACCTATACTTGATTTTTCATCAAAATCAACTAATTGAAGGAGCTTGATAAGAAGATATCTAACTCTAAGACAAGTCAATACATTTTTCCAAAATCTACTATCCATTACCAATGATTATATAAGTTGTCCATCCATTTTAGTTGCAAAGTTACTCGTTCTCCATGTTTTTGAATTAAACATGTTTATCAATGCACTTTTATTGTTGCTAAGGCACCTTAAGGTAAAAAAGGATGTAGTAAAGCAAGTAATAACTAGCCTAATTAAATCCTCACCTTTTGTAAAGTACTTTAACATACTAATAACTATAGTCCTCCGATAAATCTATGTTGTGATCTTTCTAACTTTAGCAATTGTCAAGTGATAGATATTTAATTTTTTCTCAAAATCCTCCAATATCAAATCAATGTGATAAGTAGCATAAGGTGTCCAAAAAAAAGTTTCCTTTTCTCTATTAACATTTCTCCCACATCCTTATCATTTGCAAGTTTATTAGTGATCATAACATTTTCTTCACCTACTTGTTTAACGATGTCATCTACCATTTCAAATACCTTATTAATTGTCTTTGAAAACTTAAATGTATCAATTGATGACAAAAAGATTGTTCCCTTTGGGGTGTTGAGAAGAAAATTATATATGGATTGCTTTTTTTTATATGTCCAACTATTTGACATGATAAAGCAACCTATTTTCTTCCATTGCTCCTTATGCTCCTTAAGCAATTTCTTAGTGCAGGTAACTTCTTAATTCAAGTATTTTTCTCTAATCTCTTAGTAAAAAAGGGGTTTCAATTTAATTCTATATTTCCCAATCAATTGATACATTTTTAGAAATTTAGGATATTTCACACAATTGAATGGAATTACACTAGTGTTAAAAAAAACTTGGATATTTGTTGAAAAATTTTCTCCCTCAAATCTCATTTAAACATTTAATTGATTATGGTTTGCATTTTTTTCTATACTTGAAGTGGGTTTTTTAAGCATTGATTCTAAAGATCCCCTTCGAAGTTAAGTGCTTTCATTGCTTCCTCTATTAGATGAAGCATTCACTTTAACATTATTGATATTATTTCCAAAAAAACCTTTATTTTTTAAAATGAAATTTTCATTGCTTTTGAAACTTGTTCAATCATTTTATTTTTAATATCATTAAGCACCTTTAGGTGAGCATTTATATCTAGGTGACTACCTCTTAAATGATATTTTAATCTATAAACACTTTTTTACTTATTGTCTAACATAATATTTATGTCTCACTTTTCTAAGATTCCTATCCACTTCAATATCATGTTCCCACCCCACATCATTTTTATTTCTAGGAAAAATTTTCTAGATTAAGAAATTTCTAGATTTTTTGAGAAAAATTTCAAGCTTAATTGTATTAGCCTAACCTATTGCAACAAAAATGGCAAATTAGCTGACTTAGTAGGATCATACGATCTCACCAAATTAACCAATATGTCACTACTGACTCAAAAAGTCTATCTCTTTGCAATCCACTATGCATTTCAACATGAATTAGAGAATTAAAAACAAATGATTGTGTGATCTTATGAGTGGGATTATGATTCTGATAACTCTATATATACCTTCTTTTTATTGCCATTAAAGATTGATATAGTTTGAGTTGTATTCCATAGGATCAAATGACGAGTCTCTCTAAAAAAGACATGGCGGTTAAGCTTCATGTATTGATCAAAGTTCTTTATGGAACATCTATTACAAGCAACATGTTGGACTTTAGAGTGATTTTTAAGAAAGATAGAACAATACAACAAGCATTGCCTTAACAAAAGGTCTAACTCAAAATAACTCAACATGAATGTTGGCATCACAAAAAACCTAGTCTTTGAAAATTTCTTAGACTCCATTAAGATTTAATGCTAATCTATGTTTTTTAGCATAGGAAACCTCCTATAGATCTCAAAGCCATCATTAAACCTTAACACTTGCCTACAATGTGTTTCCTTACTTTTCTAAAAGTTTCAATCTTTGTCACATAAGTTAATATGCCAAATGCCAAATACCTCAACAAGAACCAAGAATCATCTTCAGAAATGCCATGTAAAGACTTGATGTATATGGATCCTACAACTAAAGTAACTTCTTGGTTGCATGAGGTTATTAAGATGACATTGCCCAGTGCACTAGCCTTAAAGGAATTCTTGAGTAGTTTTTACTTATAATAATCCTCCCACACATCAATAATAAAAATAAATGTCGATAAAAGTTATAATAACCTTTAAAAGGATGCAAATAGGAAGTAGCAGTGGCAAATTTCAAAAGAAAAGAAAGATAGCTATTGATGAAAGATAAGATCTTACTAAATGATAAAAGTTAGCTTTATACCTAACTACTGTGAAATCAAATCAAGAAAGCCAAAAATCAAGGAAGTTATTGAGCCTTACTCTTATAGCTTAACATTTGAATAAGTAAATGAGGAGATAAAAGCTCAGAAAGAAAATATTGAAATAAAAAATATTGATTTAGAGGAAATAAATAGAATCATTAAGAAGGAATTGATAGAAGTTATAAGAAAGAAGAAGGAATATGATGTTAATATATTTGATATATTGAATCATTTATCTGTTGTGTAATTGGTGTTGTTATTAAGTTACATGAAATTTTCAAATGTAGAGTATGTGACCCTTAGGGAGTACTTGAATACATAGGAAACTCTATCTATTTTTCTGTAAAATTTTATAATGAAATAGTATAAAGCTAGTGAAGGGTTAGTGTAGAATTAATATAGTTAGAGTCAAAGTTAATGGAAACTAGATAGGTAAATCCACGCCGATTACAATTAGGATCAAGTTATGACATATTATTATGATACATATGTATTTAAGTAATTAAGGTATAATTTTCAAGCAGTATGATAATACTTAAATTCATAAGAATATATATTTCTTGTGTATATGTTTGAGTATCCTTTCTTTAACATTTATTAAAAATGTGAAATTGCTTTTGTACTTGACAAAGGATTGCTAATGAGTTTGTATTTGAGATCATGCAAAAAAGAGATGGTATTGTTGAGAAATGTCAATTATAATTAATGTTTCAGATATTATCTATGAAAAAGAATTAAATGGGACATATGTTATAATGGATTATGAATTGTAGTGCATGTATGATATCCGATATCAAAAGGACATGTATTTAATATATGGATGGTAATGTGACACAAGTATGATATATGATAAAAAAGATCTCATTTATATTATTTCCTCCTATTTCATGTTTTCTAATGTGTTACACATGCTTAATTACATAGAATTGGCCTTATTTTATAATTTAGAGTTAGTTTTACAATGTTATGAAATTATTTGATTAATACTAAATTTTGATTCTATTTCTACTTTTTAGCTATATCTTAAGCTCTGAATATCGAATTAGAGTGATCTTTATACCATTAGAAAGCTCAAGGAAGGGTCTATAATTTTAGTATTTTGGTCAAAGCTTGACTTAGACTCCTTGAAGCCATTATTCAGTTGAGAAGTTGAAGCTATGTTTCTATCCTAACTAAACTAGTTTCAATTTTTAGGTCATATATGAAGTTATAGAGGTACAATTAATATAAAATCAATACCCAAATTTTTGTAAGAGCTAGCATTAATTTATGGTTTATCCAAATTACATTATTTTAGTGATATTATATTAACTGGAAGGTGGACCTATAGGAATTCACTATTATAACTCTTAGAATTAGTTACTTTGTAAAAATATGTCTAAACTTCTAAAAATTAGGAAGGTCCCATCTTTGTAATTCTTAAAGACATAAAATTTAGGTCCAATAGGGTTTTAGGGTAATTAAGTTAAGTATGAAGACAAAAACATAGATTAGAAATTAAACTTTTAGATTATAGTAATATAATTTTCTTTCTTTTTCTTCTATTTGTGTTCTCTAGTCATAAAAGGCGAAATTCAGAGTTAATTTGAGGATTTTAAAACTCTTTTCTACTAGATTATGAGAGGATCTAATATAGTAGAGGGATCTGTTGGAAATTCAGATTATTACATGCAGCGAAATTTCAAAATTTTGATCCAAATTTTACCTAGAATCTATGCAAAAAGCATAAGTCAATGATTAGGGTTTTACCTATTGGGTACTCATGTTTCTACTGATCAAAACTTGAGAGCGGATGAATCAAACGCCTACCGAAAGGTACAGCGTCTCTACGGTATCCACACGGAGTGAACAACGACCTCTTACCCTCCACGAATTTGCTAGGATGCGTTTTTCTCTCTAAGAATTAGGATTGGATGTTTTCTGAGTGATTTAGGGTTTATATGGAAGCTTTGAACGTGTTATTAAAGTGTTGCCCTCAAGTCCCTTTTTTATAGAACTTAAGTAAACTATAATCCTAGTCTTACTAGGATAATGCTTCCAAAATCCTAATCACACTTAACAACTCATCTTATCCTTATCCTAGAGATAATGGGAAGAAATAGGACTTATCTATTAATTATCTAATATTAGATAATAATATTATCTCATAATATAAATATCTTAATATTAGATAATTGCATATAGTTATCAAATATCAGAATAATATTATCTCATAATATATTTATCTAATATCTGATAAGATAATTATTTGATATTTCTTTAATATTAAATAATATCACATAATATATATATATTATGTGAATTATTATTCTTAATAATATATATATGCATGAAAATAAGTCCAATTAATTGGATATTAATATAATTAAAGTCCAATTAATTATTGTCTTATTCCTACTCCTTTTGTGTGATCCTGTAGGTTCTTATTACGTTGATAATGACTCATTTATTGAACCATAGACAGTAAGCGGTATCTAGCAATACATCACTGCCACTCAAGTAGTAAGAATGTCTGTGATTCAACATCCACCTAATACATGATCAACGTTTTGTATCATAACCCTTTTGTAATAATATATAAATTGAACTAAAGGCATGGAATGTGTCATCCTCATCAATGTTCAATTTATATTTCTTGATACTGAGTAGACTTAAAATAAATGATTAATATCATATATTAATTCAATTAAGCATGGCCATGCATTTCTAAGTCTCACTCAATCAAGGGGTCCAAGGATATTTCTCTTTTATATAAGAGTAACAAAATTTCATCTACATCACTCACTTCCCTCTACACGATTTATGACATATCCAATCAATGCCTTACTTGTCATCCTAATTAAAGGTGACATAGGACAATATTAAAGTGAGTAATTCCTCATGTAGGGAACCTGTAGTGACTTCAGGTCAAAGGTTTATGTGTATTTGTGATCATATGAGAATAACTTATGACACATCTATCCATGCAATATTCTCATAGTGGGTCAGTCCAGTACATTGTTCACTAGAAATATACTCATGTATTGACTTGATATCACATATCCATGATTCGTAATCATCAGTTACTATACATGCTAATCTCGATGTATTATTACTATCCTTTTTATAATAATACTTGACTAGGGGCATTTTAGGAATAACGAAACTATTTCAAGGATAATTATTATATTAAGTTATAAATTGTGCATAATAATAATAAAATTATAAAAATAAAATATAATAATTAAATTACCTAAAATAAAATATAATACATTGTGTATAACTTCAATCATCTATATGATTGGTTCTAGGACACACACCAACAAGATCTTATATGATGAACGAAGCTAATGAACTAGAAACAAAAGGGAAAAGAACCAAGATAAATTAGCAAAAAATAACATTAAATAGTAAAAAATAAACCAGTAGAAAATAACTAAAAATAGTAAGAAATAGTAGTGAACAGGAAAAATAGATTATTAGAAAATAACTTGGACAAATAATGGTGGTAGGCAACAAACAATGATGGAACTCTGCATTCTACTAGATTATAGGTAGGTGAACACACTTGCCCTAGTAGTAAGGACTCGCGATCGCCAGAAAAATAAGTCTAGTGTCAAAAGTCAACAAAATAGTTATGAACTATAATGGTGCATAGGCAACTAGAATTTGATGGTTTTCTAATGGTTGGTTAACAAGAGGCTACTAAGCACAATGTTAGTTATAGTGAGTTGAATGGATGTTGAGAAAGGGACTAATTAAAGATAACAAATATGACAATTATTATGTGTGAAAATTAAAGATAACAAATGCGACAATTATTATTTGTGAAATGGTTTGTCTATTAGTACAAGTATATACTGTCATAAATAAGTAATAAAGTGATAAGTAAAATATTGTTTCCATGAAGATTATTTCATTAAATACCAAAATTAATAATCTCAATACTATTTGATAAATCGATTAGTTAAAAATTGGAGTAATTAAATAAAAATTTATGTAAAATATTTAAAATGAATATGAACAAAATTAAGAGTAAAAAAGTATAAATAAAATCCTAGGTATCAAATTTCACTTAACAAATTTGGCTTGAATCATCTACATACTCTAATCCAATTTTAATCTCCCAAATTAATAATCAAGTTTCCCTAAATTAATTACTAGTCTTTTCCAAGATCAAGTAATTCTATTATCAATTGCTAATTCACTATATTCCTATGTAAATTAAAAAAACTAATAATGCATTACAATTTATGAAATTCATTACGACTACACAAATTATATGAATATATTCCTATTTTATATGCAATTTATAGTTTTAATTATAGGATCCACACACATACATCTCCTTTTGATCTTAACATGCATATTGAAATCATTTAAAAGATGACCAGTTAATTTAAAGTATTAAGATCAATAATTAAAACTCAATCATAGAGAAGAAAATTAAAATTAGATTCAATGAACTAGAATTCAATCTATTATTATTAAGCTACATCATCACCTTAGGAAAGTGAAGATTTAATTTATAATGAAATTAGAAACAAACTTAAAATAAAATGAAAATATCATAACATTCATGATCAAAATGTAAAGATACAATTACAAATGCATAAAAATAAAAATTCTAGCCATTAATGTGGAGGTAAAACCATCCATATAGGAGGATTACCTAGCCTTCTATTGAAAAGGCATGCAAGAAAACCAAAAAATGTATGAAATTAAACTTTAAATGCTCTCTATTCCTCTTTAAAATCTGTTCTCTCTTGTGCTTTCAACTCCTTTGTATTTATAGATAAATGGTGCAAAGATTTCAACTTGTCAAGCCACCGATCTTAACCTTGTAATAGCCACACTTCTAGATTATTGCCATATTTTGTCAATTAAAATAGTGAATTCACATTTTTTTAGTCAACAAAAAAGTTGTATATCTAGAAGTTAACTTTAAAATGCACTTAAAAAACACCAATTTTAACATCTGTGGCTCCGGTTATGGCCAAATCAATGGGCAAAGGTTAGATTCATATAAAATCATTGTTTCAACTTCTAAGTAGATTTTGAAGTCCTCAAAGATAGAATTGGACTTTAGCCACAACATGAAAGTTGAAAGGCTTTCTCTTAGCTTTTGATCCATATAAAGAGTGACCTAATTCAATATCTAGAACTTTAGATACAACCTAAAACTTGAAACAAGGTTGAAATCCAATATTATCTAAAAAATCTAATTTCATTTCAAAATCATAACCCATTCACAAAATGTAATCAAATTTATTAATTTAAGCTTATATAACATCCTAAAATGCATCATATAAGAAAAATTAAATATTTAAATATTTTACTTATCAACAACACAGTGGCAAAAATAAAAAATAGAGAATTATTGAAAGGATGAAGGAATGTAGGGTAGAGTAAGCTACAATAGAAGTAGAAACATAACGATATGATCAGGGTCTTACATTGAAAGTGACTAAACTCATAAAGCCTCAAGATGAATGATACCACTTTAATACTATGTTGAAAGATAATTAAGATTTATAGATAAAGGGAAAGTAGAAAAGCTAAAGAGAACTTTAAATACATTATTGTATAATATATTAGTTGAATATAATGAAAAACTTAATCTTAATACTCTATTCATATAAAGCTCTTTAGAAATATAAAAACTCTAATACTCTTAACATTGGGTGCAAGACAAGGAAGCTCAAACCTATAATGTAACCTTAAATCAATTATAATATAAATTAGAATCAATTGTAATCAATCTTAGTAATTTCCTAGAATATAATTCTAACAATTATTTAATTAACTACATTGACAAGTTATAACTTAATGCTTACTAATATAACTTTTAGTTCAAATGGCATGAGAATCAAGGAATGCTATTTCTAAATCTTATTATAGTAAAAAAAAAATATCATTTAATCTTTTAGGAGAATTAATTGAAACCTTAAATGAATTGCCTAGATTGGTAGATTGTGCAATTGAGTGTTAATTTAAAATGAGATGATAAACTAAAAATTTAACATATTTTGGATATCATTGTGTAGGGGGAAACACTCTTAAGTACTAATTCCAATTCACCTAGAATAAAGTGAGATGTTTTATAATGACCCATTCTTATCCTATAATTAAATTCTTTATTTTAGACTCATGATAGTATTTAGTGTATATAAAAGAAGATACTGAACTTCCAAATTTCTTATAAAATGTAGCAAATAGTATTATTTATGAATTTCTTAAATTTTAAAATTTGAACTCATTAAAATATAACAAGATGACCAATGAACCATACCTCTATTTAAAAGTGAGTTAATTTTTAAAGTTATTATTTTTGTTCGATATTACTCAATTTGTTATAAATGTTTATTGATATAGATGTCCATAAAATATCTTTAATTTATTTATTAGTCATTGTAATTATGATTTACTCAATGTCTAATTGAAACCAACAATAAATAATTATCAATAACTGATAATTATTGATTATAGATAATTACAATTACCAATTGTGATAGTAATCACTTAATGCTTAAGAAGTTTATAAATATTAAAGGTTGTGAAAGAGTTTTACACATTCGTGAATGAGAGAAACTCCTCTTCTTGTGTATTCTATTTTCTTCTTTTATTTATTTATTTCTATTTATTTATTGTTCTAGTTATATTTTCATAATGTGTTGCTAGTATAAAACTCTTTTAATTTAAGTATTCTTTGGTTTCTTCCATTCAAGTATATTCTATCTCTTACTTGAATTGAAATAGTTGGCATTTTAAAATTTTTCATCTTCAAGAGCTTGAATTATAACAAAACTTCAAAATATTTTAATGGTAAAATTATGAGTTATGAATTTTTTTTATTCATATATTTGGCTTCATTTCTTGATACATAAAGCTCTAGTGATATCATGATTTCATGAATCAAAGATAGCACGTGTATTCTAGTTTTGGATAATCCACTACTTTTTTCTTTTGCAAGTTTAAATAGAAAAGGAATTAGAAAATCTTTTTAGGCCAAATTCAAGATGGACTATTGTATTTATGTTATAAGGACAAATTAACGACAATCGCCAACATAATAAATGAATTTTTTAAAAATTTTATCATAAGCTTTCTATAACATTTTTTCTAATCAACCATATAGTTGTTGGCCAATGATGGATTTGCTAAGATTGGAGCCCATGCAATTGGTCCAAATCATCATGTTAATAGAATCAATTTACTATGCTATCTCTTATGTAATGATTATACTATTAATAGGTAGCCTAGATATGCTATTGTATTGCATAAGGGTAGATATGATTATTATGAACTAAGGATTATATTGATTAACCCTAAATCATCACCATTTCTTAGTCTAATTGAAATTCTTGACATGTTTTTGTTTTGTCTAGTTTGTATTACTCATGAGTTAAGTCATTTGGAATTTCCTAATTTTTTTTTCTAAGTTTAGAGCACTTCATTAGGGAGCTTTTATAAAATATATATTATTTGAAAAAGAAAAGTCTCAACATTAGTTAATTTGATATTGCTTAATCTAAATATAATTTTTAATGAATTTTTAAACATCCTTAAGTGGATTTTTAATGAGGTGGAATTTGGCAAATATGATGGAGTTTGTAATTTTAAACTAAAATTCAAAATCTAGATTTTGAATCTTTGAAATTTTTTTAGTATTTTATTTAAATCCAATTTCCTTATTTATATTTATATTTATATTTTAAATAAATGGACATTTACTTAAATGATATAATTGGAAATGATGTACAAGAGTAACCCAGACCCACAATAACCTAAGTTGAGAGCATGTTATCCTATCACCCAAATGTACCTTCTCCCTTTATTATCTCTCTAAAAGCTTTAGCCAACAATGTCCAATATAAAATGGCATCACCAACAAAAAAGCCCTTTCTGTTTCTCTTTTTATTTTGACCTCTCAAGCCTTAAAACCTATCAAATTTCTTAGTGTTTCTCATACTTTCCTTCATTTCTTCACAAATTTTTATTGAAGCACCATGAAATTTTAGGATTTTATTAGGTTAAGCTCATAAAATGGTTAAATAGCAAACCTCAAGTTGATCTATTCCGAGATTCTCATTCCTTTGCTTCAATAAAGTAATCCCAAGGTTTATTCTCTTTATTAAGAGTTAGATTAGCTTATATTAGATAATTGGTAGTAAAAATTAGACATTTATCTTGATAGGGATTAGGTTTTAATTTAAAAGGTTTTTTTATATAGAGTAAATATTAGAAATTTAGTGTTTGTATGAGTTAATTGGTGATTTGAATGTCATTTGGTGGTTGTAAAGGTCCGAAAGTCCCTCTTACAAGCTTTGACCATACATAAAGAATTGTAAGGTCGAATACAAGAGAAATAACTATTGTTATGAATAGATAATTTGTATTTTAACATATTTTGTATATTTTTTAACCACTTCTATGTTTTTAAATCATTAATTTCATTAATTATTGATTTATTATACTTTATTCGTATATTACTTCCTTATATATGTTAAAGCTCTAGGCACTCTTGAGACAAACCTTTTGAAAACCATTTTTAAGCTATATTTGCAAGAAATGTTGTTAACAATATGATATAATGATTTATATGAGTTATCTTATTAGAAATAAAAGGTTTATGGAACACACTTGTTTGAATATATTGAAAGGCTATGATTTTACAAGTGATAAAATGATTTTGAATGAATGAATATGAAATGATTGATATGTTTGAAAATAAACAATGAAACTGTATGATGATGATAAGGTTTGAAACTTTGATAGATTGCTTATAAATAGTTCATGGATGGAACGCATTCAAATTGTATAAAAATGAAATTTGTATGGTTTGAAGTATGTTTAACCATGATTATATTATTTGAAACTATTTACTAAAAGATTTCCTTTTGTATTAATATGTTATACATATATATATATAATTATCATTTCTCTTATTTTATAACAAATTTTGGAAGGAGACTTGTTAAAACACTATAGCTAGTAGCAATAATAACATAAGCTTCGATGCACTTTGGTTTGAACCTTAGTTAGCAAGGGCATTACTAATCCTATGTGTTGGCCAACACATATGGATTGGAATCCAATAATTTGATGAGTTACAAAAAAATGAGAATGGATTTGATTGAGTTGATAACTCCATACATCACACTATGGAATGTAGCGGATTGATTAGCTTACTTTCTAAAATGTGTGCTCAATAGACTAAGAACCTCCTACTTGATTATTGTTTAGTGTGTGTGTGTGTAAGTGCTATGTTTTCAATTCATGATTATGCTAAACTTTCATATTTATATTGTTATGATTTGATTCCTTGCACTTAATATTTATACTGTCTATTTGAAAACTCCTTAATCTATGTTGTATTTTGAATTGATAACCATGATCTTTCTATTGTAATTTATTCTCATTTCACTTAATTTAATTTGAAATTTAAAGTTTTTTATGAAAAATTTGTGCTTTAACTTATTTCATTTTTTTTAGGATGCATATTATTTACTCATAGAGTCAGTGACTCACCCAAGTGTTTTCAAATTTTTTTAGATAGCAATGAAGTTATGAATCCATCATCCTAGCATTGTGACAAAGGAATGCCATATAGTAACGAGTTGTAAACATTGTTCATGTAGGTAAAAGAGTCAAAGTTTGTTATTTTTGTGTTGAGTAAATGTTTAAACTCTTAGATGTGCTCTAAAACACACAAACAAGATCTTGCTTCCATTGTATCATGGTTGAGTAATGATATGTAAAGAAGAATATGTTAAACTTATATGAATTGATGTTAAGTTGAAATGATAAATGAATTACGATAGTCCAAGATAAGACCAATGAACATGTTATTAAGATAGGAACATTATGAGATGATGGAAACCTAATGTCCATATTAGGACTACAAACATATAATGATTATGTGAATGTATGATTGATAAATGAGTAGCAAGTATTAAGTTAGAGGTTCCCAAAATGTTATATAAGGCTTGCATTGCCTAATTCATATAAGTGTTCTTCAGAGTCATACATTGATTACAATCCCTAATTTCAAATCGTGACAAATTTGGTATTAAAGCTTTAGGTTTTCTTGTGGTTATTAAAGCGTTGGTTCTTTAGCGAATTCATAAAAGGAATGGTTGGGATTTATTAACTTGTAAACTATAGCTACTTGTTTAAAAAGTCCCAAACAATCTGCAAGTTGCTATTAAAAGATGACGCAATTACAGAAATTACCCCACGTTACTAACTTTGGCCTTTCTTTTCATAGAAAAAAAATTTGGCCTTTCTTTAATTCCACTTTTCACAATTTTGTTTGCAACAAATTTTATTTCATGTAATTTAATTATTTATATATAAAATTTAATTAATATATTAAAAATAATAGATGCAATGAAATAAATATAATATAATTTATTTTACTTGAATATGATAATATAATTAATTTAATTAACATCAATAGATCATGAATAAATAAGAAAAATATTTTAACTTTCCCTAAGAATAAAAGAAATTACATGAGCTTTTTTTATGCTTAAAAAGTTGTTCAAACCTCCCCTAAAATATAAAAAAAATATCACAATTAAATTTGAGTTAAATTTTGCATTAATGAAGTGAGGAAAAAAGATGACTAACAAGTTGAATTGAAACAATCAGAGATATTCTAAAAGCTTGCTTAATTAATAGAACGTTATATAAGAAGTGTAACTTTTTAAAATATAGAAAATATGTCAGTTGTTTAATTAATTAACCATAGGGAAGAAGAGTTTTTAAAAAAATTTTAACTTTTACAAAATATGAATAACTGCTTACCCACCCTTTCTATTAAAAAGAACTTTTAGTGACTTCCATAAGAAAAATATAAAATTATCTTTATTTAATTATATTAATTACCACTTTACTCTTTTATCTTCATTGCTAGAATTTTCATCTATTTGATATTTTACAAGTTTTAAGCAATCACTCCAAGCTTGGAAAGAAATACATAATATGCAAGTCATCTTAATTTCTAATATATATTTCATTCAGTCAGATTGAATTTTTTGATAAATTAAAACTAAGGAATTATAAGTTCAGAAAAATCATGATAGAACGATAAATAGAGATAATTGAAATTTTTTGATGTTTCTAATTTTCTTCGTATTATAGTTTTAAAAGATACATTAGTTATTTTAATAATATCTTTAAAAGTTTAAAGTTAAATAAAAACAAACATAAAGTTAATTCTTGAAAGCGTTAATTTTTTACTGTGAACTAAACAACTATCTACTTCAGAAGAAATTCACAAAAAAAATTTACTTTTTGAAAAGTCCAACTACCTACAAGAGTTTACCTTCTTTGTAAACCCGATGACTCTAAAGTATTTCATAACTAAAGATTTGTTACGATTGAGTTCAAATTATGGGAAAAAAAGTATGTTTCATTAAAATTTAACATTTTCATTAATCATAGTTTATCCAATGGAACTTAATTAAATTAAATATTTAATCACAAAATATTCAAAGCATCCTATATTCCTAATTTAAAACTTCATGATTATCTTTTCTTATCATTTTACTCAGTGACAGAGCTAAGAGTATAAGCTTCGAGGGGTCCTGCTTTTTGGAAGGAGGTAAAAATTTATTAGGATGTAAATTAAAATTTATAATTATAAGAAATAATTATATTTTTTAATAGTTTTGATTAAAAATTTTTAATTTATAAAAATTAAAGATGAAAATAATGAAATATTAAATAAAATTATAAAAATTGTTTACAACAAAACTTATAGAAGCTTATTTATAAAAGTAATAATTAACACATAAATTATTCAAATTTTTACTAAAAAATATAATCAAAATTTACCAAATTTGTACAAATATAGTTATTTTAATCAAGTTCATATGTATGCATACTTTTTTTAGATGTATATAAATATTTTATTGCAAAAATTTTGAAGGATAAAATCAAAACGGATAGTAATTTAAGGTTTCATTTTTTAAGAGATATTTTTTGTAGGAAAATCTTATTTACTCCTACATAAATGAATGGGGTGATATATTGTATATATGGCCACTGAGGGCCAGCTCAGCTGGTCCTCCCTTGGCGAGGCCAAGGTCGTGGCATCTAGGGGCGAGAGTTCAATCCCTCCCTCAGCACTCCCCTCCTAGTTTAATATACTTTCTCTGTACTAAAAAAAAAATATATTGTATATATGTCTTGTTATCAAAAAAGAAGATAATGATACCTAAAATCATTGTAATAAAAGAAATTATTTTTCTCCAAATTTTTTATATTTAACATTAAACATATATAATAATTTTTCACCATCTTAATAATTTATAACTATATTTGCCTAAGTAGCAATTTTATTATTATCATATTACATATGTAATGTAAATAAAAATATAAGGTTGTGACATATAAGTGATTTAGAGTTTTATAAAAAAAATACAATAAAAATTTACACAATTTGCAAAAAGATAATTAATTTAATAAAGTTCATATGCTTATTACTATTTTATACATTATAAAGGAAAAAAAATCAATATATTTAGTAAGAAGCGAGACAGATAAAAAAAAATACCAATCCATAAATTATTTATAGATTTTAATTATAACAGAATTATTTAATGGAAAATCAACCGTACTTCAAGTCATTTTTTAAGCATACGATGCTAAGAGGTATGTCAACTATAATTATGAGACCTATGTAAATAATTAATTACAAAATATTTCCATATTAGGTATAATTTTAATTTTCTAATAATTTAAAAAATATAGAATGAGAAATCAAAAACATGCTTTTTAAGTTTGAAATGGATACACAGGTCTTAAAAAAATTGGAAACAATCAATATTTAAACCAAAACTATTGCAATATATGAAGCAAAGTTTTTTCCCCCTATAATTTCTTTGCTAATACAAAGAATGAATTTAGGGGTTGTTTGATTAGGGGTAATCAAGAAAGGAAAAGGGAATGGTGTGGTTTCATTTCCTTTATTTTTTATTTCATTAAAAAAATTATTTTCTTTTTTCATTTTTCTTTAATGAGATTACCCTAAATGAAGGAATGATAAGTCCCCCAATTCCTCAAGAAATCCAATTCCTCCATTTTGGATTTTAAATTTACCATTTTTAAAGGCTACTTGGCTAGGGTATTCAGGATAGGGAAAAGGAAAGGACAAGGGAAAGGGAAAGGAAATGGTGGAGTTTTGTTTCCTTTGTTTTTTTTTAATTAAAAAAAATTATTTTCTTTTCCTATTTTTCTTTAATGAGATTATGCAATATGAGAGAATAAAATTTCTTCCAATTTTTTAGAGAATCCAATTTTCTCATTCTGAATTTTGAATTTATTATTTTTAATATAATGATAATAATGATAATGATAATAATAATTATTTATTATTACAAAATAATAATACAAGTAAAAATAAAAATAACTATTAAATAAATAATAATTAATATTATTAAAAAATATTAATTATTATTAAGATATCGATAATAATCAAAATAATAAAATCAATAATTGAAATAATATTATCAAGGCATTAATAATTAATATTAAATAATTTTAAAAATTATAATATTAGTAAATAAAATAAAAATAATAAGATAATAATTATAATGATCATTCTAATAATAATTATAAGTAAATTATTTTTCAATGTAATAATTGTTAGTAAGGTAAATTAGAGAATCAAATAAAATGAGTAATCTTGAAGTTTTCATTCCCTTTTCTTCTATTTCCCTTTATTAATTCCTTTCTAATTTTTTAATTTAACCAAACGGCCCCTAGTGTTTTGAATGCCGGAGAACTATGTTTGACAATATTGAATATTTGAAAATTCAACCCATTAACATAAGAAATGAGAGTAATGAAGCATCAGGCCATATCCCTATAATTTGTTCTGTTATTTAAATTGTTGTTTTACCTTTTCTGGTGGGTTTACTTTCTCACTCTCTTCATCTTTTATTTGAATCGAGGACATAGTTGAAATAAAATTCTGAAGGTAGAATAAACTTCCAACGTAAATTTGCAGATGAGAGGTATTGTGAACAACGAGGGAGAGAGGTAGAGGAAATGTTGGAGGGAGGGTGGGAATGAATTTTTTATTCAACTTCTTTTTCTTTTTAATTAAGAATGGTTATTTGTTCAACTAACAAGTTGTCCATCAAATTCAATCAAAGGGTTAATATTTTTCCACATAACTTGTAGTATAATATACTTTGATTTCTACCTTAGTACCATAGAATTCTAATTTGCAGAATCACCATGGGCAACTCTAATCCAATAAGTTGTACTAATTTGTTGGTTAAATTATAATTTTAACCTTCTAATATTTAATATAATTGCATTTAGTCCCATCAAAATAAAATATTTAATTTTAGTCTTTTTACTCTACAGATTGGACTAAATTAAATTCAAATTAAATAAATATAAAAAAATCAACATTTTAAATTTCAATAGGGGTCAAGACCAAAAAAATACTGAACAGGAATAATTTAGAAATTATATTTGCATGATCACAACTGACCCTTTGATATTCATTAAGCGTATAATTTGCATTTGACTATTTACACTTTAAATCATTATAAAAATAAATTAAATTTTGTTTTATTTTGACCTCTATTATTTTTCCGCTAATTTGTTCTGTTAGGGAAGTTAATTCCTCTACGTATTTGTAAACCTAAGGGCAATCTGTAACGGATATGCTTTCTTCTTTGAGAAGTGGAAGATTGAGAAGTGGAAGATTTCGGAAGGGAGTGAGACTATAAATTCTTGAGGGATTATTTAGTGAAATTGGTCATAATGGGAAAAATGCTAGTTGGGGATTCCAATAGCACAAGTCCTAACATTTCATTGGCGGAAAGAATTAGGGTGAGTTGCTCTTGAAAAATGAACAGGGCATTGTATTCTGTCGTATTCTAAATGTGCCTATATCCTAATTTTCAACAAAATTGTTGTATCCCGGTATCTGGCATTTGTGCTTCATGTTGTGCAGAGTATAAAGTCAATAATGTGTGTGGCGCACACAATATTGAGTTAGTGAAGTGAGAGAAAATACTAGCATCGCCCATAGAATTGTCTCTTTCATTGTTAGTCCCTATCACAAACAACAAGCGTTCCAAAAGTAAAGACGGCATAGAAGCTGAGGAAGTCATAATTAGCAATCTCTTCCATGGAAGCAACATGAAGTGAAGCTGTTTCTCCTGCATGCTGTCAAAATCTGAATCACATAGTTCTACCAACTGGAGAAGTTGAGACGTCGGGAAGAACCCAGAAAGTCAAGATTTACCAAACATTTTTTTTTTCTTGATATGAAAAGAACAACTTGTGAGAACCACTAATTATGAAGAACTATGTGTCCTGAAATAATCGTCTGCCATATAAAATGATATTTGTCATCTTGGAGTTTCCACGAAAAGAAGATACCAGTGGCTCAGAAAGGCTGTTGCATTGGAATGGAAGAGAGCAAAGGCAAAGTATGTGTTACTGGTGGTACTGGTTTCATTGGTTCTTGGATCATTAAGAGATTACTGGAAGATGGTTATTTTGTCAATACCACTATTCGATCTCAGCCAGGTACACCAATTAACTAAAAAACCAACCTATAGATGAAATTTCTATGAATTATTATTTTTTGGTATGTAAGAACTAAATACTGAATTTTTTTTTTTCTTCTGGGTCTTTCTTTTTTTATTGCTATTTTGGATTCTTTATAAATTTTTCTTATGGTGCACTTAATTAAGTGATGATAATTGTTATTTGTTATTATGACCATTTCCTGCTTCATAAATTTCTACTCGGGTACAGAACTTTGCTGGCATTCTTAAGGTGTATTGATACTTGATATTTTTATGGGATTTCTCTGCTTTGGTGTTCTAGGTTCGAACTCACAATGTTGCATGTATGTTCTTACTATTGAGAAATAAATACAAAACTTTCAACTTTTGGGTCGATCTTTCTGCATTGCTGTTGTAAATATGTTCTTCAAATTGGCTTAATTCAGATGATGATAACTTTCTGTTCCATTTTGAGGGAGAATATAGGACGTTGGTCTGTATATATGAACATGTATTTATCTCTATTTATTATTTATTTTGATATCATCTTCAAACAAGAGATATTGAACATTGAGAATTATCTTACTATAGGAGCAAGGCAGTAACTTTGTTCATTTTTTGCGCAAGCAGGACAGAATAAAGATGTAAGCTTCCTCACAAATTTACCAGGAGCATCCCAAAAGTTACAAATTCTGAATGCAGATCTCAGCAATCCAGAAAGTTTCAGCGCAGCCATTGAAGGTTGCATTGGAGTTTTCCATGTTGCTACACCAATTGATTTTGAAGAAAGAGAGCCAGAGGAAATAGTGACAAAAAGATCCATTGATGGAGCCCTAGGCATTCTGAAGGCCTGCAAGAGTTCAAAGACCGTGAAGCGAATTGTTTACACATCCAGTTCCTCTGCGGTTGCCTTCAGTGACAAAGATTCTGAAGCAAATCAAGCAATGGATGAGAGTGTCTGGAGTGATGTGAATTCTCTCAAAGCTTTGAAGCCATTCGGATGGGCTTATGCGGTGTCCAAGACATTGACACAGAAGGCAGTTCTTGAATATGCAGAAGAGAATGGCTTGGATGTTGTGACTTCGATTCCTCCATTCGTTTTTGGACCCTTCATATGTCCTAAGCTTCCCAGCTCAGTCCGTACCTCGTTGGCATTGCTATTAGGTATGTCCTACTGGACCTTGTGATACCATATAGATATGCATAATTTGGTTTTGAATTATGTTAGCTTGATTTTTGTCAAGCTAAGAGTAAGAGATTAAGCAAGTTCGAGGGAAAACAACTAGGTCCATAAAAATGTGGTTCTCGACAATGGCCTTCTAAGCTACTTGCTGCAGAAAGCTTTTTGTCACTATAATTGAAGCATCTTTTTTTCTGCAACACTGCACTTGAAGTTGTTTATGTACAATTATTGAACTTCCTTACAGAAAAAATAAAAGGAAATTGATGCCGGCGATGATCAATTTGGTTTACTCCTTCAAGTGCCTATGGTGCATGTGGATGATGTAGCAAGAGCACATATATTTCTGCTTGAACATCCTAATCCAAAAGGAAGGTATAACTGCTCATCGTGTCTGGTAACCATTGAAAGAATGGCTAAAGTTCTTTCTTCCAAATATCCAGAATTTAAAATGCCAACAGCAGATTGAGTTCGATAAGAATACTCTCCTTCTCTTCATTAACTAAATGATTGTTGGTTGACCTGGTTGTGACCAATATTCATTTCTTTGTTTGTTCTGTAGCTTCTTAAAGAACATTACAGGTCCCAAGTTTCCGGATCTTTCCTCAAAGAAGCTAATAGATTCTGGATTTGAGTTCAAGTATGGACTTGAGGAGATGGTTGAGGATGCAATTCGGTGCTGCAAGGAAAGGAGTTTTCTGTAAAACCTGTAATATCTTGGTTATCCTAGGGAGATAATGTGTTAAGTGTCAATAAAGAAGCTAACTTATGAAGCAAGTCAATGCAAATGACAGAGTCAGACACACTCGAAACTCGTTTCGGTGAAAATGCCTGAAGATAGCTCCCGTGTCAGTGTAATTGTCTAATTATCTATGCATAATCATGACCTGTTAATGAGATAGTAGAAAGCATAATTCATACCAAAAAGTTGAAAAAAATTATAAAAAAAAACTTTGGACAAACTTTTGAAACATTGAAATTCTTTCTATAGCAGTCAAAAAGTAATCAAACCTTCAAAATGAAGTTTCTTTAACTTAATTTATCGACATACGGTCCAAGCAAGGATGCTCACCCACAAAAATACTTCATATTGAAAAAGCTGAATGAATGTATGGTATCATGGTATGTTTCTTGTGAGTCCAGGGAGAAAGGGAAACAGACAACCTTAATTGACTAAAAATCATATGGCGTCTCTTCATTTCTTGGTCTTGAGAGATTTATAAACACGTATATGGTGATTGCAAAGATGAAGATGGGTTCCATTCTTTATTTCTTTCGATTTTTGCCAGCTGTGGACTTTTCATGGCAATTAGTTTTTGCTTTAACATATCACCAAGTGTGCCATTTACTGCAGTCAATGTTCAGAGATGGCTTCCGATCCAAGCATTTTGGACTACAATCAAGTGGCATGAAGTGGAAAATTAAATTAACAAGTGAAAAAATATATTGAACTTTTGTGAAGTATAGTGAAACCACATTAGCTTTCTCTCTAATTTAAAAATATAATGAAAGATACTTTCAAACCAAAAAAAAGGCTTTCAAATTGGTTTTTGGGAAAAAAAACTTAAACATGTATTTTTCTGACTACAGTTTTTTTTTTTTTTTGGCATAGTTGTAGTTCTCCTACTCTGAAATTTAAAAGATCATAAATTAAATTTTATTTTTTATTTTGTGTGATTTTTTAAAAAATTTCTTAGCGATCCTACGAGAAGAAAAGTGATGGAAGAAATGAACAATATAATGGAATGCTGAGGGGCATCTAAGTAAAATAACACAACAAATGAAAACAAGGCAAAAACAGTATAGCTTACCAGGTTTCAAGTTGTCAGCTTGAATTTAGTTGATAATAAATAAGTGGTAAAAAATTTTGTTGTATAACATACAACAAAAAGTGGCATTTGTACCATAAAAAATGGCCATTTTCCAAACACCATGGAATTGTCTTAAAGAAGTTTAAACTGTTTTTTAAAACTATTTGGCTTTCCAATTTCTGATATTTCATGATTAACTACCACACAGATAGCAGTATCTACCAAATGAAATGCAGTGTCAAGGAGAGACATTTGCTTTCACGAAAAATTACATCTAGCAAGCTAATATACTTGACAATCGACACATTAATTTTAGATTTAAGGCACTCTATTTAAAACAAGAGCAGAGGAAGCCAATGATATTGCAGTAGTGCCGACAAATTAGCCGCACTTTTCTCTGCATTAACTTCTGTTACAAAATGTTGGCTTTGTCTTAAATTTAAGTTATTATTAATTATTGATTGTTTGTTATCGTGAGTTATCTTCTTATTAAACAAGTTAGAATTTTATGTTAGAATAGAATTAAAATTTCTTGTAAAAAATGTAATTTTAAATATAAATATTTGTATTAATTAAAAATTTAAATTATGAAAAAGATATAAGATGAGTACTTATAAGGATTATGTAAAAATCCTTATAGATCGATTTGTGAGCGATGTATAGATGATGATTAGAAATTTGTGGACTTGAATATCTTTTATATATGTTATCCTATAATAGATATTTTTTATTTATAGCTTTTTCATATTAAATTGTTGGTATGTTTTATTATATTATTTTGATGGATTTAATTGCTTAACACTTGTATATTTAAATAAGGGATTTTTTCACAAGAAAATATTCATTCATACCCTGTATCATGCCTCTTGCAATTTTTTTACCTTTAAAAATTTTATGCCACTAATATCATATTTCTCAAATACTTTAAAAATATCTCATAGCAATGGGACCATTGTCAACTTTGACGACCATATCCGTACCAGCAATTTTTATTTTTATTTTTTTCAATATGTGTTTAAGACTACTCAACTAGAGTTTTTTTTTTTTTTGTTATTTCAAGATTAGAGGCATTCATTATTTAGGTCCTGATTAGCACACAATATAAGATTCCATAGACTATACAATTGAGGCTTATATAATATTTGAAATTTTTGAATAAATTATATAATTTATTCAAAAATCTCCTTTTATATGTTTATTTCTATATAAAATCATTCACTCCTTGGAGAAGAGGATAAGGAAAAGTAGCATAGTGTTAAAATAAATATTAAAATGGTGAAAAGCATTATATATGTTTAATGTTAAATATAAAAAATTTGGAGGAAAACAATTTCTTTTATTACAATGATTTTAGGTATCATTGTCTTCTTTTTTTATAACAAGACATATATACAATATATCACCCCATTCATTTATGTAGGAGTAAATAAGATTTTCCTACAAAAAATATCTTAAAAATGAAACCTTAATTACTATCCGTTTTGATTTTATCCTTCAAAATTTTTGCAAAAAAAAAAATTTATATACATCTAAAAAAGGTATGCATACATATGAACTTGATTAAAATACTATATTTGTACAAATTTGGTAAATTTTTATTATATTTTTTAGTAAAAGTTTGAATAATTTATGTGTTAATTATTACTTTTATAAATAAGCTTCTATAATTTTTGTTGTGAACAATTTTTATAATTTTATTTAATATTTCATTATTTTCATCTTTAATTTTTATAACTTAAAATTTTTTAATCAAAACTATCAAAAAATATAATTATTCCATATAATTATAAATTTTTTAATTTGCATCCTAATAAATTTTTACCTCCTTCCAAAAAACAGGACCCCTCGAAGCCGATAATCTTAGCTCTACCACTGAGTAAAATGATAATAAAAGATAATCATGAAGTTTTAAATTAGCAATATAGGATGCTTTGAATATTTTGTGATTAAATATTTAATTTAATTAAGTTCAATTGGATAAACTATGATTAATGAAAATGTTAAATTTTAATAAAAACATACCTTTTTTTCCCCACAATTTGAACTCAATCCCAACAAATCTTTAGTTATGAAATACTTTAGAGTCATCGGGTTTACAAAGAAGGTAAACTCTTGTAGGTAGTTGAACTTTTCAAAAAGCAAATTTTCTTTTGTGAATTTCTTCTGATGTAGATAGTTGTTTAGTTCACAGTAAAAAATTAACGCTTTCAAGAATTAACTTTATGTTTGTTTTTATTTAACTTTAAACTTTTAAAGATATTATTAAAATAACTAATGTATCTTTTAAAACTATAATACGAAGAAAATTAGAAACATCAATAAATTTCAATTATCTCTATTTATCGTTCTATCATGATTTTTCTGAACTTATAATTCCTTAGTTTTAATATATCAAAAAATTCAATCTGACTGAATGAAATATATATTAGAAAATTAAGATGACTTGCATATTATGTATTTCTTTCCAAGCTTGGAGTGATTGCTTAAAACTTGTAAAATATCAAATAGATGAAAATTATAGCAATGAAGATAAAAGAGTAAAGTGGTAATTAATATAATTAAATAAAGATAATTTTATATTTTTTTTATGGAAGTCACTAAAAGTTCTTCTTTTCAATAGAAAGGGTGGGTAAGCAATTATTCATATTTTATAAAAATTAAATTTTTTTTAAAAACCCTTCTTCCCTATGGCTAACTAATTAAACAACTGACATATTTTCTATATTTTAAAAAGTTACACTTCTTATATAAGGTTCTATTGATTAAGCAAGCTTTTATAATATCTCTGATTGTTTCAATTGAACTTGTTAGTCATCTTTTTTCCTCACTTCATTAATGCAAAATTTAACTCAAATTTAATTGTAATATTTTTTTTATATTTTAGGGGAGGTTTGAACAATTTTTTAAGCATAAAAAAAGCTCATGTAATTTCTTTTATTCTTAAGGAAAGTTAAAATATTTTTCTTATTTATTCATGATCTATTGATGTTAATTAAATTAATTATATTATCATATTCAAGTAAAATAAATTATATTTTTCTCTGGCAATGTCTTGGACACCGCGTAAGCCCACCCGAATGGCTTTAAGGCTCTGAGAGAATCCACATCACTCCAGAAACTCTCATCCATTGCTTGATTTGCTTCAGCATCTTTGTCACTGTAAGCAACTGCAGCGGCACTGGATGTGTAAACGATTCGCTTCACGGTCTTCGAATTCTTGGAGGCCTCTAGAATGCCTAATGCTCCATCAATGGATCTTTTAGTCACTATTTCCTCAGGTTCTTTTTCTTCAAAATCAATTGGTGTAGCAACATGGAAAACTCCAATGCAGCCTTCAATGGCTGCACCAAAACTTTCTGGATTGCTAAGATCTGCATTTAGAATTCGTAGCTTTTGGGATGCTCCTGGTAAATTTGTAAGGAAGCTAACATCTTGATTCTGTCCTGTTTGTGTAAAAAAATGAACAAAATTATTCCTTTGCTTCTATGGGAAGATAATTCCTACTATTATACCTCCAATATAGAGATTATATCTAAATAAATAATAAAGTAGCACTAAGGAAACTATAAAATTGAAAATTAGCTGTTAATTGAGTTTGTCTTCTCTCCAGTGCAAACTTCCCATAACAAGGGATTGGCACCTTGTCTGGTTCACATCGAATTTTAAATACTGTTGAACATAACAAATTAAACCCTAGGGCCTTATCACATAGTAAAATATTATTGATGCAAGTTAAAGTGGTTCTCCCCCCACCCCCAACCCCTCTTTTTTTTATTTTTATTTTTTATAAACAGATCAAATTAAACGGTGGGGCCTTATCACATAGTGGCAGAAAGAGGACTGAATGATTCTCTATTAAAAAAGATTGATAAAATCTAGCGGAAGAATGTTAGCGAAAACTCTTCATAATAACGAGTGTTATCTTTTCTCTCTTTGCCGGTGGGAATATAGATGCTGTGAAAGGCCTGTTTTTCCCATAAGGATATTGGATCAAGGTCCCGCTGATGTTGTTCACCTTATGACTGGAGCTATGATTGCGTTTGAGATATATGTTCGTTCCATGAGGGCTAATTGATGACGTTGGAAATTTGTCACTCTATATAGTGTGAACACCTGAAAATTTTAAGGTGTTTGTGTGTCAAATATGCACCAGTGTAAGAAAATGAAGATTTGAAAAAATGATATTTTGATTATATTTGTCTTGTTGGAAGACATTTTTTTCATTACATTTTTCACATTTTACTATTGAACAGATACATAGGATATTTTCTGTTATTTTTATATTTTATAATTTTAAATGCAAGTAAATGAAATTATTCCTGTAAAATATCTTTCAAAATAAATTGACACTTCATAGTTTTATACCAAAGGCAGTTATCACAGATATAGTAGAAACATAGCTTCTCAAAGCTATAAATAGCTAAATTTATCTAGTGTGGTTTGCAAATTGAATTTGACAACTTACTCTATCTTAAAAAGTAATGTTCGATGAATAATTGTCATGATAAGAGTGCTGTATGCATTGAAATAGTATTGAAAACAAGATTCAAATTTCAATTCCAAATATAAATTAATAATTATTATTAAATATATAATTGTAATATAAATTAATAAAATTTTATTTACTAAATATAGAAAATTTACAATTTAATTTTAAATTTTATTTTTAATATTTAAAGTATTTTTGTTATATATTGAAAATGAAATTTAAAATTAATAATTAAAAAATTATTTACTTATTTATTTTTACTTTATCAACTTGCAGATCCTTGTTGTAAAATGGACAATTATAAGGATCACTAGCACTGAAGACGTTGGAACGCCTGTATCGAGGGATCCCCAAGACTTGTATGGAGCACACAGAAAACCCTATCACAGAGTTGTGCAAACTGAGTCATATCTTTCCCCCCACGCAATTCTTACAGAAAGGTCAACAAGATTAGTGGAACTTGAAAAATTGAACAAATGAAAATAATAAAAAATGGTCGAGATGCAGCAATCTCTCCCTGTCTCTGTCTCTGTCTCTGTTTCTGTCTCTCTCGTTCTCTCAAAAAAGCAACTTACAAGAAGAGGAAGCAATGTTGTGAGGACCACCAATTATGAAGGACCATTTGTCCTGAAAGAATCAATCATTCAAGTTTGCCATATTTTCTCTTTCATGGTAAGAACAAACGAGTGCCCTAGAAAGACTGTTTGTTGTACAGAAATGGACGAGAGCAAGGGAAGAGTATGTGTTACAGGTGGTACTGGTTTCATTGGTTCTTGGATCATCAAGAGATTACTTGAAGATGGTTATACTGTTAATACCACTATTCGATCTCACCCAGGTACAACGATTAGCCAAGAAATTGCTCTGTTTTTGCTTTTTAAATTATTATTTTTTGGTGTGTAAGAACCAAAATACTGAGCCTTTTTCTTGTAGGTCTTCCGTTTTCTTATTTATTTTGGATTCTTTATAAATTTTTCTTATGGTGCATTTAATTAAATCATGACAATTGTTATTTATTATTATGACCATTTCTTGCTTCAAGAATTTCTGCTGGTTTGCATGTGAGATGCAGATACATAACTTTGTCAGCTAGTGGTGGAATGATACCCAATGTTTCCATAAAGTTTTCTCCTCTTTAGTATTCTCAGTTTGAACTCCAAATGTTGCATGTGTGCTCTTGCTATTAAGAAAAGGATACAGAACTTTGTTTTTGTGGGTCCGTCTTCTTATATGGCTCTTGTTCAAATTGGCTTAATTTAAGATTTAATTGATTTAGGTGATGATAACTTTTTGTTCCATTTTGTCGGAAGAATGTAGGACTTATGTTTGTATGTACATATATTTGTCTTTATTATTTATTTTCATATCATCTTTAAATTAGAGATATTGAACGCTGAAAATGATCTTCCCACAGAATCAAGTTAATAATTTTGTTCATTTTTACCACAAGCAGGACAGAACAAAGATGTTAGCTTCCTCACAAATTTACCTGGAGCATCTCAAAAGCTACAAATTCTAAATGCAGATCTCAGCAATCCAGAAAGCTTCAGTGCAGCCATTGAAGGCTGCATCGGAGTTTTCCATGTTGCTACACCAGTTGATTTTGAAGAAAGAGAGCCTGAGTAAATAGTGACAAAAAGATCTGTTGATGGAGCATTGCGAATTCTAAAGGCCTGCAAGAATTCAAACACCGTGAAGCGAATAGTTTACACATCCAGTTCCTCTGCGGTTGCTTTCAGTGACAAAGATTCTGAAGCAAATGAAGCATTGGATGAGAGCGCCTGGAGTGAAGTGAATTCTCTCAAAGCTTTAAAGCCATTCAGGTGGGCTTATGCGGTGTCCAAGACATTGACAGAGAAGGCAGTTCTTGAATATGCAGATGATAATGGCTTGGATGTTGTGACTTTGATTCCTACATTTGTTGTGGACCCTTCATATGTCCTAAGCTTCCCAGCTCAGTCCGTATCTCGTTGGCATTGCTATTAGGCATGCACTGCTGGACCTTGTTATACCATATAGATATGTATAATTTGGTTTTGGATTATGTTAGGTTGATGTTTGTCAAGCTCAGAGTGACAGTTTAAGCAAATTCGAGGGAAAACAACTAGATCCCTAAAAATGTGGTTCTTGACAATGGCTTTCGAATCTACTTGCTCCAGAAAGCTTTTTGTCCCTATAATTGAAGTATCTTTTTCTGCAACACTGTACTTGAAGTTATTTATGCACAGTTCTTGAACTTCCTTACAGACAAAATAAAAGGAAATTTATGCAGGTGATGATCGATTTGGTTTAGTCCTTCAAACATCTATGGTGCATGTGGATGATGTAGCAAGAGCACATATATTTCTGCTGGAACATCCTAATCCAAAAGGAAGGTATAATTGCTCGTCATGTCTGGTGACAATTGAAAGAATGGCTGAAGTTCTTTCTTCCAAATATCCGGAATTTAAAATGCCAACAGCAGAGTGAGTTTTATTAGAATACTCTCCTTCTCTTCATTAACTAAATGATTGTTGGCTGACCTGGTTGTGACAAATATTCAATTTTTTGGTTGTTCTGTAGCTCGTTAAGGAACATTACAGGTCCCAAGTTTCTGGATCTTTCCTCAAAGAAGCTAATAGACGCTGGATTTGAGTTCAAGTATGGACTTGAGGAGATGGTTGAGGATGCAATTCGGTGCTGCAAGGAAAGGGGTTTTCTGTAAACCCCATACAATATCTTGGTTATCCTTAGGAGATAAATGATGTGTCAAGTGTCAATAGGAAAGCTTATGAAGCAAATCAATGCAAATGGCAGACACACTCGAAACTCGTTTCGGTGAAAATGCTTGGAGCTAGCTCTCGTGTAAGTGTAATTGTCTAATTATCTACTTGATCTTGGATACAGTAAATTGGTAGGAAATCTATGCGTAATTATGACCTGTTAATGAAATGGTAGAAAGCATAATTCAAACCAAAAAGTCAAAAGAATCTTCTATAAGAAAGACTTTGGACAAACATTTTAAACATTGAAATTCTTTCTATAGCAGTTAAATGGTAATCAAATCTTCAAAATTAAGTTTCTTTAACTTAATTCATCAACATATCGTCCAAGCAGGCATGCTCACCCCCAAAAATAATGAAAAAACTGAATGCATGGTATGTTTCTTATAAGTCCAAGGAGAAAAGGAAACAGACAACATTAATTGACTAAAAATATATGGCGTCTCTTCATTTCTTGGCCTAGATAGATTTTTAAATACGTATATAGTGATTGCAAAGATAAAGATGGGTTCCATTCTTTATTTCTTTTGATTTTTGCCTTTGTGAACTTTTCATGGCGGTTAGTTCGGGCTTAACATATCACCAAGTGTGCCATTTACTGCAATCATTGTTCAGACGGCTTCAGATTCAAGCAGTAGGAGTTAAAATCAAGTGGCAAGAAGTGGGAAATTAAATTAACAAGTGAAAAAAAATATATATTGAACTTTTGTGAAGTACAATGAAATTACATGAGCTTTCTAATTTAAAAATATAATTAAAGATATTTTCAAACAAAATAAAAATGCTTTTAAATTGGCTATTGGGAAAAACCACAGTTTTTTTTTGTCATAGTTGTAGTTCTCTTAATTACTCTGAAATATAAAAATTACATCAAAAATTAAATATTATTTTTTATTTTGTGTGAACTTTTTTAAAAGAAAAAAAATCATAGCAATCGTACGTGAAGAAAAGAGATGAGAGAAATGAAGAAAATAATGGAATGCTGAGGTGCACCTAAATAAAGTAACACAAAAAATTGAAAACAAGGTAAAAACGTTATAGCTTACCGGTTTCAAGTTGTCGGCTTGAATTTAGTTAATAATGAATGAATGGTGAAGAATTTTGTTGTATAACATACAATAAAAAGTGGCATTTGTACCATAAAAATGGCCATTTTCCAAACACCATAGAATTATTTTAAAGAAGGTTAAACTATTTTTTTAAACTACTCGGCTTTCCAAGTTATGATATTTCATGATTAATCACCACACAGACACCAGTATCTGCCAAATGAAATGCAGTGTCAAGGAGAGACATTTGTTCTCACGAAAATTACATCTAATATACTCGACAATCGACTCATTAATTTTAGTTTTAAGGCACTCTCCTTAAAACAAGAGCAGAGGAAGCGAATGAAATTGCAGTAATGCTGACAAATTAGCCACGTTTTTCTCTGCATAAACTTCTGTTAAAAAATGTTGGATTTGAGTTAAATTTAAAATAATATTAATTATTAATTGTTTATTATTGTGAGTTTTCTTCTTATAAAATAAGTTAGAATTTTGTAATTGAAACTTCTTATCAAAAAAGTAATTTTAGGCATAAATATTTGTGTTGAATAAATATTTGGAGTGTGAAAAGGATGTAAGATGAGTACCTAGAGGAATTATGTAAAAATCTCTATAAAGATTTGTGAGAGATATAAGAATGATGTTTTGAGAGTTGTGGGCTTATGGTCGAGTACTTTCATACATATTATCTTTTTTTTTTTATAATTTAATAGATCTTTTTTTATACATAATTTTTCTATGTTAAATTATTGATATGTTTTATTGTATTATTTTAATTAATTTAATTAACTGATATTCGTATATTTGGACATTGTATCATTCATCTCGCAATTCTTTCTTTAAAATTTTTAAGTCACCAATATCATATTTCTCAAACACTTGAAAATGAAAAATATCTCGTAGCTAGGTGATCGTTGTCAACTTTAATGACCGTATCCGCACTGGCAATTTTTATTTTTATTTTTATTTTTTTCAATGTATATTTTAAGAATACTTAACTAGAGAAATTCTCTCTTATATTTTTTTTTGGGGGGGGGGGTTTCAAGATTAACAGCATTGAACACTAAGATCTCGTTTGACACATTATATAATATTTGATAATCTATACAATCAAAACTTATACAATGTTTAAAATTTTAAATAAATTATATAACTTATTTAGAAGTCTCATTTTATATGTTTAATTCCATATAAAGTTATTCATTTCCTAGGAGAGAAGATAAGAGCCAACAGTATAATTTGAAGACAAATACTAAATTGTTAAAGATTAAAAAAAATTTATATCCTTATCTTCTTCATTTATTTTAAAAAATAATTTCTTTTATTTATAAAAAAAACTCTTCTAATCTCTCTCTCTCCTCTTTCATGTATATATAGGTATTAGGAATGGGAAAAAGGCCCAGATCCACTAGGTCTTACCCAAATTAGTGGGTATTTTACCTAGTGAATCATGCCCAAAATAGACCAAAAAATTTATCGTTCGGGTTCGGGTCTCACTAGCCAAATCCAATGGGTTTTGGGTCCTGTTGGATACCCGAAATGTAGCTCTCCCTCAGTGTTTCACGGGTACCTTAGACATCTACTTCTCTGAAGTTGTTCCTGGGTTTTCTTCTTCAAGCTAGGTTTTCTTCTTGAAGTTAAGATCAACCCAGGATTTTTGATTTCAGACAATAGTACTTGATTTGAACTTTGCTTCATTGCTTCTCTGCTTCATCTTCATCGTTGCATTGAAAGGTAAGTGACCTATTAAGACAGATTTATATATCTATTTCTCTCTTGTCAGCAAGCTTCAGTAGCAATTTTCACTGAAACTTTCTCTGAAATGGTCCTTCTTTCTTATTTTGTTAATGGCTATATTTGTTTGTGAGCATGAGGAATTTCTGAATACCTGACATGGGTTATTCAATCCATAGGTATTTAATATAAGATGGCAACATTGTAGATCATATTCATTTTCATCCATTTTGATGGAGGAAAATTTAATGTTGTGTGACCATTTTGCAGAATTTAACAGAATGCATTCTTGCTTTAATATCAGTTCTGATGGTTCTAAAAAAGTAAGTTTTCTTTGATTTACTTTATTTAATCAGTTCTGGAAGTTGTTGGTGCTACATGGATTTAAACATTCACTTTCATGATATCAATTTTCTCTATAATTATTTAGAAATCATATCTTTTCTATATCAGAAGCTTCCTAGGTCAGTGACTATTAAGTTTCAGGATTTAAAATTGTTGTTTGCATCAGGAAATCCTGCCTATGTTAATAGGTGTTGTGTATTGTTATATAGTCTTTCCATGGGATGAAGAGCTATTTTATTAATAATGAACATATAGCAAGATGTGATTTTTTGTTTCACTCCTCTATATAAATTAACTTTCCAAATTCCAATGTCCCTTGTTATTAGAGGACTTTAGTATCTTTTCTTTGTTTCTATTCATACCATTTAATAATCTTTTCTTTTGGTTAAGACATTTTAGCCATGTACAAGTTTTATGTTGCAGTTGCCTCATATGCCTTCCAATTCAAGAGTAGCTAGCTTTCCAAAAGCCTACCATTCAATGGCAAAACTTTTTAGTAAAATTCAGTAGTCATTCCCTGGCATTTTGTAAAATTCAATGGCAAAACTTTTTAGTAATATTCCTTGGTTTTGCTTTACACAAAAATCTTCTTCTATTCCCACCTATTGAAAATTGTATTTGAACTTTTTTATTGAAATCTTTTCTTATTTTTACTTTTGATTTCAATGGATATAAATGAAAAATAGTTTTCTTGAATTCTATTAGTATGGATATAAATGGAAAATAGTTTTCTTGAATTCTATCAGTTTCTACCTGATTTTGCTCAAAAAACATGTATGATTGATAGAGCCCCTATATATACACCAAAGTTGCTATCTATTTGGGAGAGAAAGAAGGGTTGCTTATATCCTAATGGATGATCCATCCTGCAACAAGCAACATGCCATTATTCAATTTCGATATTTCTTTAATTATTGCAACCTTTTATTTGATTCTGTAGTTTTCTAATTTTACTTTATTCCTTGTGTAACCAGTCAAGTTGAAATGGAACAACCTAATGGAACATTATCAAAGTATATCAGGTAGAACTTACTTTATTTGATTCTGTAAATAATAGTTGAGTTTTACTTGATTTGATTCTGTAAATAATAGCTGAGTTTTAATAGTTGATTTGAGTTTTACTTTATTTGTTCAGTTTGAATAAATTTGAAATGGTAGTACTGTCATTCTCTCATATAATTATAATTATTCTATTTATAGACATAAATGATTTCATATACAAAACATAGTATTAACAAGCGCAGCTTGTTCTATTAAATTATTATTTTAGATAGATAGTTTTATACTTTCTCTTCACAATCTCCACTCGATCCTCCATATTTTCTTATCTTTTTTTCTTTTATTTTATATTTTTATTTATTTTATCTTCATCTAAAGATTATTTTAGAAAATAGCTACGCTATCATGTTACATATTTTTGGAGGGGGAAGATTAAATGCTTTCTTAATTATCTATTATCCCTTATTACCATTATCAATACTGCGGTTATCACCATCAAATTGCCCACACACTATCACCATTTTTCCTTTACTACTATTAACTCACTATTTAATTTAGTCTCAGTAGCTAAATGGTGGAGTCTCACGTATGTCACGGGCCGGCGGCTTTCCAGCTGAAACCATGCGGCGCATGCTTGCCACTCTTGGCCAACATGCCAACCTTCCAATATTAAACCCTCGTTTGGTACACTTGGGTAAAGATAACGGAACATGTCCGCACGCCAATATCGTATGTCACTGAAGCATCCATGCATACCGGATCGCAGGATCCTTTCACATAGGAAGCCTCCATGCACTACGGACCATAATGGACAAATGAATAGGGAGAGGGACACTTCGTTCGCTTAGTTTATGCCTCATTACATAGCTTTGAGTGTGCAGGGGGACGGCCACAAGCCAACATACTCCATCCCTAGCTTAGTGTCTCGACGCCCCGCAAGCCCGTAGAGCACTCCACCGCCTTAAAGAGTATTTTGAATAAAAGGCCTCCCGCAGGAAGATGACATACTTTTTCCGACTTGTCAAAAGCCCTTTTTGCAATGCTCTGGGTTTCTATTCATTGCAAAAACCAGCCGACACGAAGATAAAAATGCGAGGATTCCAAATATGGTTTTGTTGAACCCCGTAGGATTCACGAACCTTCTGAAATGATTAAAATACCCCCAAACTTGGAAAAATCAAGAAAAATCATACGCAAGCCGGATTGATCTCAAATTTCAACCACAAGACCCTCATAACATTTTGGATTTTTCCACCAAATCTCATCTTAATCCAAGCATGTTTGCCTGTCGAACTGTCACAACTACCAGCTTATGACATGTGCCTAGATAGTCTTTGTCCATTCAAAGCTTGACTTGCCTCTTTTCATAGTTATCTATTTGTTTCCTTTATTTTTCCTATTAATTTTTTAGCATGTATATCAATTCATTTATAAGCATTTCGCATTCATTTTTTTAGTTGAACTCTTTTTATCTAAAACAGATTACTGTAAAAAAATGTAATTTATTTAAAAAAGTTGTAAAATAACTCCGTTATTTAGTGCAAGTTGAACTTTAGAAATACAATATCCTATAATTATAATAGTTTCAGCGGTTGTTTTGAACAAACCCATCCTCGGATTTGAATACTGTTATTTAGATTTAGATGTTGTACTTTGAGTCAGATGAAAGAAACATCAGACGAAGGTAATTGTAAATTACATAACCCTCAGTTTGGTCTCTGAAGTACATTTTCGGCATATGCAATATATATACAGACATTCTATGCCTAAGTGGTCAGTTTTTTTCTAACGAGCTTTTGGAGCTGTGATGCTTAATTGATTGACAGAAGCCAATTCATTCTTATACAGGGAAGAATATTCATCAGATGAGCATTCCCTAATAAAGAAACCAAGCTATTTGGGCTGAGGTAGGACAATTTCACTATTTACCATCATAACTACAGATCACGTGCTTAGCCTGTCATGAGGATGCTACTGTAAACACAGGAGACTGATATGGATGCAACGCACTGCTTTAGACAGATTGCAGGAATTCTTGAACCATTCATCAATCATTTCTTCTGGCCTTTCTTGTGTGTGTAAACAACCTGAGTTTCATTATTTTTCCCTATTTTTATGTGTGTAAACAACCTGAGTTTCATTATTTTTGTGATGTTGCAGAAGCCAGTTACCCCTACAGACTGAATATCATCAAAAAAAAGTTCATTGTTCATATAAATTTCATTAAAAAAGGGTTAATTTTAACTGTTAAAATTCCATTAAAAATGTAAATTTGGTTCGGGTCTGACTCAGGTCTGTTTCGGGTCCAATTCGAGTCTGACTGATTTGGGTCCCCAAGTTTGGATCTATAATTTCAGGTTTATTTCGGATTTGGGTTATGTCGGATCCGGGTCGAGTCTGCCCAGACCCAGCCCATTGCCATTCCTAATAGGTATTCTTGTTACATTATTTAAACTAAACACTTATTTTAAGTCCTCACTAATTATGTTTGTATCAATTCTATCCCTAAAAAGGAAAAAAGGAGCATCATTTATTCTGTGCAATATTTTAGTCCCTGAGAATAGTTGCTAAATAATTATCACAGTTAATGATATGGCTTTATTAGTAATTACTTGAATTATTAATTAATGGTATAGCATTAAAATTAGTCAATCCACCATCTAACTAAACAAAATATTGTAGTTTCAATTAAATTATTTGTTGATTCACTGTTGGGGGCATTTACTTGATACAAAATTTTATTTGTTTATTTTTTTAGAAAAATTGTTGATCATTTTATTGGATTTTCTTAGTAGTTACATTGGTGATTTTGGACAAATTGCTACTTTAATTTCCTTAATATATGGATGGTTGATTTTAAACAAATTTTATTTATTTAGTAATTTTATGGTTTATATTTTCCTGTGATATTTTGTACATTTGCTTTTGGGTGAATCATTTTGCAAGATAATGTATTTAATTAGCATAAATGTTCTAGTATTTTCAGTTGCTAATTTTATGATATAATGTGATTATTCTATTAGTTTGTGTTTGCAAATAATTATGTATTGTGCAAGAAATTCAATTCTCAATATTTTGATTATCTTTTTAGGAGTTATTATAGTCAATTTTGCATAAAATGACCAATTTCAATTATGCAAAAATTGTTATATTAAAATATTATGATTTAATTATGTAACATTGTTAAAGTTTACAAAAAATGATAATACTATTTGCACTATGCAAAGAAGAAGAAAGAAATTGTGTACTTTCGAGAAAAAATAATGTTATTTTGCTTAGTTGGATAGTGGGTTGACTAATTCTAATGCTATGTCATCAATTAATAATTTAAATAATCACTAACAATGTTACGTTATTAACGCCCATTTTAATAAATATTACATAAAATTATTAGTTAGGGACCAAAATAATACTCATTTTGGACTTAATTAATACAAACATAATTAATGAGGGACATAAAAAGGTCTTTAGTCAATTATTTATTTTTTAAACCTATATATTCTTATAAAACAAAATAATAAACACAAAAAATGATAATTTTGTACAAATCTTCATCTTGCACTATTATAGATCAAATGTTATACATTATAATAGCTTATCCTCTCTAATACAATACTATACTATCCAATGTTCTTATAATATACTATATGATATACCAAACAAGGTCTAAGTATTATCTCCCCAAAACAGCTTAAGGAAGTAAGGTACTAAGAGAGTTTAACTTAAGTAACATATAATGTTCTTTGAATGTCTTATATTCTTTACATTCTAAGTTCGATCTCTTATCCTTATATGTGAAACCTTGTCAGGACCCATTCCTGAGCATATGATTAGCATAGAAAGTCATTATAAACAATTGCCTACATGCCTTACTTGTATGTAATTAATATAATATTTTACATGCAATTGCGCCTATTTAATCAAAAATAGCATAATTAAATTTATATGCAAGTGATATACATGCACTTATGCAATAATTAGCATTTATAAACATCTATTCCAATTATTTCAAGGCTTATCTAAATGCCAAAATTTTCAAACAAGCTTGCTTCCAACCTATCTAGCAATAGTTGAACACCTAAAAAGAAAGTTTCCCCAAAAAAAAGAGTAAAATGAGTTTTTTTTTATCACAACATAGTGAAAAACTAAGCAATTCACAAAATAAAAGAAACTAAATGCTAAGCTAGCATGTATGTACACACGCACACACACACACACACACACACACACACACACACACACATATATATATATATATATATATATATATATATATATATATATATATATATATATATATATATATATTCAATTAAGTTTTAAAAAGACTATCTAGAATCCACCATGATATATAAAATCCCTTTTATACCTATGCTATGGAAAGGTATAAAGCAAATAAGATAAATATTTTTAAATACGAAAGTGTTGATGTCTATTATATGTAGTCCTTCTATTATATCAATATCACACTAAACATTTCTATATCAATCATTTCATATAATTTATCATAACATTTCAACATCAATACATAAAAAGAAGTAAGTAATTTTTTTGTAATTCTTATCCATCTTTATCCCTCATAAGTTCATCTTTGTCCCTCCAAGTTAACCTTATCCCTTACAAGTTGGCACACAGATCCAACATATAGAGCCACAATATATGTATAATCACCCCCATATTATTATATCTCATTCATAGAATAGTATATCAAAGGTAATTTTGCCTTAACCAACATATTAATCTATATGCAAATTTTATTCCACACAATATCGATGTCACATCTAATATTGAATTATCATGTAATATGCATCAACACATATACAAGGACAAACATAAATTTGAACTCAAGTTTTAATTGTAGTTGCACATCATAATAATAACTTTAGATATTCTCACAAATACTAATCTAACATAATCTTGAAGCATACTCAAGTTCATAAACTAAATTAAATAACTATCATCCCAAAATACTATTACAAAACTACCTTTTAATGTTAGCATATCAACATGGGTTATAAAGAAAATTGATATTAATAATGGCACAATAACATTTTTGTGAATTAGTGCAACTTACCACATTGCCTAATATAATAAACCGATGTTATGAAGCCTTAGTTTATAATGTAAGATGAAGTTTTTAGCCAAGAAATCTTAAGACAACAATCATTATTTAAAACCAACATCTAAATGAATTTAATATTTATTTTTAAGATCTTATTGTATTTTACATGTTAGTTATTTGTGAAAATTGACATCCATAGGTTATCTTAAGTTAATTAATGATTATATTTATGTTGTTATTAAAAATTGTAAAAATTATTTTTATTTCAATATTCTATTTATTTAAAATGCACTATGTGATTTATGAGGTTGTCACTTATAATATTAGTTATTCAAATAACTAACATCTAAAAGATATATGAATAGGCTCATCTCAAAATTTCTCATTTTTAAATGTTGGCTATATGGTCATAACTAACAAATAATATCTTGTATTGCTTATAAATAGTGTTCCACTCTCTTTTTAAAACTTCTTTGCAATGCCTTAATCTTTATTATCTAACTTTAGCATGTGCTTGAAAAGGAAAAAAATAACTCCCTTCTATTTATCTAATCACTTTAGAGATAGATATTATAAAATCTAATTTTTGTTATTTTATCTATTGTCATCTTTAAATGTATCAAATGAGATAGAGAAAAAAATTATTTTCCTCTTCCTCAAATATAATTGGCATTAGTAATGGAGATAAATTTATGACCTATATTCATGATTTATTAATATCAAAAGGTTTATATCGCTAGGTAACTTGTAATTAATATTTACCAACATATAATAAATACTAGGCCCTTACCAAACATTATGTTTAGGTCATAGTGATAAATATTTTCCAATGTGTAATAAATATTAAATATTTAATAACATCTAATATATGAAAAGGTTTAGATGAATGAAACTGAAAACATCTAAATTAATGACATTTATGAAAAATTCTAAATGAATAGAACTAAAGTTAACCACCTGAATATATTTTTGTGGTGACCATCATGTAAGTCCATCTTTAATCATTGTGGTAGTTTATGAATTTGAATTTACAATATTGATTTTAAAGTAATAACCAATGTTTAATTATTTCTTATGAATAGGGCCCTTCTTGCTATCAAATATATGATTTTCAAGATAAATCTTTTTATATAAAAAAGGGTCTTTTGATTTATAGGTTATAGATGTTGGTAGTAGACATTACCATGGCCATTTGGAAGGTCCAAGAAGCTTTCAGAGTATTTTATAAAGGACTTGTACCAATACCTTAGAAGGAACTCTAAAAGATTCTTGAACTTTCTTAATAACCTAGGTAATGTTAATATTACGATCTACACCTTTTATTTCAGAAGCATTCTTTATTGATAAATTCAAAAAATTAGTATGTTTAGAAGGTTTGGAATTGACTAAAGTTCCTTTCAAGAACTTGTATCTATACTTTTACCCTAAATGCAAAAGTTCTATAAAGTATTTAGAAGGACTTTGGAGATGAATTTTTTTCAAGTTCTTTGTAAAATGCTTGTATTCATGGCCAAAATATGAACATAAGTCCTAAGAAGGAACTTGGGAAGATTTCAATTTTTTCACTTAATATAAGCATTTGACATTTTTTATGTTTCAATGTGAAATTGGCATGTTGCTTACTTTATATGTTGTGTTAAACTTCAATATATAGAGAGTAAGAAGCATGATTATTTTCACACTGATACATAGGAATCTTAAAAGGTTCATAGTAAATAAAACAAATGAATTACATGTTGATTTTATTCTAAAATCAACATAAATAAGGGAATCTATCACCTGACTTAAGACATAGCTTTTATTTTATAACTGATGTGAAATATTTAAATGATATTTTTTTTTCTCCTCAAAACCTATAAAAATGAAGGTCGGATTCAAAATTGAAAACCTATCCTAGGTGCCAAATTTGCAAATATATCATGAAAAGTGCCTTATGGAGTGAACAATCAAATTATAGATATATTACAAAGTCCATTGCAATTTCTCTCAAATGGAAAAGATCACCTTTACTTAAGTCCAATTGTTTTTCAAAATTGCTAACATCCTCTTGTTAACATTTAAGGTCCATTTAAATGCCTCATTTCTTCTTTAAACCTAGTTATAAGTGTTTATTTGATGTGTATTATGTTGATTTGTTTGGATTCTTTATTTTTAAACCTTGTTAACATCCTATTGGTTGATGTGTTTTCCTTGAACAAAAGATAGTAAATTTCTTCCTTACAAAAACAAATCAATGGGCATTTCTATGTAAAGGAGCAAGATGATACAAGCAAATCATATAGCACATAATTCTACCAAAGTTTACTAGCAAAACTCAAGTAACAAATTTCTCTCAACAAAAGTATATTGTATTAATGTTTTTCCTACAACATCAATTCTAATAACCTTGAACCCTTATTTTTCCATAATGGGATTCATAAGTATTTCTATCAATGGCCATGTTTGGAAAATAATGTAAGTTCCATCTTAGCATACAAATATTGAGATAGGGCTTGAATATATGTTATTTCTAGTTTTTGCAACATCTATATATTATATGTCCTTCCACTATCTAAACCCAAATAAGCATATTATTTTTTATTATTTTCTAGTTTATTATATTTGAGATAAGGCTTGGATCCAGCTATTACTACTTGTATAGTAATATGAGTTATTGAATTTTATAATTAGATTAGGATATTTTTCTAGAAGTAGTATGATTTAGGGGAATTCTTCAAGATTTTCTTATAAAAAAATCCAAAAATAAAATCCTTTTATAAACCTGTTAACATATTGCACATTAAACATTAGTTATATAACAAAAACTAATGTCTTAAATGAATTTTAATTCATGGAAAATAGATTATCAATGTCAATTACTACAATAACAAATTGACGTCATATTTGCAAGTAAAAACATCAATTTCCTTTTAAAAAATTCAAAGTTATTATGGTAATTTACTAGATTTATAATAATGACTTGTATGTATATCAAGTGAGAACCGACATCAAAACCTTGTAATAATTGACTTTAAAAGGCATTTTTGTAATAGTAACATTTAACCTATTATGAGTTGTCTTCTTATTATTTATGTTAATTAGAGTAACATTGAGATTCCTTATCAAACAAATATTTATAGGTTATAAATATTTGTCTTAGTCAAGAGGTTTTAAGTATGAGAGAAATGTGATATGAGTGCTCATAGAAGTTATATGAGAATCCTTATAGATTTGTGAGAAAAGTAAGGATAGTAGTGAGGGAATTGTAGCACTATGGTTGAGAGCCTTCACACATATTATCTAGTAATCTTTTCCATATAGTGGATCTATTCTCATCTTTAATTTTTTCTCTTGGAGTATAAGGTTTTTTCACATTAACTTCTTCATGAATTATTGTGCTACTCTAATTAATATAATTGTTAAATGCTTTGGAGAGGGATATCTTTTCCAATAATTAGTATCAAAGCGGGTTTAATCTTGTGGGAGAGTAATGATTGACTGAGTAAGAATTTGATTTGATTTTGTGCACAATACAAAGATGATAGATAAAGTTAATGTTGATGGTGATACGATGATGATGATGATGATTTGCAAAGATTAGTATGACTTATAACAATGTTCACAAGATTTGATATTTTTGCAAAAGTGAGATTCTTGCAAGTGAGGAGGTTGTGTGTAGATTTAGATGAAACTTTTGATACTTGATTGAGATAGAGTTGCTTAATAGGAAGTTGATTGTTGCGATTTGAAAAAATTACAATAATGGAGGACTCTCATAGTTGGTGCCTTATAATTAGTCTTGTTTGGTAATAGGTGAAGTATAAAATTTGATGAAGATAATGAAATTTATATCAAGGTCAAGATTGTTAAGTTTAATCTAAATTCTAATTGTTATTAGTTATTAATTATTAATTTTCTTCTATTATGAGTTATTTTCATATTCAAGTAAGGTATTTGTTTAAGTAAGATTGACATTTATTATCAAATAAGTATTTCTGAATTATAAATATTTATATTAGTCATCAATTTAAAGTATGAGAGAGATCAAAAGTTTGAGGTACGAGAAATGTGATATGATTGCCAATAGAAATTATGTAAAAACCCTCATAAAAATTTGGAAGAGACATAAAAATAGTGCCTAGGAAATTATATGGTTATAGTGGAGAGATGTTGTGATATTTTCATTATAGTGGATCTTTTCTCATTCATAATTTATTTTACCACCTTAATTTGTTTATGTATTGTTGCACTATGTTAATTTAATTCCTGCATGCTCGTGTGTTAATTTTTCTCAATTGAATGATAAGTATATGGCCATATTAACATTATAATAATGTCGTGTCAGCAAATTAATTTTATATCAATTATTCTGAAGATTTAAACAATAAATTAAGAGAAAGACGTAAATATGTGCAACTAAATAATTGGAGGGCCAAATTAATATTAAATATTTTTCAGGGATCTTTTTTTTTTCCGCCTTGAAAAGTTTACAACCAAAAAGACACAAACAACCCAGCAAAGCCAGAGAAGTAAAAGCAAAAGGCAGCCAAAACACCAGAAAACAAACGCCCAAGTTCCCAAACTCACTAAAACTACAAAAACAAAGGGAAAATAGAAGCTAGAGCACTAGGAAGGCCTAAAAGAACAATCTGGCAACAGCAAAGTAGCCAGTGGGGAGGGGTTGAGACATCCAATCCAAAGGATCAAATTCATACAAACTAAACAAGTAATAGACGTATTTTTTTCTTTTATAATATTTGTAAGTCTTCTAACTTATCAGTCAAAGAAAAATATCTCAAATCCTAGTTCTAGTTGCTGCGAAGGGTTACTTGACAACTCCAAGTTTTGCTTATTTCTTCATTGTTCAGTATCATGGACGCAAGAATGTGGCAGATCAGGAATGACGCAAGTTTAAGTCTTTTTGTTTTATAGCAGAACAAATTCTGGGGCCTTATCACATAGCGGCAGAGAGAAGACTGAATGATTTTCTTATTGAAAAAGATTGACAGCATCTAATGGAAGAGTGTTAGTGAGGAATCTTCAGAATAACAATCATGTAAGGCTCTACCGTACTCCTAGAATTTTAAAATTTGTAATGATATACCAAGTTTTGAAACTATTAAAATAAAAATTTTCAATCACAATTATTATTTTTTAATAGATGTAATTAAATAATTTTAATTTAATAATTTTATAATGATGTACCAAAAACTATTTAAATAAAAATTTTCAAACACAATTATTATTTTTTAACAAATATAATCAAATAATTTTAATTTAATAATTTTTGAAATTGTTATGCTATTCCAAAATTTGAAATTCTTAAGAAATTATAAACCTCGTATGAGCAATGACTATGGAAATTTGCCTGTCTATAAAATAAGGTCCCACAGATGGGGTTGTTTACCTCATGACGGGAATTATGATTTTTTTGAGATTTATTTTCATTCTCATGAGGGATAATTAATAACTATGGAAATTTGTTTCTGTCTAATAAGTATGAACGCTTTAAAAAATTGAAGTGTTTATATGTTGATGTGCGTCATTGCAAGAAAATGGAGTTACGAGAAAGTAATACTTTGGCTTGAATATTACAAGTGAATGAAATTTATGCATTATTTAAAAAAATATGATACATGCCATTAGGAGTGATATTATTTTTTACCATATTTTTCACATTTATTATTAAATAAATAAAATATTTTTATTTATCTTAATATTTTATAATTATAAATGTGTCAAAACAAACTAACACTTCATTCATTCAGTCGTTCAGGGCACGTAGTTTTGGCAATACAAGGGCAACGGTTATGGTTATAGTAGAAAGATAACTTTTCAAAGCTTTAAATAGCTAGTTTCACAGAATTGTATAAAGCACACAAGCACACATAAAATTTCTATCACAGAATTGTACAAACTGAATCACATCTTTCCTCCACAGAATTCTCATAAGAGGTTAACAAAATTAATGGAGCATGAAAAAAAAAAAAAAGAAAAGAAAACAATAACGATGTACATATATATATTAATGAAAGGAATAATGTATCACTTTTATTGGTGATTTAAAAAAATGATATATAGAAATTCATTAATGAAAAAAATAATTTTTTTAAATAAAAGAAATTACTTTATTCAAATATTTCATATTTAAAATTAAATAAATAAAATATATTTTTATCTTAACATTTTATAAATATTTTTTATAAAATATTTTTGTCAAAATAAATGAAATTGAGATGTAGCAATCATTTTATCATGTCTTATGTGTTGATAGACCAAAAATAATTGTTTGATCCGATCCAATCCAATGGCCCGAAAAATTAGTGCAAAGTTGTGTAAATAATTCAAATTGATGACTTATATATCATATTCAAGTCCTAAATCTAACATATATGATGATGATGTCTTGAAAATTTGGATATTAGGATGGAAGACTCATAAAAAAAAATGCTATTTGAATGTTTAATGTGTTATAAAAAAATGAGAGAATGTAAAAGCATATGAGATAATTATAAAATAATAGAGAAAGTGGTAGGGTGATGAGAGATGTTATATAAAGAATATGGACATTGTGTTGTAGGATATGTTTGTAACTATCTGTTTTCGCGGGGAGTTTTACATTTTCTCTTAAAGAAAGCAACTTGTGAGAAGATGAAGCACTCTTGTGAGGACCACCGATAGTAAATTTTGAAGCACTCTTGTGGAAAAGGGCCAGGAGTATTCATTAAGCTACCATGCTTGTATCGGTATCAGTTCTGTTCACACCAGATTGCCTATTTATTACATCAAACCCCCACTTGTCCTTATCCTTCAATTTAATACAACAAAGTTATGACGTTGTAATACTTGCCACTCTAGATTTTCTTTTAATTTACTGAATCCCCTTCTTACATTAAGTAGGGAGAGGGGGGTGGGGAAAAAAAAAGGCCCTATTCTAATACTCCCACAAGCAAGAGGATTTCCTATGGAAGTTGTTTGGAAATCATAAAAGTTACAAATGTTTTTTTATTTATTATTTATAATTAAATATATATAACTTAATTATAATATACAAAAATTTCTCTGCAAACATACACATCTACCTATACATAGAATAAAAGTATCGTTGGTATTAGCCATTTTAAACTATTGACTCGAATTAATATGCTTATTCTTAAAAAAATACGTATCATTATATGCATATAAATATTTTCAACTGATTGTGTTGAAATTTTAGTACCGCTACCCTAAACATTTTAATATTTTGATATTATCATTAAGCAGATAATCCTTGAATGTTAATAAATCAAACGTCCTAAAATGATCATCAAATAAATGATCAAATTAGAAATATTGATTTTCGGACTTAATGAAATATAAGTGAGAGTAACGATCAAATTTTGCATGATACATGTTACTAAAATATTTTTCATACCCACAGCAGTTATTATCAATGATTAGATTTAATCAAAATTTTCATTTGACAACTTGCAATTACGATAATTTTGTGATGAAATTGATTTAATAATATAACAATACATCATTAGATCTGATTAATAATTTATTATTTTATAACATATTAAATTTAATATATAATAAATTTAATAATATATTAATATATCATTATATCAATCACATAATATATTAACAACATATCAAGGTGTCTCCTTTTGCAACTTGAGATATGACCGATATACAACTCTGAATCTGACTCGTTGACAGTGCTTCATCATTCATCAAAATTGTTCTCTCTTCGGAATTACTTTCTTATCTTCCTTTTCCATTTTTCTGGTCAATTTTCTTCCATTGCCACAGAAAGTGTCTTTCCGAAAGCTCTAAATTTTGAAATTTACTGTCGGTGGTCCTCACAAGAGTGCTTCATCTTCTCACGAGTTGCTTTCCGAAAAGGGCCAGGAAAGCATCCCAGAAAGCATTTCCCTTGAAGCCAGGTCTTTCTTCTTTAAAGCCTGGAGCAACAAGACAATTGGGCCTACAGACCCCCACGACTATTAATAAAGCACTGCTCTTTCCTAACATAATTAGGCCCTGCCTAAGACAGATAAACTATCCTCAATATAACTTCTGGCCCAAAATGATATACGTTGAATCTCTCAATTTTTAGGACGTGAATTAAAAAAAGGTAAATACAAAAAATAATAAAATAGTGAATTCAAATAAAAAAATATAAAATTGTATATTTATTTACATGTAAATTAAATTTATATTTAGATATGATATTGCTGCTTTTAGAGCTTTTAAATCTGTAATGGAAATATTTTAAGAGGATTTATTTTTTGTCTGCGTCTTGAATTCAATATGATTTTTATGCGTGCAATTAGGGGCTTAGTTACCTTTGCTCTTATAAGAGAAAATCTTAAAGACAAAATATGCGAATTTTCCGAGCAACCCCTTCATGTTTCGTGTTGTTATTTGTATGGTACTGCTTTTATGCCATGATTTCTTCGAGGTTTTGTTTGAATAGAGAGACAGAAGAATTCAACTTAACCCTTTATTTTATTTGGATTGATAGGTTGAAGGGGAAAAGAAATATTAAAGATGGAATATATAAATATAATTTTTCTAAATCCTTTTATTTTTTAAATTTTTTGTATTTTCTCTTCAATTTAAAATTATCTTTTTTCTCTTATTTTTTCTCCAATCAAATAAAATGTGAAAAAATTGTCTTTTCAATAAAAATATACGAAATTTCAAAATTTACAGTGCTTCATCATTCATCAAAATTGTCTTTTCAACTTGTGAGAAGATGAAACACTCTTGTGGTCCATTTGTCCGGAAAGAATGAATCATATAAGTAACTTATGCCATTTGCCATATTATTTGTTTCACTTTCACGATATTTTGATAAGATTCGAGTGGCCTTGAAAGACTGTTTGTTGTATTGAAATGGAAGAGAGCAAAGGAAGAATATGTGTTACCGGTGGTACTGGGTTCATTGGTTCTTGGATCATCAAAAGATTACTCGAAGATGGTTACTCTGTTAATACGACTGTTCGATCTCATTCAGGTACACTGTCTTAACTAAAAGATGCAACCTACCCATTAGTTTTTTTTTTTTTTTTGGTTTCTTTTAAATTTGTTGTAGTTATCATTGAAGTTTTTGTATTCAATTCAAAAGTGGGGTGAATTGAGTTCTAAAATTTATTTTCATTTATAGAAAAATTTACTTTTCTTAGTTTTAATTTATCAAACACTTAGAAGGCAAAAGATAAACAAGTTAATCACAACACTCAAATTCCGACAAACACAAATTAAAATTGCTTGATATTTGCGTACAGTAGTTGACTACCCTTGGATGGTAGCCCTTCTGCCTTGCAGGGTACCGTACTCGAGTAGCAATGCAGGACAAGCTCCTGAAACTTGGTTCGTGGGCACTGCACTTGGGGACCCAGTTTTGGACCAGGTCCTGTCTATTGGCATTTGGTTACTGTGAGTATTGAGCCAAATTATGAAAATTGAGCCCTTTTTAGTTCAAAATGATTTTCAAAGATTTTCTGTACTTGATTCAAACTGGTCAAATGCTCAAATCCTTTACAAACTGTATTAATCCGAAAACTATTCCTCCTTCAAAATGTCTTCAAGCTACACCTTGATGTGGTAGTAAAAATCTCTGCGAAACCTAGGTTTTGTTTGTTTTACCAAAAAAATATTTTTTCTTATAAAAATATCTTTTTTATGTACATTGATAAAATGGTAATATATTATTTATATTTATGATTAAAAAATAATACTTAAAATCATAATATTGGAAAAAGTAATTTTTTTAAAATGAAGGAAATTACTTTTTCTAAATTCTTTACTTTTAATATTAAAAAAAGAAAATATTTTTATTTTCTTAGAATTTTATAATTATATTTTTGGCCATCGAAATAAATAGAACCTTAAATAACATAAACATTTATGATTTATCCAGAAATATTTATTATCATAAAAAATTTTATAACACTATATGAAAGGGACTTGTTCGACCATTATTTGGTTTACAGAATCTTTTGCTTGTGGCTCCTTCCTTTTTGTTCCTGTTTTGGGAATCTTTATAAATTTTACTTAACAAGTAATTAATTTAAGTGATAACAACTGAAATTTATTATTACCCTTTGCTTCACGTATTTTTGCTGGTGTGCAAGTGGGATACAAACACTGTAAAGTTGGCTGAATTTAAGATTTAGTTGGTTTAGGTGATCCTAACTTTTAGTTCCAATTTGAGGGAAGAACGTAAAACTTGTATTTTTAAATTTTTTTTTTTTTGTTATTTCAAAGTTTGATGCATTGAACACTGTGTATTATCTTTCCAAATCAACCTAATGAAGCAGGGTGCTAAGAACCTTTGAGTTAAATAGCATATGTTTTAAGTTCAATATTTAATCTTTACGTGTATAGGCTTAGTAAATTAATCATTCCTACTATCACCGCAAAAAACTTAACGAAGCAAGGTAAATAACTTCTGTTCATTTTTAACATGTACAGAACATGGAAAAGATGTTAGCTTCCTCACAAATTTACCCGGAGCATCGCAAAAGCTGCAAATTCTAAATGCAGATCTCAGCAATCCAGAAAGCTTCAGTGCAGCAATTGAAGGCTGCATTGGAGTTTTCCATGTTGCTACACCAATTGATTTTGCAGGAAGAGAACCTGAGGAAATAGTGACTAAAAGATCCATTGATGGAGCACTAGGAATTCTAAAGGCCTGCAAGAATTCAAAGATGGTGAAGCGAATTGTTTACACATCCAGTGCCTCAGCAGTTGATTTCAGTGACAAAGATGCAGTAATGGATGAGAGTTTCTGGACTGATGTGGATTCTCTCAGAGATTTAAAGCCATTAGGGTGGTCTTACGTGGTGTCCAAGACATTGACAGAGAAGGCAGTTCTTGAATTTGCAGAACAGAATGGCTTGGATGTTGTGACTTTGCTTCCTACTTTTGTTGTCGGACCCTTCATTTGTCCCAAGCTTCCCGGCTCAGTCCATTCCGCATTGTCATTGATATTTGGTATGTGCTGCAATCTGGTTGACAATATGAGTTTGATTTTCAGTTACACTAAATATAAATTTATAATGTCTGGACCTTGTGGCACCATAAATTTGATAATTATGTTGAATCTGTTGAGTTTGACGGTTGTCAAACTAACGAGTTTAAGCAAATTCCATTGAAGAAATAAAGTTTTAAACCGCGGATGAGTTTAATTTTAGGCTTATTTGTTTTGTCAAAAATATCTTTTATAGGAAAATATTATTTTTACGTATATTAACGAAAAGATGATATGTTATTTATATTCATAATTTAAAAAAACAATATCCAAAAGCTTAGAAATAAAAGAATGTAAATTCTTTTTTAAAATAGAACAAGTTGCTTTCTTCAAATTCTTCATATTTAATATTAAATAAGAAAAATACTTTCTTTTCATTTTAACATTTTATAACTATATTTGTAAAAAACGTTTTTCAATGAAACAAATAAAACCTTAAATTTGTACAAGTTTATGAGTTTATTGGCGAATTTGACATAATGCTAGAAGTTTAGCTAGTACATAAACAGGGTCATTGAACATGGATTTCAAAGTTGATTGCCTTAGAAAGGTTTTTGTAACTGTATTTGAAGTTATTTTATGTTCCATTGTATAATTTAGTCATGAAACATGATAAAAGGAAGGTTAAATTACTTTACCATTTCTTATAATTTCACTCTATTTCTTATTTTTCTAACAATTTATAAGTTTTGAATTTGATCTTCATACTCACTTTTCGTATCTAATTGGACATAGGCAGACAGTGATCTGTTAATAATTTGTTAAGGAAACTCATATGACTCTCATTTCCCTTTAAAAATGAAATAAATATAAAATGGTTTAGTTTTTTTTCCATCTTATTCGCTTCTTAAATATAAATAAAAATGATATGGAAGCTTCACACGATAACCATTAAAGTACTTCAAAAGCATTGATCACAAGTGCTAGCTACTGATTGAAATTATGATGAGAACTATCCAATTAGAAACAATTGAAATAAAATGTATAGGGCTCATTTCCAAATTTTAATTTCTCTAACTGCATTTGAAGTTGTTCATGTGGCATTATATAAGTTCCTCAATGGGCATAAAGGAAATTTGATGCAGGTAACAATCCATTTGGTGACGTCCTTCAAGCACCTATGGTGCACGTGGATGATGTAGCAAGGGCACATGTATTTTTGCTTGAACATCCCAATCCAAAAGGAAGATATAATTGCTCTTCATGCCTGGTGCCCACAGAAATGATGGCTCAAGTTCTTTCTGCAAAATATCCAGAATTTCAAATGCCAACAGCAGAGTGAGTTCATTCTATTTTCCCCATATACATAGTTTAAAAGTTTTGATTCATTGGATCCACTTGTTTTGACGAAAATTGTTTTCCATCAAATATAATTATAAAATATTAAGATGAGAACAAATATTTTATTTATTTAATATTAAATATGAAGAGATTGGAGAAAATAATTTTTTCCTTTTTCAAAAAAAAAATTATTTTTTTCTATTATTATAACTCTCTCAGTATCATTTTTTTTTCAAATTACAAATACAAATGGTAAGTCACTACTTTATCTATATATATAAAAATGATATTTCCTTAAGAAAAATACTTTTCAACTAAATAGACGGAGCCATTAAGTACATGGTTTTTCTTTGATCTCTTTGTAACTTATACTCAATGTGTAGCTCGTTAAAGGGAGCCGAAGGTCATAAGTTTCCTGATTTTTCCTCAAAAAAGTTGATGGATGCTGGATTTGAGTACAAGTACGGACTGGAAGAGATGATTGAGGATGCAATTCGGTGCTGCAAAGAAAGGGGTTTTCTGTAATTATGTCAAGTGAATACAATGAAACCAAAATATGAAAAAGCTAAAGCACACATGGAGGGTGATGGATGTTGTTTTAATAATATATCATATGGCCAGTAAAGATGTTCCATGAAGTTTATGCCAAAAATCCTAAAATGCAATCTTTCGAAGAGACAGGTCATACGCCAACCGGCTGATATCATGTTAGTATGTTTATCAATATTGATAAGTATAGGGACAGAGTTCAAATCCTCTCCCTACTATTTTCCTTCTCTCTTTTTCTGTTTATGTGTTCTTATTGGTGACAGTGGATGTCTGAAAACTTTAAAATGAGAACGCCTCAAGTCAGGCTTTGAGAGATTTGGACAATACGCTTAAAGACTCAATTTCAAACTTTCTATAAAAAATGAAAAAGTTGCCAGTTGGGAAGACAACTTAAAAAGTAGACTTGACTGGTGGCTGAACTGGTTAGGTTAAGGCCAAGTCAAAGCCCATATCATTTGAAGTGGTGTTTTTGAAATATAATCTGTTTTAGTGAGCGATCTACAGTACAGATTTTGACCCCCCCCCCCCAACACACACATATGTGGCAGAGAGGAGACTGAAATAATTTTCTTCTTGATCTGTTGGAAGAGTGTTAGTGAGGACTCTGCAGAATAATTGCTATATTTCTGTATCTTCAGTAGAAACAGATGCTGTGAAGTGAAAGGCCGGTTTTTCCAAAGGTGATAGCCACTGCTCTATTGGATTAAAATTGTTCTCCATGATTGTCTTTGGGATTTATGTTCGTTCTCATGTGCACTACGTAATCACTTGTTTCTGTTAATGAAGCATCTTTACTTCAAAAACTAAGGGGTGAAAATGTCCGGATACTTCAAACATTTTCATCATAAACTGTAAAATAGTTTAAAAAGCTAAAAATATTCAAATTTAATATTTAACACTTGTTAACCATGATTTAATATATATTAAAAAAACATTTAGATCTAATTTTATATGAATTTTTTTTAATGCTTTCACACACATTTGTATAATTATTATACATACTAGTCTTTTCACATGCACTATTGATGTCTTCAAGACCTTTTTCACTTAATTTAAAAATATTTTTATAACTTGATCATTAATTATTGCATTCAAACTACATTCAAAATATTTGTTTTATATTTCTTTCTCAAAGTACATTTTTTTTACAATTTTCTTTTACATACTTACCAAAAAATATTATTTTTTACAATTTTTCACTTTGCTTCTCTCTCTTTTTTATTTTGTGTGCCATTTATTAACTTCATTTATATGAAAACACTCAATATTATAATTTGTCTCTAATTTTAATTTTCATAAATGGGATTTATAAACATTGTAACTGTTTCGTAAATGATATTGTATGAAATTTTATCTATAATTTTTTTGGTAAAAAAGCTATCACTGTAATTTAAATGTACATAACTATTATTTTAAATTACATTTGAATATATGATTAATTTATAATACAATTAACACAATTTAATTTGTTTAATTCTACATGCAATCATTATTAATTAATGGGAAAATAGAGTATTTTAGTTAAAGTATATATTTTTTTAAATAAAAAAAATCTTTAGACACGCATTGCTATATGTTATTTTACACAGTGTTGGAAAAATTAAAAACCCTTCATCTTTCTATTTTATCTATCATTTATCAAAAGGCATTAGTAGAATTACAATATTAATTACTTAATTTTAAATATCATAATATTTTAAAAAACTTAATTCTATAAATATTAATTACATTTATCTTTAGAATTAAGGGACAAGTTCAAAGCAAACTTCATATACTTCCAATTAAATTCAATTTTCTAAACTGTGTTAATTTTATTTAAATTCCATTACTATTTAAGTGATTTTTTGTTATCAATTTAATTATTATTTTTATTAGTAAATTATATATAAAAGTAATTTACATATCTAAATAGTATAACTACCCATTACTTCTCATTTAGTGGGAAGTTATATTATTTAAAGTAAGTAAAAATTATTGTATAATCCTTTTCCCTCTTAAATATATGTGTTTTATATTTCATTTTTTGGGGAAAAGTGGATTCCAAATCCCACCAATTCTTAATATCAGTATGGATAGATTAGAATAAATATAAAATAATTTTAAACATTATAATATTTTAAAAAACTTCATTTTTAAATATTGAATAGTTTTATATTTAAAATTAAGAGGCATGTTCAAAACAAACTTCATATACTTTCAATTAAATTTGAATTTCTAAACATTATATTAATTTTATTTATTTTCTATCACTAAGTGTTTTTTCATTATTAATTTAATTGTTATTTTTATTAATAAAGTAAATATAACAGTAATTTATATATTTAAATAGTGTAACTACCCATTACTTCTCATTTAGTGGGAAGTTATGTTATGTCAAGTGAGTAAAAATTATTGTATAATCCTTTTCCCTCTTAACTATTTGTATTTTATATTTGAATTTTAGAGAAAAGAAGAGTGGAATCCAAAACCCACCAACCTATTTATATTAGTATAGATATTTATGACAAGTCATGTTTCATACTTGTTGATCATCTCTTTATAGTTACTTACCAAAATTAGGTTGACATAAGTAACGTAAGTAATGTTCAATTTCCCACTATGATTAGGGGTGACTAGTTAAACGTAACCAAGGAAAAGCTATCATATGATGTAAAATAAATACTAACTTTTTTATATAATATATGCAGCTAGTCATGTTATTTTTATCTTTTTATTTTCATTCTTCCACTTGACAAAATCCCTAACCCTTTACTTGGTTCCATAGAAAACACGATGTAAATAAATTTTAGAGTAGAAAAGTATAAAAAAATAGTATTTTTTCCTACTTCGCTCTTAGTTGAAAATAGAGCAGAAGAAAAATGAGGGTAGAATTTGTATAGTGGGTCCCACTATTTTATTTTCGCCTCAGATGGAAGGAGAAAACAGAGGAGAAGTGCTGCACAGTACCAAAATCTTGTCCTCTTCCCACTGCCCTTTCCTCTATTGGCTACTGCATGAATGAAGGTCACCGCTACTACTACCATTTCCTCCGCCCAAGTCGTTGGTGCATGCTACCAGTTGAAGTAGGTAACATATCTTCTTCTTTTATTCGGTTGCTATTTGAAGATTGGAGCTTGGTTCATTTTTTTTTTCTGTCGGTTCTTTCAATCTACAATCCCGTTGCAAATCCACCAAGAAAGGGTGAGTCGCCACCGTCCTCTAGCTCCTATGGCAAGCTGGCCTGTCCCCAATTAGATTCTGGCACGATCTACCTCCCTCCAATGCAATGTCCTGCAACGTCCTGCAACGTCCGACAACAAAGGTTGCTGGGCGAATGTGGGTCCTATGGCACGAAAGTTGCATTATTCGGATTTGATCCAAATCTGAATATAACCCAATTTACAGGCCACAAACTTGGTGCCCTTTGGGTTTTTTTTTTTTTTTAAAGTTTTGTAATAGAAATTTTTTCTTTTTTAATTGTAAAAATTTTATGATAAAAATTATTAACCTTGCAAGTTGAAAATGAATAAAAAATCTACATGGATTAGAATAGTTGATGGTTGTAAATTTTTTAATTGTAACTAATAAATAACAAATAAAAAATAAAATACAATTCTTTTTTGTTGTAAATAATAAATAGTGAGAGATGTGTAATTTTGATGTTGAAAATGCATACCAAATATACATGAAACAAAAAGATTGGTGGTAGTAAATTACTTTTTTTTAATTTTAGATAATAATTAATAACAATTATTTAATTTTCACGTTGAAAAAGTGGGTTGATATTGTTTTATACTATTTACTTAAATTTACATAAAAATTATATTAAAAAAATTAAACACAACATTTTATATTACAAAATTTTAATATAAAATTTACTTGAAAAGTGGGTTGACATTATTTATACTATTTACATAAATTTATATTTAAGTAAAATAAAAAAAATTAATCCCCTTATATATTTCTCCTCTCTCTCCTCTCACAATCAAACACAACATTTTCTCCTTTGTTTTCTTTCTTCCCTATTTTCTCCTACAATTAAGCACACCTAGAGAAAATAACTTCTCTCCACTTTTCTTTCTCCTCTAATTTCTTTCTCTCCTATTTTTTACTATAACCAAGCAAAGTGTAAATAACAAGTCTTTTCATGAGGGGATAGAGAATATACAATAAATAATGTCTTAGAACTAGATGAGGGACTAGCTGCCTATTTATAGGAAAGATGTTGAGAGATGAAAATCAAATATTTGAATAGATGAGTGCTTCTCTCCGTGCTTCTAGAGGTGCATCTAAGCCACCAAGAGGTATCTAAGCACAAAGATAGGCCTGTACCAGCAAGCGTAATCCTGTCTTAAGCGATAAGAGGGGGTGTTCATTTGACCACGATGAGTGCTATGTCTGATTGGGTGCGTATTAGTCCAAGTACAAGGCTTTAGTCACCATTTATATCTTCTCTTAAGCAGGTGAGTTTTAAAGTTTTGGACTCTATTAGATTGTGATAGAAAATGAATAATTTATTCATGTGCAACCTTAGAATTGTTACTCTCAAAGTTATCAATATTACAAATGAAAAGTAGGAGTGATTAATTGATGCACACAGTTAAGCACTTGGAATTAAACTCAGGATAACAAAACCTCTTAGAATACTAAATGTTACTTGAATCAAAAGGATTAGATATTAGTTATCATATCATTTTCAAGTAAACAATGAGGAGATAGGTATAAAATACAATAATATACATAAATGTCATGAGTCTTTGTACAAATTTATACATCACACTTACAAATATATCACGTTTTTTCATTTTACTGCATATCATAAATAATCCCTATTTATGTATGTCTCATTAAATATGAGTTTCTTAGACAATTCTCCAACAACAAAAAAAGGTTACTAGTTTGAAACAACTAGAAAGTGAAATTGTAACAAAATTCTTCCTCATTTTTCAAGGAACTTGTAAGGAGAACTTTCTAGCTTTAAAGGAGCATATATCTCGAAAGAGTGAACCCTATAAGCAAACATATCTCGTTTTCCACATTATCTGTTTCATGATAGAAAAGACTTGCATTGGAATGGAACCAAGGGCAGAGTATGCGTCATAGGTGGTTTTGGTTTCATTGGTTCTTAAATCATCAAGATATTACTTGAAGATGGTTATTCTATTAATACCATAATTCAATCTCATCCAAGTTCACCAATTAACTAAAATAACTAACCTATAGATGAAATTTCTCCTTTTTGCTTTTTAAATTATTATCTTTTGATGTGTTTAATAAATAATTGATAAAAATAACATAGAATTAGGAGGAATGTTCATGCTTATTCATCAAATGAAAAGCCTTTAAATAAGCTAAACATAAAACAAATAGAACAAGAAATAGCAACTAAATAACAAATAAAAATCTGAATTGAGTTCCTAAAATCTTGGTAAGCACAACAACTTAGATGTTAACTAACTCCTACTAACTGGACACATGGAGAATATTGACTTTCATCTAACAATCCCTCCCTTAAACTAATATTTCCAATATTAGTTTAAATTGAAAAACTTCTCATCTTACAAATTCAAACCATCTCCTTAAACTTTTGAAATGCCACTAGCTTGAGAAGCTTTGTAAATATATCAACAACCTGATCCTCACTTTTATAGTAAACTAGATCAATTGCTTTATTTCTTGTGAGATCTCTTAAGAAATGATATCTTACACCAATGTGTTTGCTCTTCCCATGTAGAATAGGATTCTTGGATAGCTTTATGGCTGAATTATTATCATAATAAATTAAAATGGGCCCTTTTGGCATGAAATGAACTTCCTTAAAAATCTTCCTTAGCGAAATTGCTTAACAAGCACATGCCGATGTTGTTACAAATTCTACTTCAATAGTTGACAAATTAACAATAGCTTGCTTTTGTGATGACCAAGAAACAACACCTAACCTAAAAAGAAAAACATAACCAAATGTACTTTTCCTATTATCTTGATCTTTTGCATAATCACTATAAGTAAATCTAAGCAAGTCTGATTTTTCTCCTCTTTTATACAATATACCATAGTCAGTTGTGCCCTATAAATATCTAAGAATTATTTTTGCTTCTAAGAGATGTATTTCCCTTGGACTTTCCATAAATCTATTGATAAGACTCACTGCATGCATTATATCTGACCTTGTTACAATGAGACACATCAAGCTTCCCATAATTTACTTGTAGAAAGTGCTATCAATCCTTCTCCCATTTGAAACTTTAACAAGATTCAAACCTGTCTCTATTGGTGTGCTAATAAGATTGCAATCCTTTATTTGAAACTTGCTTAAAATCTCTTGCACATATTTCTTTTGAGAGATAAAAATTCCTACATTTGATTGAATAACTTCTATCATAAGAAAATAATGCATCATTCCAAGATTTGACATGTTGAATTTAGCCATCATAAAATTTTTAAATTTGTCAAACATGGTCTGTAAATTAAATCATCAATGTATAAGTAGATTAGTAGCATTTTTTCGTCATATTCCAGTTTTATGAAAAGTGTATATTCATAAGGACATTTGTAAAAAACCTTTTTTAAGAAAATAAGCTTCAATACAATTATACCAAGCCTATGGAGCTTGTTTGAGTCCATATAAAGCCTTTTTTTAATTTATACACTTTATGTTGTTCTCCAATCTTAACATAAATAGAAGGTTATTTGACAAATACTTGGTCTTTCAAATCTCCATTCAAGAAGGCTGATTTAACATCCAAATGGAAGATGGCCATGAATTTTGTGTTGCTACTGCAATCATCAATTTGATTGTGTCATGCCTTGCTACAGAAATAAATACTTCCTTGTAATCGATGGCAAATTCTTGCTTGTAACCTTTAGCAACCAAGTAGGCTTTGTATTTGTCAACTTCACCATTCTCCTTTAATTTAGTCTTGTAAACCTACTTCACATCAATAATTTTCTACCCTCTTAAAATTTTAGTTAACTCCTAAGTATTGTTTCTTTCTATGGCTGCAATTTCATCATATGTTGCTTTCCTTTATTTTGATTGTTTGATGGCTTCTTCAAAAGTTACAAGATCACAATCTACAATAAGACCAAAATGTATAAATGGGTCCTCAAATTGGTTAACCCTTGTGACTTCATAGTCATTCGTCCATGTAGGTCTCCTTCTAATTTATGGTAATCTAGGTTTTCTTGTAGCTACAAATGAGTCTTCAGCTACCATTTGCTTATCTTGAGTAATGACTGGCTACTAGGAATTTCCTTTAATTTATTGCTCTTCTACATTTTCTCTATCAAAATCTACAAGAACATGTTGTTATGCCTCACATGCATTCCATTGCTAAATATTCTTTTCATTGAAAATTACATCTCGGCTAATGACAATTTTTTTAGTACTAGGATTATATAACTTGTAAGCTTTACAATAATCATTAACACCAAGAAAACTGCATTTTTCCCTTTTGTTGGCTAACTTTCTTCTTTTCTCATCTAGTAAATAGGCATAAGTAATACACCTAAAACTTTTGAAGTGATTGACATCTAGTCTCCTTTCACTCCATGCTTTTTTTAGTATCATATTTTGAACTGCTAAAGTTGGGCTTTTGTTCAAAATATGAATACTTTAGTCAGTTTCTCCTAATAAAAAATTCTTTGAAATTTTACTTCGTACTAGTAGAATTCTTACTATGTTCAAGATTGTACGATTCTTTCTTTCGCACACACCATTTTACTGTGGTGTATAAATTATGGTCAATTACTGTTTGATGCCATACTTTTCATAGAAATTGCAAATTCATGTCAATTATATTCCCATCCATGATTAGTTCATAATACTTATATTAGATTTCCTGCTTCTTTTTCAACCATTGCTTTATAGCTTTTGAAAGCTATCAAAGCTTCTGATTTTCTTGTAAGAAGTAAACCCAGGTTTTTCTACTCAAATCATCAATGAAATTGATAATATATCGTTTACCTTCATCAGAAACAGGATTAATTGGTTTGCAAATGTTAGAATGTACAATCTCCAACAACTTTTGTGCTCTCTGAGTTTTACCTTTTGAAAATGGATCTCGATGTTGTTTACCAACAATGCATTTTTCACACTCATTTGAGTTGCTAGTGAAATTCGAAAGACCAATAACCATGTTTTTTTATTTACGTGTCACAAACCTCTAAAGTTGAGATAACCATAGCGAAAATGCCACAACAAAGCCTAATTAGTTAATTTTGCTACAAAACATGATTGATTAATGTTATTGAGGTAGAAAGGAAACATTTTATTTGCTATTATCGTAACTTGAGCGATTAAGCCTAATTTATAATCTTGAATTTAGCACACTCCATCTTTAATAGAAATTTCATATCCTTTCTCTTGAAACTAACCAATGCTTAAAAAATTGGTTTTTAATTTTAGAACAAAAAAGGTCATTGGTAATGGTTTGAGCAATATTACCTTTAGTCTAAATGATTACTTGTCCTTTTCCCATCATTGAGACTTTAGAGTTGTCTTTAAACTTCACATTGTCCTAGAATGATTCATTCAAAGTTGAGATTATTAACTTATCTCCATTCATATGATTGTTACAACCAGTGTTTAGATACCACAGGTTTTTGGTAGATTCTTCTTTTACATGACAAACCATCAGCAAGGATATTTCCTCCTCATTTTCTACAAAATCCAAATTTTCTCCATTATCTTTAGATAAATGAGTATGACATTCAGATTTGTAATATCCATACTTGTGGCATTGATAACACTTCACATTAGATTTATTTGCTGCCCTTGGTTTATGAGAAGCCGAATATGATCCATTACATCCTCATCCTCTCCCTTTTCCTCGAGAATCATGAGATTAATTATTTTGCTATTATTGATTCTTGTAATCCTTTGATTCTTTATTCCTTATTTTATCTATTTTATTTAAAGCCATCTTTTAACCACTGGTGAATGTTTGTAATGCTTACTCATCCTTGTCTTGCTAATTAAGTTTTTATTTATGAACTAACAAGGAATTCTACAGTTCATTGAATGAGAGTTCTCTATGCCTTTTGGACTCTTCTATTGAGCAAACAATAAAATTAAACTTTGGAGTTATAAGTTGGAGTATTTTCTCAATAATGGTGACATCTTCAGTCTTGTCTCCATAAGTCTGCATCTTGTTAGCTATAGACATGACTAAAAAAATACTCCATAACAAATTCATTAGATTTCATTTAAAGTGTTTCAAACTTTATATGAAGTGTTTGAAGTTGTTGCCTTTTTGCTTTTGCTAAACCTTGATACTTTTTCTTCATGGAGTCCTAAATTTGCTTGACATTATCTTTGTAAAGAATAGTTTTCAAGATTGAATGACCTATAGCTTGGAATAAATAGTTCTTTATCTTAAGATCCTTTAATTCCATGCCTTCTATTTCTGCTTTTTGTACATTAAAAACTATTATGCCACCTACTAGTTTTGGAATTCCATTGGAAATAAATTGCCAATGTTCCTTTGATCTCAAGAAATTCTCCATCAACATGCTCCAATAACCATAATAACCATCAAAGCAAGGAATTATAGGTTGTACAAAATTATCTGATGTTAATTAGATGCTGCTGCAAAATAAAATTATCACTTCTATATGTAAGTATTTAGCTCGGATACCACTATTTAGAATTGGGAGGAATGTTCATGATTATTTATCAAATGAAAGACCTTTAAACAAGTTAAACATCAACAAATAGAACAAGAAAATAGCAATTGAATAGCAAATAAAAATATGAACTAAATTCTAAAAATCTTAGTAAACATAACAATTTGGATGTTAACTAACTCCTGCTGACTAGAACACATGGAGAATATTGACTTTTATCTAGCATAGTGTATAAGAACCAAATACTAAAACTTTTTCATGTAAGTCTTTCTTTTTAATAGCTATTTTAGATTTTTATAAATTTTTCTTATGGTGCAATTAATTAAATGAAATTATTATGACCAATTCTTGTTTCAAGAATTTCTACTAGTTTAAATGTGGGATATAGATACATAACTTTGTTGGCACCCTTAGTGGTATCATAACATTTAATTTTTCCATAAACTTGTCACCTCTTCAATATTCTAAGTTTGAACCCATTATGTTGCATGTATTATTAAGTAAAAAAGGTATAGAACTTTGTTCTTGTAGGTCTGTCCTTTTATTTGGCTGTTGTAAATATGTTCATCAAATTAGCTTAATTTAAGATTTAATTAATTTAGGTGATGATCATTTTGTGTTCCATTTTGAGGGAAGAATGTAGGACTTTTATTTGAATGAACATGTATTTATCTTTATTTATTGTTTATTTGATATCATCTTTATATTTGAGATATTGAACATTGAGAATTATCATCCTATAAATGCAAGGTAATTATTTCATTCATTTTTACCAGAAGCAAGACAGAACAATTATGTTAGCTTCCTCACAAATTAAGAATTATCTGAATGCATATCTTAGCAATCTAGAAAGCTTCAATGTAGCCATTGAAGGTTGCATTGGAGTTTTCCATATTGCTATTATTGGGTTTCACATACATCATGCAGTGCAGCAGAAAAATATTTTTTTTAAATTATGTCTTATGAAACCTTTCCACACATCAATGCACAAGGACATAAATTAAGAATCAAATATTACCTCTTGGAGTGCAAATCCAAATTACAAGCACAATCAAGTGATGAGTCCTCTGCAATATCTATACGAAGTAAATGGTAACTTTCCAACCTCCACAAATTTGCTAGGATTCGTCTTTCACATAAAGAGGGAAGGGTTTAATGTGGTTTCGTAAGGTGTATTATGCAGTTTTGCTGGTGGCAAATTTACTTATTTTCATACATAAACAATGATGCCTTTGTACCCTTTTAGAAAGCTAAAGGTAGGCGTTTTTCTTAGTCCTATTAGGAAAATTATAACTAACTTAATTTTACTCAACTACTAATATCTTATTTCTAACATAGTGATAGTGAGGAGAGATAGGGCTTATCCACCAGTTATTTAATATTACTTTAATATTAATAACTAAATATTATTAGATAATAATATTATTTTATAATATAATTATCTAATATCAAATTATATAATAATATGATATTACTTTAATATCAGATAATATTATATAATATAATATAAAATATATATTATGTGAATAATAATAATATATATAAATTATTATTTTGATAATATATATATAATAACAAGCCTAATTAATAAGTTTTAATCTAACTAAAAATTAATTAATTGATATCTCATTCTTACTCCTTTTGTATGACTTTATAGATTCTTATTATGTTAGTAATGATCTATCATTGAACCATAAATAGTGAATAATATCTAGCAATACATCACTACCACCCAAGTAGTAAGAATGTTTGTGATTTAACATCCACCTAATGTGTGATCAACATTTAACATCACAATCCTTTTTGTAATGATATCCAAATCGAACTAGAGGCATGGAGTATGTCATTCTCATCAATATTAAATTTATATTTCTTGATACTGAGTAAACTAACTTAAACAAATGATTAATATCACATATTGATCTAATTGAGCAAAGTTATGCATTTCTAAGTCTCACTTAATCAAAAGTCTAAGGATATTTTTCTTTTATACAGGAGTAATAGAATCACATCTACACCATTCATTTCCCTCTGCATGATTCATGGTACACCCAATCAATGTCCTACATATCATCCTGATTAAAAGTGACATAGGATGACATCAAAGTGTGTAACCCCTCATGTAAGGAATCATAATAGCTTCGGGTTAAAGGATTACGTTTATTATGGTCATATGAGAATAGTTAATAACACATGACAATCCATGCAGTACTCTCATAGTGAGTCAATCCAATACATCTGTTCACTAACAATATATTCATGTATTAACTTAATATCATATATCCATGATTCATAATCATTAGTTATCATACATGATAGTCTCAATGTATTATTATTATCCCTTCTATAATAATATTCGACTATGAACATTTTAGGAATAGCAAAACTATTTCAAGGATAATTATTATATTTAAGTTATAAATTATGTAAAAAATAAAATAAAATAAAATATAATAATTATATTGCCTAAAATAAAATATAATACATTATGCGTTATTATAATCATCTTATAATTGACTCATAGGACACACACCAATAACTATACTAGTTGATTTTAATAAGGAGAGCCTAAAGAAATAGTGACTTAAAAATCCATTGATGGAGCCTTATATATTCTAAAGGCCTGTAAGAATTAAAAGACCTTGAAGCGAATTGTTTACACATCTAATGCTTCTGAAAGTGCTTTCAGTGACAAAGATGTTGAAGCAATTCAAGCAATGGATGAGAGTTTCTAGAGTGATATAGATTCTCTTAGGTTTAAAGCCATTCCGATGGGCTTGCACAGTGTCTAAGACGTTAATAGAGAAGGTAGTTCTTGAATATACAGATGAGAATGGCTTGGATATTGTGACTTTGATTCCTACATTTGTTTTTGGACCTTACATGTGTCCTAAGCTTCTTGGCTCAGTCTATACTTTATTAGCATTATATTGGGTATATGTTGTTGGACCTTATGGTACCATATATATAAGTGTGTCTGTCTCATATGAGTTTATGAACATTACATGTGAATTTAATAATTATAAGCTTAAAATGTTAAGAATTCATCTAGGTTCATAAATCCATTGATTATCCACTATGGCTTTCTTAAGCTACTTGCTTCATAAAGCTTTTTGTTCATGATATTTAAAGCACTTTTTTTATAAATACTTATGTACAATTATTTAAGTTCCTTATAATGTAAAAAAAAAGAAAATTGATGCAAGTGATGATCAATTTGGTTTAGTCCTTCAAACAACTATGGTGTATGTGGATGATATAGCAAGAGCACATATATTTTTGCTTGAACATCCTAATCCAAAAGGAAGGTATAATTGCTCATCATGTCTAGTGACTATTTAAAAAGTGGCTGAAGTTCTTTATTCCAAATATTCAAAATTTAAAATGCCAATAGTAGAATGAGTTTTATTAGACTACTTTCTTTTTCTTCATTAACTAAATGATTGTTCATTGATCTCATTGTGACAAATATTTTATTCTTTTTTGTTCTATAGCTTGTAAAAGGAAATTGCATGTCACAAGCTTCTAGATCTTTCCTTAAAAAAGCTAATAAATGCTGGTTTTGAGTACAAGTATAGATTGGAGGAGATGGTTAAGGATGCCATTCAATGCTACAAAGAAAAAGGCTTTCAATAGACTTATTAATAGTGAAGTAAATAAAACTAAAATTAGAAAAATCATAGTAGGGTTATTGATTGCTTTTGTTATATTATATATTTGTTGAAAATGGCACATGAGATGTGTTAATTTCTAAAATGTAGCCTCTAGTAAAGGTAGGTAAAATTTAGGCCCTTTAGTTAGACAACATTGCTAAATGTTGATAATATTAAGGGAAAAAACTAATACAGATACCATTGCATTGGATACTATGTATACTTTTGGTTATTTTATACTTCTTGCTCATCCATTATAGACAGGTCATTTGGTTGTGGTGTAATGACTTATCCAGTAATTTGTCTAGCATTGCTTGTGGATACTAGAAATGTTACAGACTAAAGGTTAGTGTTAGTACTTAATCTATATTATTCTCATAGCAGTAGGATCTTGCAAAACAAAGAATAAATTTTTGAAGTTAATGAAGGGAATAAATTTACAATACAAGTGAAGAAGAATGCATAAAGATATGCTATTCTATACCAACATCATACATTTTATTTTTAGCTCAACACCATCCTCCATTTTAGCATTTTTTTTAGCCCTCAGCCTATATCAAATTTATTAGTTTAAACCAAGATCCACCATGAGAAGACACATATGAGCAAGCAATGCTCCTCTTCTTAAAGTTGTTAAGAATGTTCTTGCCATTCACATTGGCTTGCTACATGAGTAAACTTCTCTATTCACACTTTACATATTGTCCATCAAGGATAATTGAGACATTGTAATTGCTAAGTGCTAAGCTAGGCAGCACGTATTAAGGAAAATAGGCTTGCTACTTTTTTTCTCCTCCTAGTAGTTCAAAAGACTGACATTAAGTATGAAAGTAAAGTATCATGTTGTAAGCATCTATTATGCCTTTCACTTGAAACTTATGTTAGTGAAAAATGCCTACAACTTCACTGTAAGTCTTTTAGATATAGATAAACCTATCAAGCCACTTAGGCAGCACAAATGGATGCAAGAAAAGAAAAATACAACATATAATCAGATCAATTCTTGCTAGCTTGGTAAATGGGATATTATTCGCAAAATGAAAGAAAATATTAGTTGCAAAAAATATTTGCTTATTTAGATGGTATAATATCATCAAAATGCCAAATAAGAAGGGCAACCTACTACCATATATCAAAAAGTTAGAGACATTTTGATTGTAATTGTAGTTAAAATAAGTAAGCTGATAAAAGTACGAGATGGAAATATTATTAACACAAATGGAACAAAAAGAAATTAATAAAGTAAAAGTAAGAGTAAATTAAAGGGAAACTTAATGTCTATTTGGATATGTTTTATTTTTGTGTTTTTAAAAACTATTTTCAAAAGTTATTTTAAAAAAAAAGTTATTCTCAAAAATTATTTTTAGATTAAAGAATAATTAAGATTAAAGGATAATTAATGTTGCAAATGAGGAAATATTTCACTAAATTACAAAATTGACATCTAGAACAAGAAAATTTTAGAAAATAACTAAAAGTTACTTTTATTTTTTTAAGTTATATATTTAGAGAATAATTTTTAAAAATAAATTATGAAAATAGGTTCTTCTATTTTTAAAAATAAAAATAGAAAATTATTTTTAAAAATAGTATCCAAATAGACCCTTATTTGCAATACCATCCAAAATAGAGTGAAAGCAAGAAAAACAAAAGGCATTTGCCCAATTATATGACGATTATTTTCAAGGGATGAGGTAGAAAAGCATTATCACCAGCTTCATCATCGAGGTTTGTAAAACACAAATCTCTTACTTGATGTCATCTTTCAACAGTAGATGATGTGACTAATGAAAAGAAAGTGTGGAAGCTAGCTACCTATAAATTCTTAAGTAGGTCTACAACATGTAAAGTGGGTTGCTTTCAAATAGAATTATAGCATAAGGGGATGGATTAGTATATTAGGCCTATAATTATGTCAATTTTCAAATCATAAAACACAATCTAATATTATACAACAAACTTATCTAATTACAACTATTTAAAGTTTTATTATATTAAACAATATCGATAAAAATATTAGCTTATGATTACCATCTCAAGCCTCTCAAAAGTGATTGTTTTAACCAAGCAATGCAACATTGGCTGAATCGAATAATAAATATGGTGTTCATGATAACTAAGAAAAATAGTTCAAATAGGAATATGTAAAAGAGAAAAATAAGCTAGAGAATATATAAATAATGCTTATAGAACGTTTAGCTATATAATTCATAGTTGCACATGCTTTTGAAAGGAACAAATAAAGAAAAGTAATAAGATAATTTTGCCTATAATGAGAATCAATGACCATGCCTCTAAATTTCATTAACTCTTTTCAATTCTTTGTTGTTTTTTCTTCGTTCAGATTCAAGAAAGGATATTCTACAATATGGCATTTCAAGATTCATTTCCTTTTTATGTAACTTAAGACTGCCCTTACATTGGAGCAATAGATAATTCATAGAGAAAACACTCAAGGCATTATAGTAACATATTCTTTACGCCCTTTTATTTCAGCCCACTCGTCCTATTTTATCATATTATAGAATTTAAGCTTTTTTAAGTTCAAGAATGCTTAATTACCACTATCATGACTTGTTGATCTTGTTGTTATTGACGAACATCACAAATGTAAGATGTTATATCCTCTCTATTGTCACTGTTTGCAGCATTCATTTCTTATGTAATTTCCTTGCCACTATAACAAATTGTTAACCTTATTGTTGACATCGCTTTCTCTCCACCATCATTAATGTCTAATATTATTTCCTTGCCACAGTTGCTACCACCCAACAATTCTAATTGCTAATGTTACTCCCTTATTAGGAATATGATTAGCTGATCCTATTATTTACATTACTTTCTCAACTACCATAATTAATGTATGATATTGTTTCCTTACAATGGCTACCACTATCACTAGCCATGATTGCTAATATTACTTCCTCACTACCATTGTTACTTTTTGATTTTATTATTGAGACTAATTCACTGTAGTCATTGAAGCTCAATTCTATTCCCAAGAATTTAGGACTAACATTTTTTAAGATTAATCATATTCTTTATCTTAAGTATTTCAAGGGATGACAGTCTCCAAAGAGGAGGAAGAATCCCATATTCGCTACAATCTAACAGTATTAGGTGCCTTAATTGCACTATTATTTCCATCCAATCAAGGAAAGGCTGACCTTTATAAAGAGAAAAACCAAGTCTTCTTAAGTTTAGTTGGAGCAGCAAGACCTTAGGTACTACAACATTATCAAAGTCAAACCTAATTCTAGAAAATCATAGTTTTAAATCTTGGACATGTTCCTTAATCTTTAGACTTGCTTTCTGAGCCAAAGCCACATCTATCAACCCTTTCAATCAATCTATAGAAGTATTGTCTTGAAGGTTACTTAGCTTTTCTAGATATCTAAAATTGCATGTTTTGCTATTGACATCACTAGTCCAAATGAACTAGTTCAAGTAAGGTTAAGCTTTTTATTCATTTTAGTAAGCAACTAAGACTTGTTATCCAAAGAATCTCAAGCTACCTTGATCAGATTAGTTTTCTAACTCCCTTTGGTAACTTTACCAGACTATCACAACTATTTAGATTTAAAGTTTGCAATACAGATAAATCACATAATGCCTTAGGCAATCGCTTTAAAGGCAGTAATTTTCTTATCTTCAATGGAAGTTCTCTTAATAAATAGTGACTTAAATCTAATGCCCTTAATCTTTTGAAATAAGGTAATTGATTGAAGAAGGTAGTTAGATCGATAAAAGAGTTTTCATGTATAATCATTAAATTATGTACCTACTCTTTATTGCCATCAAAGATTGGTATAGTTTAAGCTGCATTCCATAGGTCCAATGAAGAGTCTCTCTAAAAAACACATGACGGTCAAACTTCATATATTGATTAAAGTTCTTTATGGAATATCCATTACAAGTAACACATTGGATAAAGTCTATGAATGTATTATGCATGTTGCATAGTGAGTTGTCATGATCATCCTTTCTGGGGTTTTGAAAAAAGGAGTAGCTTAACAATTCTTCAAAGCAATATTGTACTTGCGTCTCCATCTGTTCACTTGTATCATCATCAAAGTAGCCCTGCACCATTTATAGTTTGATTAGTTTGTCCATATTTATAGAATGGTTTTCTAGAAAGATGGAACAATAAAATAGGCATTGCTTCAATTGGGGCTCTAAGTCACAATAACTCAACATGAATGTTAGCATCCAAATAACCTAATCCTTGAAAATTTTTCAAACTCTATCAAAATTTGTTGCTAATATGTTTTTAAGCATAGGAGACCTCTTACAACCCTTAAAGCCACTATCAAACCTTAACACTTGGTTGCAATTTGTTTCCCCACTCCTTTAAAAGTTGCAATCTCTATCACATTTGTTGAAGTGCCAAATGCCAAATGCCAAATGCCTCAATAGGAAGCAGGAATCATCTTAAAAAAGCCCATGTAAAGGCTTGTTGTATGGGAACTTGCAACTAAGGCAACTTTCTGGCTACATGTGGTTGTCAAGATGACATTGCCTAGGGCACCAGCCTTAAAAGTATTCTTGAGAATGTAATATGTTTGAGTATCCATTCATAATCATTTATTAAGAATGTGAAATTGCTTTTGTACTTAACAAAGGATTAATAATGAGTTTGTATTTGAGATTATATAAAAAAGGCATGGTATTGTTGAGAAATGTGAATTATGAGTGATGTTTGAGATACTATGCTATAAGAAAGAATTAAATGGGACATATGTTACAATGAATTATGAATTGTAATACATGTATGATATCTAGTATCAAAAGAACATGTATTTGATATGCAGATGGTAACGACACAGAGGTATGATATGTGAAAATTGAACCTAAAAAATTACTTACATAAGGTATAAGATTGACTCAAGAGGAATAAAAATGAACTTATAGAAAGTATAAGGTTGACCGAGAGTTACAAGTAGGTTTCTTTACTTTCTTTATATTGTTATTACATATATGATATAATAGGATTGTGATATAGATAATTTATGTTTAACTTATGGCTCTAATAAGTGCAGATAATGTAAATGAATTATAATGAGAGTAGGAATGAACATTCCATGTCCCCGTGGCATAGCAACTACTTAGAGAGATCTTAATTAAGGATCCAAGAATGTGTGTGCATGTGTTGAATCTTTTGAGAGGTAAGTTGAATTGTTGGGAATCCCTATCTACCTTCATTGGCAAAGGTATAGAAATATAATCATTTATTTTAAGAACAATTCTAAAATTTACTTCTTGAATTCAAGTTTGATTTTTCATATTTAGATACTAATATTCAAATTTAATAGTTCCTTGTTGATTGTTATTTATTCATTGAGTTTTAAATGAAATTCACTCTTTTGTTTTCTCTATTTAACTTTCTAGAGAATCTTTCCCTAAGATATCTAATTGCCATTGATAGGTTAAGGAAGGATTTGCTCAAGAACTTTAGCACCAAGACAAATATTAGTATAGTTGGAACATACTTGTACAATGATTTTTCAATACAATTTATAATTGAATTTTGAAAATTGCACATTCTTAAAAGTATTGCATACTTGCATATGAAATATTACATTAAATTGATTGTAGGGAAGGCTAATAGGTTGCCATCCTTAGTGACTTCGTACACTGGCAACGTGCCTTAAAGATGGATTGTGACATTAGCTTTTAAACAAATCCATTTATCCTACTTTCCAATCATTTCACACAAAGTTCTTGCTCCTAATTTCATTAGAATAATTAGTTACTGTCTCATAAGGTCCTCATCTTCTATTTCGTTATACTAATTTTTTCTACTTTACACAAAATTTCATTTTTAAGTTTAGTCATCACGTTTAATTAATTATTTTACACACAAATAAATTTTTAAAATTAAAAGGGTGTAATATTTATTATATACAAAATTTATAAAAAATGAGAAAATATATTTATATTTCAAATTAAATAATATATAATAATTTAAGTGTAGCATGATTATCAATATGCTTTGATCAAATTTAGACGGGTAAAAAAATATTTACACTTAACATAAAAAATTGACATTTTCAAAGCTATATTTTAACTATTTAAGCTTAATCAAGGTATATTATTTATTGCAAAAAATTTAAAATATCTTATATTAGTAAATTTGAACTGCATAGTCATTTTTCTTACCATTTTCTAATGAAAAATTTAAGTTAAGTTTAAATTTGGTATTTTTTTAATGTTTTAATATATGTCTAAATAAATTTTGAAATTAGAGAAATGATTTATGTAATTTCATTAAAATTCAAGAAAATTCAATATATTTTTTCATTCATTTGATTTATTTAATATTATTATATAAAGAGTGGATTTTAATTAAAATCAATTCTACTTATTTATTATCCAACTTGTTCAAATTTTATTGTAAGTAGAATTATTCAAATGCATCTATATTATGTTGTAAAATCTAATTACAATTTATTGAATAAAAAAGGGGATTGTTACTCAATTTTTCTATAAATATTATTGAGTAATATTCGATAAAAACTATAATTTAATAATTAGCTCATTATCAAGAGAGTTATGATTTATTACTCAATTTTATCATATTTTATTAAGTTCAAATTATAAAATACAATGGATTCATGAATTATTTGGTATATTTTATAAAAAATTTAGAAGTTCAATGTATTGCACACATTGAATACTAAGTGGATCTGCCATTGACGTCGGTGACATACTCTAAAATGTATCGTGACGCTACTTTTGCCATAAAATAATTTGTATCATTCTTTTATCATTAAAATAATTAGTGTTTTGCACTCACTGCTATAATATATAAATTGATGGATTAATAAACCACCAAATTAATACTTAAAAGATTAGATGTATATCAAATTTGATAAATATTTTTATATCAATTTAGTATCAGTTTAACATATCTTACATCAATTTATTACTACAATCACTTTTTCTATTAAAATTATGAATAATACTATATGTATAAAAAATGAGTCTAAATTTAAATTTTTAATTTTTTATATCTATTAACTTAAGTTCTATAAAGTTGCTTCACTATCTTACATTTAATGATAGCCTTGATTTTCATTTTAAACCCAATTTTAAATTTCATTTTTTTTACAAATAACATTACTTTAAAAAATATATATTAGATTTGTTTAACACAATTTGGTTAATAAAAAAGGAAAATAAATTCTATTAGCAAATTGATTTGAAATGACTAAAATACTAACCTCCTTGTATTATATCTAATGTGTGAAAAACCACCCAATATTTAAAATGGTGCAATTAAACACTTAAACTTTATACATTGTGGAAAAACTCCCCCCGTTAATTGTCATCTAAATCCTCAACAGCAACTCACGTTTGCTTCGCTAGTGAATAAATAACTCTTGATCTGCTTTTATTTACCAACAATTGCTAGAGATCTACAGTAGCAGATTTCCTGAACGAACTGGTTGCAGAAAAAAGTACTCCTTCCAGTAAAATTTACTCTACTTCTACCCGAGTTTCTTCTAAATGATTGTTTCCATCTCAAACAAAACTATTAAGGATTATACCAAACTGCATCATCATATGATAATAGAAACTATTATTAATAAAACTTCTCATATTCACCCTTTAACTCACAGTCTTTGTTTCTACCTTGCACTTCTAGCCAAACCAAAGCTAAAAAGACCAGAAGGCTTGGGAAGTGCAATGCTACCCCAGGGCCGCCATAAACACGCCTTGCACCACTCTTCGACATCCGAAAGGTCGAGTTCATGGTCCTTTTGTATATTACTGTTTTAGTTGTCATTGGTTATTATTAGTGTATTTAAATCTGCAATTTTGCTGAAATTCATATGCTTGTTGTTAGCCTTTGCCAGCAAAATTACATTTGGGCTGTATTTGGTAAACAGCTTTTTGGATGGCTGTTAGCTGATTTGACCAAAATCAACTGATTGACTTGGCAATCAGCTGATTTTGATGTTCAGTAATCAGCTGATTGAATTAGTTGATTACTCTTAAAAAGCTGAAATTGAAAATGCTGAGGGAGCAGTGTTTTCAATCAGCTGATTCGGAAAAATGATAAAAATACCCCTAATAAATGTTCATATTTTCCATTTTATCCTTTCTAAAATTTTTTTAAAAATTTAGTAATTATAAAAAGTATATTAATTTAATTTTAAAAAATATTTAATATATAATAATATATTATTTATAATATATATAATAAATTATAATAATTTTAAAAATTATTTAATTTAAAAATATCTAATAATTTAATAATAAATTATAATAATATAATATTTATAAGAAAATTTAATATACTAACTAATATATAAAATTTAAAATATTAAAATAAAAAATATTCAAATAATTCATAAAATATACTCATATTCTTATATGTCATTTTATATGCAAACAACTAATTATAAACAGCTGATTTTACCAAACACTCTTATTCAAATAGCTAATGCAATCAGCTGATCAAATCAGTTAATACAATCAATTATCAACTAACAGTTAATTGAATCAGTTAACCGCTACAACTATCAACTGATTGTCAAACAAGACCTTGATAGTTGTCATATCACTTTTATGAAACTGTAACTCTACTCTGCAGAAGTTGCTGATGAATAATGGCGGATGAGATTACTATTTTGTTCATTCACTGGCGAGGCACATATGAATCACCCATAGGGATTTAGATAAAAAGTTAACGGAGGAGGTTCTTCACGCTATGTATAAAGTCTGAGTAATTAATTACACCTTTTTCAAATATTAGGGGAAAGGTTTTACACATCAGGTATAATACAAGGGAGTTATGTGTATTTTAGTTTTTTAAAATTGTAAAAAGGCGCCAATTCTTTTCTTGATCTAATTCATAATCATAATTTTATAACTTCTCATGATTTTAATTATACATGTTGTCATTTAGAATAATAAGGATACTAGAATGAAGCAAAACCAAGATTTTTGGTGAAAATGACTTTTTATAAAAAATTTAGTGATAATAAATTGGTAAAAAAAATTTAAATTAATAATAAATTGATCTTAAAATAGAACGGTACTATTTTTTTTTGGGGGGTCATACATAACAGTACTAATTTCATCGATGTCTTCTGAATATATGAACAACTATGGTAAGTTGTTAGATTTAAAATATAAGACCGTTATGAGTTGGATCGGGGTTTGCCTTGAATTGGATTAAGCCGAAAGAGTTACATTCTGGGCTGCATTAGGTTAATGAATATGCAAATTGAACCGATATGCATAGATCTAGAGTCTGGAGTTGGATTGAGCATAATGGATTGAATAAAAGGGTCCAGTTAACCAATTTAATATTACGTTTGGGATGACCCAAAAATAATGAAATAGAACCACGTTTCAAATTGTTGATAAATTCATTTATGTTTACGATTTTTTTTTTTTGGGTGATTCAAAGGAGGGAGACACAATCTTAATAACTTCTTATTTTCCATCAGAACAATCATTAAAAAGTAAAGATTATTTAGTGTAATGATTAAAATAATTGAATATTAATAATTAACAATATCAAATTTTTCTTACTAGTGTCATAATTTTTAATAATAATTATTTTTCTTAAAAGATAAATGGCGTAAAAATTTTTAGTGAAGAAAAAATCAGCATTAAAAATAAATCATAAAAGATAATTTATTATTTAATTGTAAATTTTTTTACAAAAATTATTTAAAATTAATTTTATCTTCAAAAATTAATTATTACCAAAAAAATTGTGTCAATTTCTATCGTTAAAAATCCTGTTACTAAAATATTTTGGTTTGCAGGTTAACTCGGATACAAAACTAGATCAACCTGTCCAAAAAACGCTTACCAAAGATATGCAGTATCATAGGCTTCACATTTTTTTGAAGTGCAGAAGTCCAAACTGTTTATAAGGCCCAATACATTTTGAGAGATTGGATACTTGTTAGACATGGGCTTATTCTTTATCTTTGACCCTAAACCCTAAATAAATTAAAACATATAGGCCTTATTCTGTGTATGGTTCTTCTTTTACGTTTGTCTGGTATATAGTTTGTGTTTGGGTCGTCTCCAATGTTAGGAGGTTTCGTTTTTGTGTGTCTCTTTGGTTTGCTTTCGTGGTGGAGGATGTTGGCCTTTTTTGTTTGTTTCTTTAAGGCCTTTTGTTTTCCTCTTGGTGTTGGGCTTTTGCCCTTCAGTGTATTGGATGAAAAACAAAAAGACTTATTCTTTAGAAAACACAGGCTTGAATGAACTAAGACTAGTTGTCTTTTACACATATTTTTTTTTCCTAAGGAAACCTCCACTTCAAATCATGAAATTAATGCCATCTTTAATGTTGATACACTCTCTTATCACAGGGTTAATAATTATTTTATTAACCCTATGATTTCATTCCCCAGGATTGCTAAGGGCTAAAAATAATATTTCATTTTATTTTAAAACAATGAATTATATATAAAACAATGGATTATATATTCAATATAAAAATTTATGTTACATTCTCAAATTTTATCTATTTTTTTTCTTAAAATAGTATCATAAGAATAATAAAATAATAATCTCAAAAGACAATAGGCAAATTCACACGTGTAAAATTCCGACCGTGGTATTTCACACGCGTGACTGGGTCCGCCACTACTCCATCACCCTCTACAGCCACCGAGAGGCAGCACTGTGTGAAAAAGCAAGGAGAGGAGCTTCTCTGTATATTTTGCACAGATTCAGCAGATCCCAGCCCCACAGGAATTTTATTTTATTTTTTTAAAGGATAGACCCCCTTAAAGCTCAATACCATCTTCTACCTTCTCAAGAGCTCTCTCTCTCTCTCTCTCCACACTCCTATCGGAGTCCCTTCCTCTTCCAATCCTTATGCCTTCCTTCGTCTCAATTTGAGAATTTCTAACTCCATTACTTCAGATTCTCTACAAAAACCGGGGTTGAGTAATACTTACCAATTTGATAAGGTACTACTATCTCAGCTGCCATTTTGGTCTCTGGATATGGAGTTTCAATTTTCTTCCCTTGTTCCTCATCTCTGATTTCTTTAGCATTTGGATGTTTAAGAGGTTTTTAGATTTTGTTATATCTGTAGTTACACAATTTTAACATCCTTTTGTTACGAAATTAGCCTTTTGGTTTTAGCCCAAAAAAATTCTGAGAAAATCTGACAAAATGCAAACAGGATTTTGTAGAGACAATCGGTGCATATAGACGTCTCCATAAAGTTTTGTTTGCACTTCTGTGTGACTTAACAAGAGCTTAACCTAGTGAAAGTATGCAGATCATGGGCTGTTGAAAGGAAGTGTTTGCTTCTGGAAAACAGTGATACTTAAGTGAGTGATTGCTGTTCCATGTCTCAGGACACTGAAACTATTAAACTTGAAAGCTCTAATGTTTTATTTTCTCGTGCATTGATTTTAATAAAATAATATTTCATTTTATCTTAAAATAAACTTTAATTTTAAATAGTGCATTGATTTTAATATTTCATTTATTTTATTGAAAAGTATTTTTTTATAAAAAAATATCTTTTGCATATATTAATGACGGGATGATTTGCTACTTATATTCATGGTTAAAAATAATAATAATTAGAGGTATAATAATGTAAGAAAGAAAATTCTTCTTTTAAATAGAGGGTGTTTTTCTAAAATTCTTCATAATTAACATTAAACAAATAAAAACACTTGTTTTCTTAACATTTTATAATTATTTTTATGAAAAATAATTTTCATTAGGACGAACGAACTTTTAAGTAAAAAGCAATTTTATTTTATTTATAATTCTTGTTTCACTTATAATTATATCATTATGAAATCTATTAAATTTATCAAGAATTTTACTAAAATTTATTTTATTTAACTTAAGAAATATGTTATATAAAAAGATTTACCCTCTTTGCAAAGGGTGAGAGAAGTTTTAGGGTGGTTAAATTTACTATTATTTTCTTTTTTTGTGCTATGCAAAAGTAGGATTATAAACAAGATGAGACTAAACATATACTTGTTTAAGTGTGAGTTTGACGAAAATAAATGGTTTGAGCTTAAATTCATTAAACTTACAAAATTCAAACTTGATTTTAACATTACACAAACTTAAATAAAATCTAATATATTTAATGACTATGTTCAATAAATAATAATAAAAATTATGATAGTAAACTTTATTTTCAATTTACATATCTCTTTACTATTTTTTAGTTAATTTTTTCCTTTTTCTCTTTTTCTCAAAAAGAAGAAAACACAATGATATTAACTAGAATGTATTTAATAATATTAAAAGAGTAATACTACTTGTACTCTCTTTCATACTTTTCCTCACTCTCCTTTCCATATCAAGAAAAGAATACCTTTTGGTCTTGTAAAAATATGTGCTAAATTAATTACTAACTATTACCGATATGGAAAAGAGAAAAAGAGGAAAGTGAGAGAAGAAAAGTGCAAGTAACATCACTAATACTAAAGTATTTTATACTGAATTTTAAGTGTTCAATTTTCAGTGTTTAAATTGTTTCTTATTTTAAATACTTAATTTAGTTAATAATTTGAAAATTTATTATAAAATATTAAAATCTTATAAAATTTGAAAATTATCATTGATTATGATTTTAAAAATTGTATACATTTAATGCTTAAATGATATGAATGATTAATATATTCAAATATTATCCTAAAAATAGAAATAATGTTGGATATATTTATCTAACAAAATCTCATCAAAATAAAAACAATAATTGAATATTTCAATCAATAAATAAATCCAATAAATTTTCATTTAATTTAATAATCAATTTCAATAAATCAAACACATATAATACAATTTTAATTAGATTAAATGTGCTTATTACGGTGCTCTAAAGGTTTTAAAACTCAAAATAGCATAGCAAGCTCTGAAATCGTTATATTGAAATTATTTAATCATAGATGATTAAATAATTTCAATATAATGTTTCTAAGATTGCTATGTCATTTTAGGTTTTGAATCCCTTGAAACTCTATAAAACTCACCTAATTTAAATCTATTCAATCGAATATTGAATTAATATCTTAAATATATTTTTACTTATTATATTATCTTTCATATTTATGCTCTATTTGTTTTGATGAAAAATACTTTTTGTAAAATATAGTTATAAAATTTTAAGATAAAGGAAAATATTCTATTTGTTTTATATTAAATACAAAGATTTAGGAAAATTTTTGTTTTCCTTTATTATTATGATTTTAGGTATCATAATTTTTTATCAAAAATATAAATAACATGTGATTATTTTATCAATATACATACAAATGATATTTTCCTATAAAAAATACTTTCCCAAAAAATAAATGAACCCTTAGTTTATTTTTTCATTTGTTTTTTTAGAAGGGACCGAACTAATAATTTTTTTACACAAAAAAAATTATATATATACACTTTAAACAAGGCAAGGCTTTGTCCATGCTCTTCTTAATATTATATTTATTATAATACTATTAAGATTTATATTTTAATTAAATTATATGTATTTTTAATATATTTTAAATAAAAAATTATTTGTAAGTAAATCATATTCATCATTTTTAATGTAATTTTTAAACAATAGATCTCTTTTGTAAATGAATAAAAACAATTTGTATTAACATAAAATAGAATGAATTATTGGAAAACTACATCCTTAAACAAACCGTTGGGGATGTTGCTCTAAGACGCCTTAAAAGTTTTAATTAATCCATTAATTATATATTATTATTTTGTTGACCCCACGTGGGAACACAGAGTAGAGTAGGTAGAAGGTTTTAATATGAAAATTTTTTTATAGTATATCACTGATATAATAGTATATTAAGATACTATAAATTTTATAATGGATATTAAAGAAATAAATTGAATTTATTTATTTATAAATTATTTTAATTTGTAAATATAAATTAGAATATGAGCTTATTAATTTTTACTATATATTCATTTTATTTAAATTTAAAACTAATGAATTATAATTTTTAAACCCATCAAATACTTAATAGACTTTGGGTTATCATATTTTTATATTCTCAAAGCCCAATTTGTTTCATAAAAATATATTTTCTCATATAACAACAGTGCCTCAAATTTTCCTTTTTATTTTGAAAATATTAAACTTGCTTTCTAAGTAATTATCTTATTGATTACAATTTAATATAATTTTTTCAAAGAAAAGATTACTAACTCTAATGATTAATATTCAATGACATTTTGAGCCTTTGATTGTGTAAGAGTGGGAAAATCATAAATGAAAGGAAATTTCAAATTTCAAAGTTATCCAACATGGGCTAAAATTAATAAAAAATTATATATGATATTGTGACACCTTTTTTAAGTTAAATGAATAGTTGTAAACATTATTCATGCAATACAAGTCAATTAAATCGAATTTCTAGAAAAAAATTCACTTTTAACAAAAATAAAAAAGGTGAAAAAGTGATTTAACTTTGATGTATATAGTACATACATGATATTTTTAGCATATGTGATATTTTAGAAAGTTTCTTAGGCAAGCTAACTTTTATAAAGGCATTTTTTAAAATTTCAAATCTTGGAACCTAAATATGTTTTGGAGCTTGAAGTTCAAATTTCGAATTATTAAAGCCTAAAAATGGCTTAAAACCAAAAGTTTAAAATTCAAATTTAGAGCTTAAAATTAACTTTGAGCTAAAAAAAAGATAAATTGAAATCAAAGTTATTTCACCATCTTTGTCTCTATAAATAGACTACATGTCTTTATAAAAAATGAAGAACAAGCATTGCACTAAAAATTGCACATTCTCCTTAACACTTATCTAGGAAAGTCAAACTTCTTCTTTTTCTCACTCTAAAATTAAAACTTGCATATCCACTGTAAGAGTGTTATTGAGTGAAAACTTGTAAAATTTTCTTAAAAGATTGTGAGAAAAATCCTTCTTATATCTTATGAAATCCTTGTGAATATTAGTGAATCTTGTAAAGTTAAGTGATTATGAAATCATATGAGAGATTGGGAAAATCTAATAAAGTTAGGTGGTTGTAAAAAACCTACTATAGATTAGGAGAATTTTATAAAGTTAGATATTGTAACTTAGTAAAAAGTTAGTGAATACCTCAAATGATATTTGATAACCTAAGAAAAGAGAAGTAGACCTGCGAGGCATTCTTTTTAGACAATCAAATTTCTATAAAAACTCTTAGTATTCTTTCTCTATTCTTTTTTAATCCTTTGTTTCAAAAATATTAAATCATCATAAAAAAGGCTTATGGTTTTTAAACATTTTATTCAAAGAATTTTTTTAAATCTCAATCAAAATACTTTCAATCATTATTAAAATATTTCATATTTTTAAAATTACATATTCATCAAAATTTTAAAAATTATAATTTCAAAAATTTGCTTATTGCATGGCATAATTTTTACTAGATTAATTTCCTAAATTTTATTTACTAATTTTTTAAAAACCAATTCACTCCCTCTTAACCTTCCAGTCCTATTAGATAAGTCATGATATGACATGTAGGATTTAATTTTAAAAATAAATAAATTTAATATATAATAAAATTTGATAATATATTGATATGTCATATTCAAATTTCATTGTGTGCGCGCACACGTGTCCATTTGACTTGGGCTACAATGCCCTATTGCCAGGCAACTCACCTTTATTTTGATAGCCAGGGAATGAGTGACATTTGTTCGATCCTATTAAAGTTGAGGCAATCTTTTTACTTATAACCGATTTCACAGTAAAGCCCTTCAACAGTTGTATTCGTTGCTTTTCAAATTGAGTGGGTGAGCGCCAATTATTTATGGAGAAACTGAACAAAATAGGTGAAGTTGGGCAGAGAAGTGTCATAAACTATTTTATTAACTATACTAATTATACATGATAATTTAACATTAATTTAAACAATAATTTTATATGTCATAAATAATAAATAATTATTTTATTTGAAAGCATTTATTTTACGGTAATTTATTATTAAATTTTTTCATTTAAAGTAACAGTGGTTAATTTTATCATATAATAAATTATTTCATTTTAAAACAAAAATTTTACATATTCAATAAATATAAAATAAATAATTATAAACAACTATAATTCTTTGTTTCATTTCATGTCAAAGTATAACAAATATAAATAATAATCTCATTTGTGTTAGTCAATTAGAATGATCTCATTTTAACTTCAATGTGTAGAAGTTTATTTTTAATTTATTTTTTGAAAACCATTTTATTTTTATATAAGATATTTTTTATTATATATTAAATTACATGCATTAGCTCTCATAGTTATAACAAAACAACATGAGAAAGATACTCCCATGAGACATCTAAGACCTCCTTTAAAATATTACAAAATGTTACGCTTAAAATTAAATTTAAAATTTTTATCGATAAAATGAGAAAAAGATGATTATATAGTTCAAATCAAAGGATATAAGATATTTTAAATATCTTGTAATTAAAAATATGTTAAGATTTAATTGAGACAAATATACTTATATTAAATGTGTCTTTTTCAATTATCATATTTTAATTGTTAAAATTAAATTAAAACATTTCTTTGATTAGAAAATATTTAAATACTTCATATCGTTAACTGTGGATTTAAATTATATGGTCATCATTCTTTTATCATTTCATTCATGGGTAATTACAATTTTGAGTTAAGTGTTGTACCTCTTTATCATAACAAAAAATTGAGTAAGTTTTTAAAATATAAGAAGATTATCATAATTTCATTAAATATTAGAGAAAATGAAAGTAAATTTTAACATAATTTTTAATGGGGGAATTATGCTTTGCATATACATGGTTTTATTTATTTCCACTTAACACACTTGTATTTTCAAGTGTCAAAATTTGTTTACATATATTTTCTAGTGATAACACTTTGTGTACTTAAATTTTTTTTATTTAATTTTTAATGAAATACCTATAGCAAATAAGCTAAGTGAATTATTAAAATAAAAAGATAAGATATTTTTTTTAGTTTCTATTAAGAATCCTTGATATCAATTCACATAAATATAGAAAAATTATACTTTATTTACATACAATTTCTCCTAATTTTGCTTAATTCATCTATTATGAAAGTTAAAATTTGGATGGAAAAAGTTTAAGCGGACAATGTGTGTTACAATAATAATAAAACTAATCTTAAATCTTAACCTAATATTTTAAGCTTTTAGGACAAATTCATCTCAATATAGTCATAAAGCCTTTTAGACTAAAAAGGTCAATGATTTAACTTCTCTTCCATTCTAAATACTAAATATCTACACAAAGTAAGGTGGGCCTATCAGGAGAGTACATGTGAATTGAGTTAAAATCAATGAAATTATAAGTGAATAAAATGTATTTTTTTAAAAATAAAATTTACCTTTGTATTATTAACTATCATTTTAATAATTTACTTATCTTATTTATTATTTTATTAATTAATGAGTAAATATAATATTTAGTCCTTCAATTATAAAAGTAGTTATTATTATAATTCTTAAATCTTATAATTAATACTATTAGTCCAATATTTTAACTTTTGCTATTGCTATTTACATTCCATTCACTTTTATTATTAAAATAAACAAAAACATATTAAAATAAATTATTAAATCTCACTTTAGTAAATTCAAATATAAGCTTACTTTTTAGTTATATTCTTTTTTTCACTATTTTTTTTAATGTTTTGAGTGAAGGAAAAGATAAATAATTATAATCAAAATAAAAATAAGAAACTAATAATACTAGTTATGAATTTCAAGAGATATAATAATTAGCAGTTATCATCTTTATAAATGAGAAATTAAATATTATATTTATTCTTAATTTTTTTTATTTCAATAGAAAATTTTTCCTACAAAATATAATTATAAAATATTAAAATAAAAAATATTTTATTTATTTAATATTGAATATAAAAAATTTGAAAAAAATAAATTCCTCTTGCCTTTCTTTGTCACTATAATTTCAAATATTATTTTTTTAGTCATAAATATAAGTAATATATTATTTTTATTAACATATATATATAAATGATATTTTTATATAAAAAGAATATTTTTTATAAAATAAACGACATCTTAATTTTAATTTACATTTTTCTGCATTAAATAAAACCAAAATTTTGGCTTTACATGTTGACGAGCAACATCATTTCATTGGCACCTGTCAATTTTGCTTTTATCGGCATAGTTAATTTTGATAGCAAATTTTTTAATTAATTCATGAGGATTGTGCACCGATTTTCGATAACTCTTTCTAATCATTAGATTTTCATCACCTTTAACTCCATCTTTAATTTGATCCAGTCTTACGAATGGGCTCATGAAACCCAAAAGTAAGCGAAGCTTTCTGATAAAGAGAAGAATTTATTGGTAAACTAGGATTGTGGTGTAAAAAAAGGACCCATCTAAATGTGTAAAAAAAGTTAGATCAAACAAATTTCATTCAAATAATTATAAAATTAAAGAGCCTCCATTGTGTGTTTGGAAGTTCAGTGGTTGTAATAAAATTGGTTTAGTGTTTACGCCTGGACTGATGCATTTGTGTTAGCTGTAAAGCAGCTACTTTATTATATATATATTTTTAATATTAAAAAAATATAAATTAAATGCTAATTAAAGTGAAAAATAAAGTAAAATTATATTAATCTATTTATTTTGACAGAAAAAATCTTTCGCAGAAATATATTTATAAAATGTCAAGCCTGTGAAAAATAATTTATATTTCTAATACTAAATATAAAAAATTTGATAGAAAATAATTTCTTCTTTTTTAAAGAGTAAGTTGTTTCTCTTCTACTACCATAATTCTAAATTGGTGATGGATTTAAGTAGAAAATAATATTATATACTACGCTCGTAAATCCTCATAAATTTAAATGAAATTACCTCCACAATTTATTTTTATCTCATTTGAACAAGAAAAAATTATTTTGAATAAATATAAAAATATTTGAAATTTACTAATTACATACAAGGACACACATAAAAAAGAAGTATTTAAATAATTTAAATAAATTTTTTATTAAATATTTAACTTTTTATATTAATTTTAATTTTATTTTATACATAAATATTTTTCCCCCAACTTAAAATTTTTAAATCTGTTACTACTTTAAGTATCATTCTTTAATTACAAATTACGGATGCATATAGTACTCTTTCAAATATATATAATAAAATAAAATTTTTTCAATGAAGAATGTCTCCTAAAAAACAGATAGCGTTAAGTATGAATTAAAAGCCCATTGTGGTCGAATACTGCATATATACGAACTTAAGATAATTAATAAAAAATAATATTTCAAAATTAAAATATTTAAAATATGCTGAGGGTAAAAAGTAAATCCACCGCAAATGCTATTGATTGCTTAGACAATAAGGCTAACAGTACCAAATGAAAAGTTACTTAAAAATAACATGCTATTAGAAAAACCACATCGTCTTGAGAAGGTAAAAGGTGCCTCAGTAAGGCATAACACAGAGAGGAGTAACGGAATTATGGAGGGCCATGCGAATCACGCGATGGAGAGAACGATGACAAAGGAGGAGGTGGCAGTGAGTTAATGACGGCGGTGGAAAAATAAGGCGCGGCGACTATTGGAGTTGATAATTAAGTCGGTGAAGAAACTGGTTCAGAAACTGCTGGCAGATTTTTCGAAGAGCCACCGGAAAGGATGTCGGAGATGGGAGACGGCGAGAAACTGCTGGCAGAGGATCACAGACTTTTCGATCATGCCACCGGATAGGGTGTCGGAGACCCCTAACAGCAATAAGGATGCATAATGCCGCCGGAAACGTTGAAATCTAACACTTGAATGAGTCAATTTCCAGAGAGAGACTCAATTGTCAGATAAATCACACTTAGAAGGGGAGAAGACTAAATAGAATTGAAATGGAGAGAAGACAAAACAATAAAATTAGAATGGTAAATAAACATTTGAAGGATCAAGTTGTAATTTTTTAAAATAATACTTTTTTTATATATAAAAGGAAAAGAGCACAAAGTGTTCAGTACTTAAGTTACAAGCCAAGTATCTACAAATCCAGACGCCAACAAAGTCATTCAAATTCCCATGTAGTCCTTGTATGGAAATATAAGTATATATATAGGATTCGGAATCTTAATGGTGTACGGTTTTAGAATTACCAATTGTCTTACTCTATCTTCTTATAAAGTTTTCCGTTTATATATATATATACAAACATGGTGGGTACTTTATCTTTGACAATTTTATTTATGTATATATGGTAGAGTTCAATGTCTGCATGCATGTCAGTTTCCGTTTATATACATTTATGATCAATGCAATTTTTTATCATGTCATCCATGTGCATGGCACCTTCATAATGCCTTATTTTATCCTACATGCATGATAGTATTCCATCTTACATATATATATATATATGTATATATATATATATATATATATATATATATATATATATATATATATATATATATATATATATATATATATATATATATATATATATATATATGTCCCAAGCCATTTTGTTCCTAATCTAGTAGTGTACATGATCTCATGCTTTAATAAATGAATCTGCACATGTTTTCATCCTATGTATTACTTAAAGTGAATCCCATAAAAGAGAGAGAGTACAAGTTTCTACAATTATAAGGCAAACAAGTTGCATTTTTTTAAAGAAACAATAGCAAACCAATTTTTAGTTTAAAATTTTTAAACCAACAATATTCTTGTGATAGCAATGGTATTTTATTGTATTTGAATAGTTGAATAAAAAGAATTTTATTGTGTATTTCCTACAATTAGATTTATATTCTATATTTTTTAAAAAATTTTAAGCACTATTTTCAAGCTTTATGTTTATAATATATTTATGAAATTCAAATATATTACTATATGCTATTTTATATGCATTTAAATGAAAATTATATTATTTATGCATGATCTTATGTTAAAAGAGTTTGTGTACACTAAAGTGACCAAACAAAATGTTTAAACATCATACATAAAATAATAATTTATTCATGATATAGATGAAATGCCTTAAAAAAAGGATGAATAAATGATTATTCATTAATTGATGGAAATCTAGTTTTTTCCCAAAGAAAAATTATTATTCTATAATTAATGAACATAATTATAGAAATTAAATTTCTTGTATTAAATATATTTTTTTCATTTAAAGATGACGTATATATTTAATTAAGATTTTTTAATTTCTTGATAATGTTCGAATTGTGGCATTTATTTATGATAGTATATTGTGGTATCTTTCCTAAAGGAAAATTACAACATACTCCAATATGTTTATCTGAGTTTATACTGAAATAAGTTTTGAGTAATTTATAATTTATTTTTTAGCCACTTCTCTTCATTTGCAAGCTTCCTCTATTACTGTTTTCAATGGTTTGAACTCCTCTAAATGGAGTGAACAAGTCAATCTCTACTTAAGTGTACTAGATCTTGACTTGGTACTTCTGGAAGCAAAACCTATCAAGATCACTGATGATAGCATTGAAGAATAGATATTCAAACTTAAAGTATGGGAACTATCTAATAGATTAAGCCTGATATTCATACGAATGACCATTACCAATAATATTAAGACTACTATTACACAAACAAAAAGTGCTAAGGAATACATTAAATTTGTGGAAGAACATTTTCATTCTGTAGATAAGTCACTCACGGTACTTTAATGGCACAACTCACAACCATGAAGTTTGATGGATCAAGGAGTATGCAAGAACATACCATTGAGATGACTAATATTGCACCAAGATTAAAGACACTAAGCATGGTAGTGGATGACTCTTTCTTAGTTCGATTTATTCTAAACTCATTACTTTCTAAGTATGTTGCTTTCCAAATTAACTACAACATTATTAAGGATAAATGGAATGTTGATGAATTATTGGAAAGCTTATTCAGGAAAAGAATAGGTTTAAGAATATAGAAAGTCACTCTATCAACTTTACTATTTAAGGAGTTGGTAAGACACTAAAGCTAAAATCCAAGAAGTTTAAGAAAAAGAAAGGACCTGCTAAAGCTTCTAAAACAAAAAGCAAGGAACACAATAATGATATGTGTCATTTTTGTAAGAAAGAAGGACATTATCAGAAAGACTGCCTCAAATATAAGGTTTGGTTTGAAAAGAAAAGTACATTTGAAAATTATGTATGTATTTTTAAATCAAACTTGATTAATGTTCCTAATAATAATTGGTGGCTTGATTTTGTGCTATTACTCATGTATCTAATGTGATGCAGGAATTCCTTACGATCTAAATCACAAACCAAAATAAGGATTATTTGTAATGGGAAATCGCATGAAAGCTGGAATTGAAGGCATAGGAACTTATCATTTAGTCTTAGATACTGGATATCATTTAGACCTATTTAATACTTTTTATGTACCTTCAATTTCTAGAAACCTAGTTTCTTTTCCAAAGTTGGATATCTATGTTTTTAATTTTATATTTGGACATCGTTGTTTCAATTTATATAAGAATTCTAAACCTATTGATTTTGGTATTCTTGTTGATGGTTTATATAAATGATAATAAATCTACTAAATCTATATTGACTGTGCATCATAATATTGGGATTAAGCATGGCATGCTCAATGAAAGTTTTTCTTACTTGTTGCATAAGCGTTTAGGACATATTTCTTAAAAAAGATTAGTAAAGAATGAGATTCTTCCAAATCTAGATTTTATTAATCTTGGTTTATGTGTGGATTGCATTAATGGAAAGCAAACCAAACATAACAAAAGAATAAAGGCTACAAGAAGCACGTAACTTCTTGAATTAATACAAACTGATGTATGCAAACTTTTTGATTCTTCATCTTTTGGTAGAGAAAAATATTTTGTCACCTTTATTGATAACTTTTCATGTTATGAATATATCTATTTACTTAAAGAAAAAATCTTAAGCAATTGATGCTTTTGAGATATATATTAATGAAGTTGAAAGTTAACTAAATAAGAAAGTGAAAGTTGTAAGGTCAAATAGAGGTGGTAACTTTTATGAAAAATATGATGAAACAGGACAATGTCTAGGTCCATTTGAAAAACTTCTTGAAAGACATGGCATACATGCACAATACACAATGCTATATACACCACAACAAAATGGTGTAGCGGAAAGGTGTAATTGAACTTAATGGATATGGTTAGGAGTATGATGAGTAATTTTTCATTATCTAAGTCCTTATAGATGTATGCATGAAAAACATCTATATATTTACTTAACAGGGGTCCTAGTAAAGCTGTTCCTAAAACTCCTTTTGAGTTATAGACAAATAGGAAACCTAGTTTAAGGCACTTGCATGTTTGGGGTTGCCTAACAGAAGCAAGAGTCTATAATCGATATGAAAAGAAGTTAGATTCTCGAAAGGTTAATGATTACTTTATTGGTTGCCCAGAGAAATCTAAAGGGTATATCTTTTACTTTCCTAACCATAGTCTAAGAATAGTGGAAACTGATAATGCAAAATTCCTTAAAAATGGTGAAGTTAGTGGGAGTGAGAAATGATAGAACTTGGATATAAAGGAAATTAATGAAGACACACCTATTAAAGAAACTATTATAATGATATAACTTAGTAATAATGAACAATATTATAATGAAGACACACCCATTAAAGAAACTAACTCGTAAATGTCTGAGGCAAATATATCATAAGAAATCCTTTTGAGAAGATCTCAAAGGATAAAAAAATCAATTATTTTGAGTGATTATAAGATTTATTTGTAGGAATCAGACATTAGAACCAATATGGACCCAGTTCATTTTTAAAATCCATAGAAAGTGACGAGTCTAAGAAATGGATAGATGCCATGAAAGAAAAGTTAAAATCCATGGAAGAAAACAAAGTTTGGGACATTATTGATTTGCTAAAAGGTGCAAAACAAGTTAGGTGTAAATGAGTTTTTAAAACAAAAAGCAATATTGAATGATATAAAGCTAGGCTAGTCGCTAAAGGATTTATTCAAAAAGATGGCATTGATTATAAAGAGACATTTTTACTTGTCTCAAAGAAAGACTCATTATGAATCATTATGGCATTAGTGACTTGTTATGACTTGGAATTACCCCAGATGGATGTGAAAATAATTTTTCTAAATGGAAATCTTAAAGAAAAAGTTTATATAGACTAGCCCAAAGGTTTTTCAATTGAAGGAAAATGTTATATGGTGTGTAAACTTAAGAAATCAATATATGGACTTAAATAAGCTTCAAGAAAATGGTATATTAAGTTCAATAATACCATTAACTCTTTCGATTTTGAAAAGAATCTAGTTAATCGTTGCATATATCAAAAGATCAGTGAGAGCAAAGTTATCTTTATGGTCCTATATATTGATGACATCTTGCTTGTAAATAATGATTTGCATTTATTACATAATATGAAAGAATATCTCACTAAGAATTTTAAAATGAAAGATATAGAAAAGGCATTTTGTGTGATCGGAATTGAAATATTTCGAGATTGATCACAAGGATTGTTAAGATTGTCTCAAAAAGCCTACATTGAAAGAATTCTAGAGAAATTCAATATGAAGAATTGTTATGCTAGAATTGTTCCAATTCAAAAAAGAGACTAATTCAATCTTATGCAATGCCCAAAGAATGATATGGATGAAAATAAATGGAATCAATTTCATATAGTTTTGTTATGGGAAATCTTATGTATTTATAAACTTCCACAAGACCGGATATTAGTTTTACGATTAGAATGTTAGGGAGATACTAAAGTAATCCCGGAATTGATCATTGGAAAGTTGCAAAGAAAGTTTTACGATACCTTCAATGAACAAAAGATTATATGCTCATGTGCAAAAGATCCAATCATTTAGAAGTAATTAGATATTCAAATTGAAATTTTATTGGATGCATTAACAGTAGGAAGTTCGCCGATGGCTACTTATTTTTCATTGGAAAAGGAGTCATATCATAAAAAAGTGCTAAAGAATCTGTTATTGCATAATTTACTATAGAAGCAAAGTTTGTGGTATGCTTTGAAGCCACAATTTATGCATTATGGTTGTGAAACTTTATTTTAGGACTTAAGGTTGTCAACACCATTACCATGCCGCTAAAAATTTACTATGATAATTCTGCAATAGTATTTTTATATAAAAATGACAAATACTCAAGAGGTACTAAGCATATGAAATTAAAGTATTTTATCATTAAAGAGGAAGTTTAGAAACAAAAAGTGTTTATTGAACATATTATGACAAATCTCATAATTGCAGATCTATTGACTAAAGGTTTGCAACCAAAGATATTTAAGGAACATGTGCATAAAATGGGTCTTGGTTGTCATTTTCCATGATATAGTTTATAATGCTGACACTACGAGCTCATTAACTTGTTTTTGATATGAATTGTTTATTTCTAGTTATGTTACGTGCATAATTATATTTTAATAAGCTAACTGATGAGAAAAATATTTAATATTTTATTTTCTCCTATTTTATGTCTTTTAGGTGTTACATATGCTTAATTTTATAGAATAGGTATTGTTTTATAATTTTGGATTGATTTTACAAGTTTGTGAATTTATTCGATAAATACTAAATTTTGATACTGTTTTTATTTTTTAGTCATAACTTGGGCTCCGAATTTGGATTGATGTAAACTTTAAATTTATGGAAAGCAAAAATAGATATCTACAAGTTTTATGTTTTTGTCAAAGCCTAATTCGAACTCCTTCAAGCCTTTATTTGGCCAACAAACTAAAGTTGCATTTATGTCTCAACTGAACCCATTTCTGTATTTGGGCTATATATGGAGCTATAGTGGTTCGATTGACCTAAAATTAATACCAAATTCTCAGAAGACATAGGCCTACAATTTTCATGTTTATGGATCTTCAAGATTTTATCGATTTCATAGACTTATTTTTCTTGGAAAACAAGCCTGCGGGAATTCACTGATTGATCTGATTGGAATTAATTGACTTGTAAAACAAGTTTGGACTTCTAGAAATTAGGAAAACTTTATTATTGTAATCCTAAAAGTTATCTAATCCTAGTCCAATAGGGTTTTAGGCAAATTAAGTTATATAAATAGGCAAGAGTGCTAAAGAGAAGAAGATTATTCAGACTTTACACAGTTTAGCAGCCTAGTTTTCTTTCTTCTTCTTCAAGTTTTTGTCTTCCAAACATGGAAGGCTAATTTTCTGAGGCTAATTTAAGGAGATTGAAGCTCTCCTCTTGAGGATTATAAGATCATGCTTTATAATGTTTACCTTTCTTAATTAATTTTTCTCTTTCTCTATTTAATTGTACTGAATTCTTGAGATTTCTTATATTGGGTATTGATTTGATATAATTAATATTCACCTTTGTGATTTCTAAATTATTTGTTATTTTGTTATGAAATTATGGTTGATAAATCATAGTTTTATGCATAGGGACAGAGGGTTGAGGGATTAATTTAGAGATTTCTAATTTAATTTTTCAAATCAATTGAATTCTAATTATAAATCAATTTTAATCTAGTTTAAAGATTATAGCAATTGCTTAATTTAACTAATCCTAATTGATCAAATCATAGGTGATTGTCTTGCGTAGAATTCATGAATTATTACAGGGATTCCAAATAATTCAAAGTTAAAGAATTAATTAGAAAAAGTTAAATCCTAATTGATTTATGATTAATCCAATTTGGGATTTTTAATTTCCTTGAATCAGCTATTTGATTCCATTGATTTCTCTCTGTTTTATTTCTATTTTGTTTTCACTTTGTGCTTGCTTATTTCATTACTTTTACTTTAATTTCATGTAACCAAACCCCCCCCAATTTTGCATAATTTTCATTCTGCATGCTATTTCACATAACATTTAGCACATTGAATTTTGTTTCTACATAGCATTGTATTTTATTGCATTGTCATTTTGTTTGCATTAGTTTTTTTTGTTTTCATTGCATAAATAATTCAACAATTGTCTATATATTGTTAAGAAATCATTTAGGAAGGATAAAATTAAAGGATCACTAGGGGTACAACCTAGTTATGCCACTATACAACATTATATTTTTAGCACACCTGTTTATTTTAATTTTGGCGTATTGCGATGTGTACATCACTAACATAAGTATTTTAGAAACATTAATGGGACCTTATAAATTTTATATGTGACTTATAGACTCAGTATGGTAAGGCATTAGTGTTTGTGGTATATGGAAGGAAGTATGTTTTGTAAATAATATACAATTGCTATAATCCACACTTAGTGTTTTATCATACTAAAGTAATTATGAAATTTTATGGATAAGTTTAGCGCATTTTGTTATAGCATCATTTTATTTCATTCAAATTTTAGGCCAAATGGGATAATGTTAGATAGTCTCCATTTGTTATTTAAATGTATTTATTTGGAAACTAATCTAATGGCCTAAAATTAAAAATTTTAAATTCTACTGAAATAACTACCTAATTAGTTATTTAGGTAGTTATTAAGTTGTTTCAAATTTATCTATTAATCTTATTGCTTGATGGATGCATCAGATTTAAAGTTGAAAACATATATATATATATATATATATGATAAGTCTTCTCTCCACCCAATAGATGTATGCAAAAAATAAATCATCAAAACTACATATTAAAAACAAAAAGGAAAAAAGAGAGAAACCTATTTGAAGAAGAATAATTCACAATCATGGCATTTTTATCTTTCTCTAATCTAGGTTAGTGAAAATTATAAGTTTTCAAGATCCAATTTGAATGCATGATGTTAGTTAAATGATTATATGTTTCTCATTTTAAATTATCCAATAGATATGTCTTTAAAATTTATTGAATCCTTCATCTTTTTGTTAGTCAATGGTTATTATGTGGCCCAGATTTTGCTATTTTTTGCAATTGGATTTCTTAACTAGTTCTTTTGTGAGTTATGACCTAAGTTGACTAAATAGAAGTAAGTTTTGTTACTACTAATCTAAAAATATGAGATATGTCTCTAATTGTTGTTTGCTTGATCACCAAGTCTAACAACTTGTGAATAATTGCATTTCAATAAAATGGTATTGGGGAAATATGCTAGAATAGGCAATAGAATATCATTATCCAATTACTATCTGACAATGATTATTGTGGTGTTTGTTGCTCTATGCTTGGTTAGGGTTAGATGATGGCACCATCTTCTATAGTTCCTATGCAAAATGTAAATGTCCCTTGATAGAATAAAAATGGTGTGAAAAAATAGATTGAGGTAAGAGAAATGGCCAGTGACAACAATAACAGCAACACTCACAAATTTAAAGATAATCTAGGTGATTTGCTTGAGGATGAAACCAAAAGGAACAGTAATGTCACTTCTAAAAATAACTCTAATATACAACAAAATCAAGAAGAAAAACTCAAGGAGAAGTCTTTTAAAGATAATAAGACAGAGGAGAACTTTAATGTTGGCTTAGTAAAAGAATTATTAGAGTTAGGGTTAGTTTAATTTGTGGGGCGGGGGAAATGTTTGCAGAATTGTTAGTTTAATGCATTTTGATGGTTGTGAAAAGGAACCGAGGCAAAGGGAAAAAAGAGGGTATTTTCTACAAGGTTTTTATTTTGCATGGATTTTGATCTTGTATTTTTGGAAGAAATTAATGGAAATCTTGTTTTCATTGCCAATACATGTGTAAACATTACTAGTTGCCATTTCTTTACACATGAACATCTATGTAAACTTTATTCATGTTTTGTCATTAACTAGGCATGAAGTCATTAAGATTCAACTATAAAGAACATTATTAAACAAGTAAGTGGGACTTCCTTAGCTACAACTAGTTATTTTAGAAAATTTATGAGTGCACTAGTGTTGTCAATTCTATTTAAAATAACATGAAGATGACAGTCATAAGAATAGGAGTGACCAATGTTTTTTAGAAACCAAAAGACAAAATCACATAATATCATTACTATAATAGCACAAGCTGCCTCTTAAGGACATAAAGCATAAAAGGCATAGCTAAGAAGATAGTAAAATGAAATAAAAGAAATGCTAAGAAAAGTTTTGAGCTAGTCGCAAGATAAAAAGGTTTACAAACTATTATTGTATATCTTAATAAAGCAGTAACCAACAAAAGAAAACCAAGATAAAGAAATTAAAGCAACAAAAATTTCTCCAATGATTCTATCTCATAGTCACCATCAGAGTTAAATTGTCCAATGAATCTGTCTCATACTCATTATTTAATACTCCACCACTTACATCAAATTTGGGAGTTCGAATGGCCTATTTTCAAAAACAAGTGTAGGATCTAATACTGAAGAATCAACATTCATGTTAAAGTGATCATCATTATCCTTGTCATTTGTATTATCTTCAAAGTCTATATCTCTCATTGCTATCATCACTACTTTCTTTAAATTCATCAAGATCATCATCACCTTTTGTAAACTCTACATCAAGCTCCTCCTCACTATAACCTTTAACTTCAACATTATTTAAAAACTCAACATTCACTTGATACTTCACCTCTAGCTCCAAATCCTTCTCATCCACAACTTCATGTTGTAATTGTACTTGAACATTCTTTAAAACCTCGACATCTAGTTCAATATCATTTGGCTATTCCATCCTTTTTTCTGTTTCATTTTTAGCATCTCTAGTCTATTCTTTATTTTCTATGGCAACCACAATGCTAGCACTTAGCAAAACACTTAGTTTAGGGATTGGTTTTATCTGTGATATCATTTCACCATTTCCTTCGCCAAAGTCATGTAACATATATATTTCAAAATTCTTATAATTCTTCCACAATGTTATCCTAGCCAAAGTAATTGCATTTATACCATTTTTTATTTCCACTAATTGATCTAATGAATCAGAAGCATGTCATTCTTTATCCTTACTATACCAGTATATCCTAATTCCTTTAGTGAAGTAGATATTTCTTGTAAAGACCATTCAACAAATATACAATTCTTTGGAAATTAAACTTTACCACATGCATATTGCAAAGTCTTGCTTTTAATGTGACCCCCATGATAGATAGTTACTTGGAAAGGGGTTGAGATTGTTAAGTCAAACGTCAATACTACAATAGGTTAAATTATTCAAACCTCATTCAGCAAATGCACTAGAAATGAAATAAAAAATTAAGGAATTGTATTTCATTAAAATTAAATTTCTCATCACAAGATTCCAACTTATGTTTTAAGAACTTAAACAATAAGTTTTCAAAGAATACCGATAGTTATGATAAACAGGCTTAGCAAGTTAGATTAGGCTAAAGCCCATACAAGGTGGCCTTATTTAAGGCCGATCCTCTAAGGCCTACATTTAAGCAACCTTATGGGAAGCTAGTTTGGTCTGCATAAAAGTCAATAAGGCCAATGGGCTTTATCTTATAAATAGGCTTAGCTAAAAGGTCAACTCGCACTCTGTGTGAATTTGATCTATGTGGGCTGAGCCTATTTAGACTTGCATATTTGTGGACCTATTTTTCATAAGATTAGTCCATAAAAAAAGCCCTCCTGAGTGATCTACCAAGCTTGCAAACCATAAGCTTATTTAGCACCCCTAAATGTTAAGCCAAGTTTACAAATAAAGAAATCAAAATGAATCTAAAAAAGAAAGAAAAAGCATCAGCATAGACCTTATTTTGAATGCATCACAACAACTTTAGTCCACTATGTGAAACTAAAGCTTCTATCAATTTCAACAATAACAATGACAAAAAGACAAAAGATTTCTAGAGCTTTGCAACTTGGTGGGGCCATCGTATAGTCTTGTACAATGTTTCGACCTCTTTTGGTTTTACCTTCTTGATTTGGAGTAAGGGCAAATTAGTGCTAAAAAGAGGGCACACATAAGATGCACATAAAGTTTCTAAAAAAACATCCAAGTGTGAGAAATTCTTGTCAAATACACATTAAAAAATAATTGCCACATAAGCAAAATGATAGCTAGCTAGATAAAACTGGACAAAGCTTTCATGACAAGAGTTCAATTAGAAATGATTGGAAATATAGATATCCAATTTGAAATATTGAAACTATGAGTATCCAAATAAAAAAATTGAAACTATAGGTGCCCAAAATGCAATTTAATCTAAATAATATATGAGACAAAAATTTATAGAAGTAACATTAAATTTTCAATAATAATATAACATTAGAAAAATTTTCATGTTTGGCGGGGGAATTCACAAATTTTAATTTTATTTTATTTCAAAGATTAATTGTTTAGATAACTCAACTGTGTTAAAAAAAATTTATTACTGTATAACAAACATTTGAAGAAGAAAAATACAAAATATTTTACTAATAAAAATATCTCATGAAAATTCAATTAGTGTAAATTTGATAATTGACTTATTAAAGTGTAAATTATGTTAAATTAGAATTAATATAAGATTTATATTTTTCTTGTCATGTTAGAAGGGTTTAAATCACTAAACACAAACCTAAAGTGTTGAGAACGAACTTAGAATGCGAAGGACAATAAAGGGTTTGTTGGTTTACTTTTTTTAAAAAAAATTCTATTTTATGTTTTAAAAAACAAAGGTTCCTACTTAGTAACTATTTTTATAATCAGTTTTTAAAAATTATAATTTCAAATGTATAACTTAAAAATAAAAAAATAAAAATAAATTTTAGATTTTTTTATAAAAATTATGCAATTAAATGAAACTCATTTTTAGTTGTTCTACCAACCACCCTCTTTCATTTATTTTTTTTGAACTCAAACAGTTTTTAAAAATAAAAAATAAAATCTTTTGAAAACAATTTTTTAAACAGTTTTTGAAAATAAAAATGCATAAACATATCCAAACAGACTTAATGCCTTGATTATACATCATATACTACTTAGTAAAAAAACTTTGAAAAAATTTAGAGAAATGCTTGTTGCACTTTTTAAAAATGGAATGAATGGTAATTCTTCTCTAATAAATGGTGGATGCCTTGATTATACACCATATACTACTTAACAAAAAAAAAATTGAAAAAATTTAGGTAAATGCTTGTTGCACTTTTTAAAAATGGAATGAATGATCATTCTTCTCTGATAAATAGTGGGGTTTACAAAACAGTGGGTCTCACAGTTTGTGAAAAGAGAATGAGCAAAAAGTGAATACAAGAGAGTGAGAGTAGTATTATTTAAAAATTTATGTTTTGTTAGTGTATATATAAAGATCAATTTCCACTAATTAAAAATATGGTTAGACCTAATGAATGTAACAAATAGACATATATATTTATATGAATTGTTTGATTATATCATACATTGAATATGTTAAAAAAATCATAGACTTATAAAATTACACAGTCATGTTGTGAATGAAATTAAAAAAAAGAGATTTTTACTTTAATAACAAATTTTATCAAATATTTCTTAGGGTCCCAGCTTAAAAGATTATGATTTTTTAATATTCAGCATTCATAGATATATGATAAACGGTTTCATGATCTACGATTTTGTAACAAAAGAATTTTCAAATAAAAACTTGTAGTAGCCCGCCGTTGAAGTGGAACATGAAGATGTTGATGACCTTGTGATTGTTGCATGGTTGCATCTTTCATTAAAATTTTCAGTTGTAGAAAAAAAAATTCTGTGTTTGTTAATTACAGCTTCTGTCAAATTTAAAGCTCCATGATTGCTCCTCCAAGAGGACCCAGACAGGAGGAAGAATATTAGTCAGTATCAGTACCCATCCAATTAGATTGAACGGTTAAGATTATAAACTTCAGTTCTTCTGCCACTAGATCATGACACATCATATTTTTGCATCTTATACAACAAATTGCCCTATTATATATGTGTCTCATTGCATGCAAAACAACGTACCCTTGGGAAATCGTTTCAGTAAAATGCGAAAACATATACTTATTATTTAATACCAAACATTTGAAAGCTTTATTAATAAAATTCTAAAATTTTATGGAAAGCTTAAGGAAAAAAAGTCGCAACAACCATTCCTTTCTGGAAGAAGTATGGAAGCAAGTTTCATTTTTATTTCTTTTTCTAAAGACTTCGTCGTTAAGAATGGAGTCAAGCAATAGTTGAGTATTTTTAAGAACATCATTTGTCTTGGAATAGTCAATTTTGCGGAAATTTATCCCAACATCTTTTTCCGTACACTCTTTTATAAAGCTATTTTCTTGATAAATCATTTTCGTAAAGCCTAAAGCTATTGCGCCATTGATTGTTTCCACTCACATTTTGAAAATGCTACTTGTTGATATTGTTGTTTTATCTTTGAGAGTTGCTGCTCTATGACTCCGAATCATGTTTACAATTAAAGAGGACGTTTCCATTCATCTATTATATAGTTACTAGTTTTTAGCCTATCGCATGTTAACTGTTTTGTAATATTTCATTTATTTTATTAAAATTTATAATACAAAATTAATACGTATTAAATATAGATGTAATTAAGCTTTAATATATTTTAATATTATTTCCTCTTACAAATGATTATTTACTGATATTAGCTTTTGCAACATATAAATTTTTTTGGTGTTTTTTAAATCCCAATACACTATAGCATTTCAAATTAATATATATAATTAAAATATTCTCTTTTTTGTGTCAACCAATAATTAATATTTGTGGCTCATAAAATTGTCTGATATAAACATTTGCAATTAAAGATTCATTATTTTGATATAATATAAGTTTTATAAAAAAATGCATTTGTGAAAAAATTCTTATTAAAAATAAAATCGATCTTTTGTTAACATAAAAAATTATTATTAAAAAATTACATTTGACGTTATAAGTCAATGTTAAATATGAATAGTAATTAAAATAAAATTCTTCATAAAGAATAAAAGCTTGATATAGTGTATCTATGACTTATAAACATTACCAATAATTAAAATAAATTCTTTAATGAATAATAAAAACTTTTCCTTCCATTTTAAAAAGGAAATATCTTAATTTATATCATTATAAAAATGATCAATGATAACTAAGTAATAAACATGAATTATAAAAAGAAATTTTTTGAAAAATTAAAGTTTTTTATTTAAAAAAATCAATGCTTTGACTTTTACTCCTATCAAAAACATTTTTGTACTTTAATGGTTAAAGTAGACTTTTATTTTTTGGATAGAATAATAAGAGTTCATTATTTTGTTTTCAAAGAAATTGTTACATAGACTTGTGAAAAAAGGTGAACCAATTAAGGAAAATGAATAAAAAATCAAATGTAAAAAGAAACAAGAAAATAAAGAATTATGATGATTTGGATGATGGAGAAAGCATAGATTTTAGAGGAATTTATGTTCTATTGAAATAAGAGATCATGAAGATAAGTATTATAAATTATAAATGCATTAAATTCTAAATGAAAGGAAGAAAAAGATGAAAAGAAGGTAAAAGGATGAAGAAAAGGATAAAGTTTCAAATTTTGAATTTTGATAAAGAAAATTACAAAATAAAAATTTGAGAGATTTGTGATTTAATTAAGATAAATTATACAAAATAGAAGGCAAAAAAGTGTTTAAAAAAGCATTACTTGTAATATATATGTATCAGAAAAATTAAAAAGCATTGAAAAGTAAGATGATATTAATTTCAACAAGATTAGAATAGAAAATTCTTACTTGAGACAAATCTCAATCATGTTGGCTTCTCTTAGCAGACAATGTAATGTTTCTCAAACCAAAAAAAAAAAAAAGGCATAAGTAAAAAATGTAGAGCTCCATCGCCAACCCTCTCTGCTCATTATTGGAAATATTGTTTACAAGTTAGTAATAATATAAGATAATGAACTTGAAATTCAAAATCTGAAATTTTGATTTCTTTTTTTAGTATATGCAAAAATTGAATGCAAAATTTTTGAACTAAATTAAAAGATGAAACAAGAGATTCAAATTTTAAGGAATTATTTAAAAATGGTAAAAAGAAGATGATGAATAGATTAATAAAGCAATAAAAGATTTAGTCTCTTAATCTGATAGGATACATAGCAAGCTATGAGAGTAATACTTATTATAATAGGAGACAAGGAATATCATGACTAATATATAATATAGAAATTTTGTTCACCTCATACATCAATACATAGTAAGTACTAGGTAGTCTTTGTCACTTGCATGAGACATGAATATGCATCTTTTAATTATACATTTTGTTCTTTCCTTTTTTAATAACTTCCACATAAAGGAAATTTTGTTTTAAGAAAAAATAGTTCTCATTAAAGTAATTAATTTTATAAAAATCTATATAACAATAGTATTTAGAACATTTTATGAAGTGATAAGGTTAGCAATTGATTTTTTTCCACTCACATTTGTGAAATTTCACTTAATGATAGGAATGTTTGCTTCTTTTAAGATACCACTAAAATGTCGTGGATATAATGTAACACTTGGTAAAAACAAAGTAGTTATAGACTAATAAAGGTAAATTAGATTGCATTTAGTACTGGGTAGTATGTAGAAATATCCATTAATATTAGTAGAAATATGTATTAGAATTAAAAGACAGAAAATTTTTCTAGGAAAATTCAAAGAAAAATAGAAGTATTTAGAATCTACAGTTGACAAGGCTTTGAAGCAATTTAGTAATGATACTTAAGAGCATCTTATGAAACCTCTAGGATGGCAAAAATGAAATTAAAGCACTATATGGAGGGATATGCATGGTTTTGAGGGCAAAAGAGGGGAATATGATAGTTTCCAAAGGTATTGATTGAAAGATTAGGAAAAGTCTTTAATTAAAGTCTTAATGATGATAAGTAGTGATTAATTAATGGTTAATTACAATTAGGAAGTTCCCTATGATGTTAGTCAAGGTGTAACACAACTGATGATGATTAAAAGCGGTATAAGCCATAATCTAACAGCAAAAACCATGAATAGTATGGGGACTAGCAATAGTGAAATAATGACTAAATGAAAATTTTCTTCAAGTTCGCTTAAGGAAAATGTGTACCTTGTGTGTGCTTACTTAGCACATTTCCTTCTTCTTTAATAACCAAGGTTGGACACCATTTGCTGCACATAAAGCATCAAACATAGCCATAGATAGAAATTGGTGAGAAAAATGAGTTTTTAGTGATAGTTTGCTAGTTTCTTTGTTATTCTACAAGGTTCATAGTAGAAGGAAGCTTTGGTAGTTTTCTTAATGAAGGTATAAGTCTCTAAACCTACCATAGATTTATTTCTTTTAAGATTCTTGTTAAGAATTCCTTACTAATCTCATTGATATGCTTGGTTGGTCATTGAAGAAATTTAAGAAACCATAATTCTAAGTGATTAGAAACCTACTCTTTTTCTTCTTAATTTTTCTTTTTCAAAAATTTTTATGTATTAGGTGTATATGTGATTTTTTTGGTTTGGTTGAAGTTGAATTTCATGATAGCTTATTAGTAAAACTATTTTTCAAATCTTAAGAAAGGATTCTAAAAGAAAAAGGTTCTATACAAAGAATTTCTTTTAAATTTTGCAAGAGCTTTGGAAGCATGATTTTCACAAACAAAAGAAGGAAATTGAGGTCAACATCCTTTAGGTGATTGAAATTTTTTTTTTAGCCAAGGCAAGTAGAAAGAATGCTATTTTACAAGCACAACTCATTTTGGAAAACATTAAAATGCCTACGGATATGTTGCTGGCTGGTAAGAAAAATTCTATCTTTACAAGAAAATTTTACTACATCAAGTTCCAAATTATTTTAGAGATGTATATTAACATTTATGATAAATTTTTAAGATGAAACCATGTTTAAAAATATGTTTGGAAGCTTAGAGATTTATGCTAAAAATCTATTTTTCCAAACTAGAATTTTCAAGTGAAAAATGGTTTCTTTCTAGTGATTCTTTTTTTTGCAAAATGTTTTAATTATTCATGTAGCATATTTTATGATCAAAATGGTTTTTTCATGATATTTAAACCTCTTGAACTTGAATATTTTTTAAAAAATTCGTAAAGAATGGAACATAAAGAGGGCATTTGGAAAACTAAAATAGCTTTTTTTTGGATATACTAAGGGTTCAAGTTAGGAAAAGCTTGTATAAATTATTTTAAATGTGAAAATAGTTTAGAAATAATATTTAATAATTTATTAATTATTTTAAAAATTTTAAGAAAAATTTATTAAAGTTTGGTATTTAAAATAAATTTTTTAATCTAAAAATATTTTTTTTTTTGTTATATTTTCATAACTAGATAAAGGAAAACCATGTATACCTTGTTTTTGGGATGGAGAAAGCTTAATGAAATTATTAAATTTGCAAATATTAGTTATCAAGATTTTCATGAAATTTACATAAGATTTAATTTTTTTAATATAATTTATAAGTATATGAGTGATTGTTAGAACTCTTACTAGGCTAGTAATTGTTTTCCTAGCTTAGATGTTATTGTTTGGAAAAATTAGGAAGCCTTATTGCTACTAAGTAGCATGCGTAATTGCTTCAATAAGTGAGAAAAAAATAGTTTTCTTACCTATTAAAACATTACACAAGGTATTGATTTTAAACTTCTTGAAAATCATGGATGATGTGTGGATCTCACACTAATATTAGTGTGGATAACATATGTTGATGATAATTTTAATGCATACTTAAATACTTGATAAGCATTCTATGGGAAAAAATGACAATGCTTTATGAATTCCATAGTGAAACCCTAAGCAATTGGAAAGGTATTTATGCAACTAGAATAAACTCGAATAAAGTATTGTTAAGTGGTGTATTGTTGAGGAAGTTGTCAAGTTTTTCAACTTATACTTGTTAAACACAAACACTTTCAATCTTTGCAAGCCTTACCTTAAAGGAAGAATTTTAAAGAAAGACATAACCAAGAATTGGGTGAAAAGCATAAACAATGGAATGTGAGAATAAGCAAACTTTTACATCCTGCAAAATAATGAAGAGATTGAGTCTTATATAAACAAGCAATTGCTTTCATAAAAGAGTTCCATCATGGCAATAATATGAAGTAGATAGAAGCTAAACATAATCATATATTTACCAAGTAGTTCTACAATTAGATGGGTAACATGATAAAGGAAACACCAAGTGTCGTTTCTAAAACTGTAAAATGGTTGGCTAATGAACTTCACATGAATAACACATCTTATCAAGGATATAACATCAATGAATATTTATTTTACACTAAGAAACAAGACGAAAGAAGATTTACGCAAAATAATGGAGTCTCTCTAGTGGTTCAAGCAATGTATGTTTCCAATGCCAAAGATAAAAAAACCTATTTATGTTATAATGTCATATTATAGGTTTATCAAATATATATGAGAGCTTAACTGCATCTAATTTAGGGTTTAGTAGAGTCATTTTGGGGCCCTCAAAATATCCTTCCTTCTTATCTAATGTTAGTTCATTTTTCAATTATGCAACCCTCCTTCATTCCTAAATTTGATCTCTCCTTCCTTCACTCATTCCTAAAATTGACTTGTTTACACTACACTTCATTTTCTAGTAATACAATAATTAAGGTTACCCTATATGGTCAAGCCTAGTAAAGTGGGAGTCTCCTATATTTATCTTCTAGTCTCAAGACTTTCTTTCATCTTCAATAGGTGAGAGAATAAAATTAAGCAGTACTAGTACTTGAATAAAAAATAGTTCTTTTGATAGCTTGGATTTGAATCCAGCATTCTCAAGGTTAATCCCCTTCTATTTTCATCTTAACAAGAAAATTCAAAAGGACTAAAATAGGAAAAACCTAGTTAAGAGAAAATGAACCTTCTAAACTAAGCCACTTATGTAAAGGAATGACCATGAATCTTAAAGTAAAAACATGATTATGGGTTAGACAAGTAGGGGAAAGCTTGATACGCAAATAAGAACAAGAGAATGAAAAGCAAGCTACCTATGATAAGGGGCCCTCTCCACTTCTCATTGAAGTAGCAAAGCTCGTTGAACTAAGCTACTTATGCAAAGGGATAACTATGAATTTTAAAGTAAAAACACGATTATGGGTTAGACAAGCAGGGGAAAGGTTGATACACAAATAAGAATAAGAGGATGAAAAGTAGGCCATGTATGATAAGGGGCCCTTTCCACTCCTCATTGAAGTAGCAAAGCTTATTGAGGTAGACCTAAACAAAATGATAGGTAGTCATTCGTTTGAGAATAGGGGTTGTGGAAGAATTGGGTTCAATTCCTATAGCCCCTCACTACACACATTACGTGCACGTAAGCCTTCTAGTCACTTCATTCCATCACAATAATTCCTTTTCTTTAGTTCAAAAAATAAACTTTATAAAGCTACATAACCTAGGGAATAAGTAACACTTTGACCAATAGGGAGGAAGGTTATGCATTTGAGAAATAAACTAATGACTGATAAGGAAAAAGGACATTTAAAGGGCCCAAAAAATAGGATGAAGGACTACTTGAATGGACGTAGTTGAAAATACATTTTTCAAAGAAGAGGACTTTACCTCGAAGGCCAAACTCTGCACATGGAAATGAAAAATGCAAGGGGTCCGTAATGGATTATTCATATAATCTCAAAAATAAAAGTTTTTGATAGAAGAAGTAAGAAGTTTAAGGAATTAGAAATGATAAAGAAAGAAAAGGAAGTAAAAATTTATTAGGAATACTAGGATATCGAAGATGGATAGAAACATCACTCTATCCGTTGGATGCCCTTATTCATGGCAAGTGAAAATTAAGTATAGTCTTTATCTAAGAAAATGAATAAAAAAGCCTACATGCACATAACACGTGTAGTGAGAAAATATCCCTTCTACTCCTATCTATTTTATACGCATAAGAAACACTAAATCGTTGAAAATACACTTTTCCAAAAACATAAACTTTGCCCTGAAAGCCAAACTTTGTAGGTAGAAATGAAAACTATAAGGGCAACCCAATGGGCTATTTATTTAATCTCGAAAACAAAAGTTTCTAATAGAGCAAGTTAATAGAATTAGGTGTGTATGCATGCATGCACATGCACAAACTCGACTCCAGCCAAGGAAAGAGGCAGTTCCCTAACTGGAGGCAAGCTTGCGAGGTGGAGTCATAATAATTCTAGCCATAAAAGACTTTCACCTAATGGAACTAGGCTAGTTAACAACAAAGATGTCTTCTACTATTATTTGGTATGATAAACTTTAACTTTGGTTACAGAGTCACAAACAGTCTTGCTAAAACTTGATTTGGCCATTTCTTAACCTATACATCCTTTTCTAGCTAGAGATAGAAGGAAATATATTTATATAAACCTTAAATGAAATCCAAATTTTCCTTGTAAGCTAATTCCCTAACTCCTTACTGGCAATTACTAGCAATTCTAGCTTTATATAGGTAGTTACAACCTACAATCTGAACTAAGGATAGGTTTTTGAAGTTAGCTTACCCTCTCAAAATCACGATCCTTTATCCTAGCCATTTAGCTACTAATACTGAAAACAAACCTCTTTTCTTATCAAAACTACCTCCAATTATTCATAAAGACAATTCAAAGAAGTTTTATAGATGTCAAAATTGTTAAAAAAGGATATGGATTGATGATTCTTCTAAATAAATTTTTTATACCATAACTTCAAGATATTAATATTTTTTTGAAGCTATATTTATATGCATAATTACTTAATTCTTAGTTTATATGGAATGTTGAAATGTCTTGATAATGTAGGTTTTATTTAAGATATACACATTAACAATGAATTAAATATACTCAAACAAGATGATATCCATAATAAATTAAGAAAACAATTTTTTAACCATAATAATCCTTTTCTTTATAATTATTGTGACACTAAAATTTCATATGTTTACTTTGTTCTCTTACAGTTTGAAAATGCTTTAAATCTATGCCATTCTATAGTATAAATCATTACGTATTCCCTAATCCAATATTCAAATTGTATGGAATTGATATAAAGAAAAAATAGGGCTATTCTATCTATTATGAATTACATATACTAAATTTGAATTATATACTATAATGAAAATAAAATATACATTGCTTTCTATTCAATATGGGGTTTATACTATTATAAAGTTGTAGTATTGTGGTTTTGGGCGTTCTAGATGTATTTCATGTTAGAAGTAATATAATGAAAAGTGTTATAAGATATTATATAGAATGAAACGGGTGTAAGGAACAAGTTCTTATTTTTTGGTTTAAGTGAGAAGTAAGATAATGTAATACAACATCAATTATATAAATCACTAAAATGGTATATCAAACATTCCACATTAATTAATAAAATAACTTAAACTTAAATTATAATTTTTAATGATGATTATGAAGATAAAATTGATGTCATTAAATGTAACAAGTTATTGAAGGGTGTGACCTTAGGAATGATGATGCTTTATTTGTTATAAGAACCTACATAATATTATTTTTCTATGATAGTTTTATGATTGACATTATAAAACATTTACTATGATGATTGATAGAATGGTAGTTTAAAACTAACATTAAAACTAGCATCTAATCCCCTAAATAGCTAACATAAATTTGCAATTCTGTAGTAATGTTTAGGTAAATATCAATTATAGACAAGTGCAATGTAATTTGAATAAGCAATGTGAAAATGAGCATTATGTTAATATCAATATCCTAGTTGAAAGCTTTCCCAAAAAGCTTCTTGGGCTAAAGTATAAAAGCAAATCTTTTTAATTTTAAAATAAATTACCTTACTGTCATTTACATATACCAATATCCATTGAAAAAAATATTTTGATAAGTTGAATTCTACAAAAATAGAGTTCACAAGCATGTAAGTCATGTGTTAGGAAACCTAAACATCTACTATACTTAATGCTACAATAATTTAGTCTATTTTATTAATTAATATGAGTTTATAGCTTAATCATTAAAAAAATTAAGAGAAAGGAAAATACAATCTTAAGTTTTACATCTTCCTTACAAAAAGTGTGAAGAAAAATGAAGGTAGAGCTAATAAGCACCACCATATATAATCCAATGAATTATTATTTTTATTACAAAATAAAATCATAAGACATAAATTTTGCTTGTCTTAAAAAACAAAACTAGATTTTTAGACCATTTCATTCTCATCATGGACTCAAATTTCTTCAAATCAAAGACCATACATAAATGTAATTATATATATATGAAAGACATGATGATAAATATTAGTTCATTGATAGATCAAAGCTAGTACATAAAATCAAAAGTCTTTTTTTTTATCTAATTTTAGCCTGAATCTATAAACAACTACAAATAAAAAAATAGAATCAAAAGCAATTTCACCTCTCTCTCATCACACACATATATGCACATATACACTTGAATCAAAATATAATTCTCCATTGGATTAAGAATAAGTAACAAATTAGAAATTGTATCAATTTACTACAAAGATAGGAGAAACTAATGTAAATTGAAAACTTACTTATTGATAGATCAAACCTAGTGCATAAAATCAAAAGCCTTTTTTCTAATTTTACTCTCCATCTATAAACAATTATAGATCAGAAAAAATAGAATCACAAGCAATTTCATCTCTACCTGATATCTCTTTCTCTCACACATACACTCAAATCAAAATACAATTCCTTATTGGATTAAGAACAATAAACATATCAAAAACCACATCAATTTACAGAGATAGGAGAAATAAATGTAAATTGAAAACTTATTAATTAAATCATGGATTAATTAGTGATAGAGTAAATGTGGTAATGGAAAGTAAAATGCAATTTTATGGACACAAAAGAGCAGAGCAATAGCAAGGAAGAGAAGCAAGGAAAAGAGGAAGGAGAAATAGTGGTGGTTTGATATCAAGCTTTGATATATATATATATATATATATATATATATATATATATACACCAGTCTAGTGATGGATCAGTCCATCATTAAAATATTTTAATAAAATGATGTATTTAAATTAGTAGCAGAATTAGCAATGGATACTAAGATTTTTGTTAATAATTCTATCATTAATTGATAAAATTCATCACTAAATAAAATTTTAAATTTTCATGCACGATGTCGTCGCTAAATCCATTGGTAATTCAAACTTTAAAATTTTTTTATTTTGTTGTTATTTTCTTAATTTAAAGATGAATATACTTTTAGCTAGAAAATTCTAAAAATCTAAAAAAAGTGGTGACGAAATTACTAATGGATGGTACCACATCTATCACTAATTTTATCATTATATTCATAGTATAAATTTGACTCCCAGAGTCCCATTTACTAACGGTAGTTCTATCACTAAATTTATTGCTATTTTTAATTGCTAAATGCAAATTTTTTTAAACAAAACATTCAGTCCCTCATCTATATAAAAGTAATGATCATTACATTCCTTAAACATTATAACTAACACTATTAGTCTTTTAATTTTTTTTGTAATAATTATTTGTCCTTCCTGTCACACATAAGAGTAAAATAAATGGCAAAAATATAACTACAAATCAAGAATATATTTGACATTATTAAGGTGAGATTTGAAAATTAACTTTAATATTTTTTCATTCATTCTAATGTTACAAGTAAATAAAAATGAATCATTGTAACAAAAATAAAAAAAAAGATCAATAAAACTACTTATAAAATTTGAAGGATGTAATGATCATCACATTTACAAACAAAAGACTAAATATTTTGTTTACTTTCTTTTTTAAAAAGAATATATGGCTAATTACTCTCTTATATGATTATGATAACTATTAAATCTATGTTTTCTTCTTTTCCCAATGACTTAGAGATAAAGCAAAATGTAAAACAACCATTGAAATATTTTTAAGAATATATTTCTCCTTCGATAGTCAATTTTCTGAAAATTGACAATGATGTTATATTTTAGCACAATCTAGAGAAATGATTGGCAACTGATATTTACATGTTTATGAGAATTCTTTTTGATAGAAATTTCTAACAATATTAGTATTTAGTACACTTCATGAAGCAATTACAATTGATATGTGATTATTCCCATATAACTTTTTTCTAATGGTATTTTCTTGAAAAAATCTATGTAAAACATTAATAAATAGTGCACTAATACATCACTAAATCTAACTATTGATATGCTATTATGTAACATGTGGAGTTTGATCTTAAAAAGAAAAGTAAACATAATGTCTAGTTAGATTTAGTGATGCACCAATACACCACTATATTAGTTGTGTAGTGAAGTCTCACTACTTAGATTTGCCTTATAATGTCACCACATCATCATCAATTAAATTAAAAATTGATATATATAATGATGCGATGGCATATTTGCAATTATAAGCAATTTCCATTGTTAGCTATAAATAAGAACCAACATGATAAGTAGATGCAAAAATTTTTTTGAAAATAAGAACAACTTACCATGTTGATTTACTTAACAACTTGACATCGAAAGTTAAATGTTGAAAGTTAGGATATTTCTTTCCCATAACCGTTATCTCAAAGGCATTTGAATTGTCTAGTTAGGAGATATAAAATGTTTACATGGAAATTTTTGTTTAATAACCCATGTTTATTTTTTTCACATGTCCATAAATTTTTCTTTCATTCCATTATTTATTTAAGTGGTATAAGAAAACAATACACCTATCCTTGTTATACATTTAGAAATGCTTTGAATATTATAACGTAAAGTTTTCTATTAAACCATGGTTATCTTCTATTGGGATAGAACATCCATGATTATAAGATATCTATAATTTAATGGAAAACTTATAATTATAATATCCAAAGCATTTCTAATTGTATAGCACGGATATTGTGTATTGCCCTCATATTCCACCAGGTACTATAAGGAAAAGATGGTAATGTCTATAAAATCTAATGGAGCACTTCTAATAAGGAAAACAAAGCATATATCTTTAATGAATGAGAATTTACAATAAGGATTTTAATTTCTTGGACATGAGGAATGGGTGGCTAAGCTATAAACTATATCGATGATGTATAGTAACTTTTGTTCAGGTAATTATTTTATAAAAAATATATAATGTATAATAATTTATAAATTTCATCAAATAATTAATTATAATGTTCTTAGACAATATTTTCAAGTTAACATTGATAATGTTATAGATAAATAATTTGTAATTAGTATTTATTTTAGAAAAATATCAAGATGTGGACAGTTGATAATTGTTTAAGAAAATTGGCATCAATTGTTAGAAAAATGTAAAGATGTTGAAGTTCAATTTAAAAAAGTAAAAAAATAAAAATCTTGTCGATTATTTGCTGGAAAAACCTATGTGGTTTGGAAAATTTGAGGAAAAATGAAAAGTCAGATAAAAAATAAAAAGGAATAAACCATGTTTGTTTTTTAACCATAATGGTGTATAAAAGGATAACACTGACTACCTAACTTATAATAAATGACAAACATTTATCACATAACTTATAATAAATGGTAAGAAGTTACCTAGGACAACATTTACAAGGCATTGAGAACAACTAAAACTAATAATGTTGGCCTTTTGAAATTGATCAAACTAATGGTCCAATATCAAAAGTAAGACATAAAACTATTACATATTGGTGTTTTCTCTTAACAATTGATGTCTATTTTGAAACTCCATGTCTGTAAATTTCTTGTTCATACCATCTTTTGCTTAAGTGGCATAAGAAGGTAACATATCCATTCTTGTTGTACATTTAAAAAAGCATACTACTAGAAAATAGTTTATTGATATCAGATATTTAGAAGATTAGATGTTGATATACAATCAATATTTAATCGAGTGTTGCTGTAAATAATATTTCATGTCAGTTTCAAAATAGTCATAAAATATTACAATAACCTTAGTTATGATGTAAGAAACCTAATGTCGTATCTTATGTTAAAGATAAGGGAAGTAACATTTAATGTTAATTATTTATAAGTAATTGATATCTAATTTGGATATACCACTTTTGTTTATATTAATAAATGACATGGCATATTGTACCCCTACCAAACCTACCCTACTCGCCCTTATTCTAGTTCCTCCCTCCTAACCTTAACCTCATTTGCTAGTATCTCTTCTCAAATCCTCCTTATTCCCCTAGTATTTAATCTTTTAAAACATCATATCTCAAAATGAAAGACAATATCTCATACGAAACTATAAACAATATCCTATGTAAAACTATAAAATCCTAATAAACAAATCTTGTAACAAAAATTTGAAAAATGTGAGAAGTTACACTGAATACTCTAATCATAGATGGATAATGTGCTAAATATCTTGGTACCTATTGCTTAATATGTAAGGTTGGTGCTCCTTAGAAAAGTATAATTAAATCTAATTCCTGCAAATGTTATGAACATTCATTAAATTTTAAGAAAATGATGGTACATATTTCATATAAATAGATAGTAGATAATACAATCAAAAGTAAAAAAAAAATGAATTAAATTAAATTTTATATCTGTACAAACCTATAAAAGTTTCATCACAATGAAAAGTAATAAGATATGATTTATTATGAAACTAAAAACTGAATTTCAAGGATAAAAATAAAAACTACACAAACCTTTACTTTTAAATCTTTCATTTTTCTGGTGAACACATAACCCTATAAAATTAGTAATAAACTAATAGGCATTCATTCCAGCAAAAAAATTTAGTAAGAAAAAATATAAAATTAAAAAGAATCATCTCCATGATGGAAGGACATCATACCTTTTTAGGGAAAAAACTAATTTAGGGTTGGAAGAGGCCTAGGATGAAATTTGTAAATGGTGTCATTGCTTCACTCTTTTTATTTTCAATTTAGGTTAATGTATTAGATTTAAGTGTTAGTTATTTGTAAAAAAACTATGTTATTAATGTAATAACTAAGCTATCAAAATTTATTTAAGAAAAAAAATCACAACTAATGCATAAGTGAAACTTATCCCTTATGTTACAGATTACAGATTACATAACTAATAACTAAGTTTTCCCTGGACTCATGCAATAAAGTTTTGATAATGTAATTATGCTTTTTATCCTCTTTTGGTATAAATTACACAATGAGTTAATATAAATCTAGGAATCTATTTGTAATATTCGTTGATGGCAGTATGTCAAATAACGCTAATGTGTAAAATTTTATTTATATTATTTTTTTCTATTTTATGCCTCTTAATACATTGCATGTACTTAATTTTATAGAATTGGCTTTTTATGTGACTAGGTGCTAATTTTCTAATGTTTTAAAGTTATTCAATTAATACTAGATTTTTATATTATTTTAGGATTTTAGTTGTATCTTGAGTTCTAAATCTTATATTTGAGTGATTTTTATATCATTAAAAATGCTAAAAGAAATTCTACAAGTTTCATTTTTTGGTCAAAGCTCAGTTTAGATGTCAGAAGGACAAATTTAATATAGAAATTAATGCTTCATTTTAATCCAAGCTGAGCTAATTTCAGTTTTTAGGCTATCTAGAACTTTGAAGGCCTAATCAAGGTGAAACCAATGTGTAAAGTTTCTTAAGACACAAACTAATAACTTTCATGTTTGAAGTTTAATGAAACTATATAGTTTTAGTGATCATACATTAGGTAAAAGTCATATTTATAAGATTTCACTATAGTAACTTTTATAGTGTATTATTTTATAAATTGGGTTTAGGGCTTCTAAAATTAATAAAGTTCTATTTTTTGTAATCTTAGGAGACATATTTGCTAGTTCATTAGGTTTAGTCTTGTAGAGGAAATCAAATATGGGGTTTTGTGTTTCCAAAGGTAAGAACACTTCAAATAACACTTTTACATAAGTCTAGACAATAACTTTTCTTTCTTTAAGTTTCTTCTTCTTTAGCCATGAAAGGTAAAATTTTTGGTTCATTCAAGGAATTTGAGGCTTATTTTTATTTAGGTTATAAGATCTTAAGTTGTAATATTAACTTTTTTTCTAATTAATTTTCCTCTTTCTTTCATTCTTCATGCTAATTGCTTAGGATTACATAAGTTAAATGCTAATTTGGTATAATTTGTATTCAATCTTATGACTTCTAATGTTTATCTATTTTATGTTTAATTATGGTTAGTTAATCACTATTTTCACATGGGAAAAAAGGGTTGAAAGATTAAATCAGATATTTCTAGTTAATCATTCAATTCAACTAAATTCTATTTTCAGATTAATTTCAAGCTAGCTTTATAAATTATGGCAATTACTTAATTCTACTAATTTTAATTGATTAAATCCTAAATGGTTATCTATCATAGAATTTATGAATTATTATAGGAGTTTTGGATAATTTAAGGTTAAAAAATTAATTAAAATTATCAAATATATTTGATATATGATTAATCCACATAATAGCTCTTGAATCTCTAAATCAATTATATTTTTGCATTGATTTTCTTTCTATGCTACTACTATATTCTATTCCTTTTAGTTCATATAATAAATAATTGAATTCATTCATATTAATTTGTATGAATGTTTAATGTTTGTGATAAATTTACCTTGGTGTATTTAGTGTAATTTGATTACTGCATCCATCCATAGTCTCGTGAGGGACATAACTTGGGTGATTTAAGGAAATTCTTAGAATTAATCTTCACCTACTCCAATATCTCATAGTAGCTTAAAGATGATTGGTTTAAGTTTTGGGTAGTAATTAATCTTATATTATTAGTGTGTGTCCTAGGAACCAATCATATAGATGATTGAAATAATACACAATGTATTATATTTTATTTCAGGCAATACAATTATTATATTTTATTTTTAATTTTTATGCAATTTATAACTTAATATAATAATTATCCCTGGAATATTTTTACTATTCTTAAAATGCCCCTAATTAAGTATTATTACAAAATGGATAGTAATAGTATATCAAGATTAGCATGTATAGTGACTGATGATTATGAATCATGGATATGTGATATCAAATCAATACATGAGTACATTATTAGTAAACAGATGTACTGAACTGACCTAATATGAGAATACTGCATAGATAAAACTTGTTTCATTAGTAGTTCTCATATGGTCACAATTGCATATAGTCCTTTAATATGAAGTCACTACGGTTCCCTACATGAGGGGTTACTCACTTTGATGTCGTCCTATGTCACCTTTAATTGGGATGACAAGTAGGGCGTTGTTTGGGTGTGTCATAAATCATGCAGAGGGAAGTGAATGATGTAGATGAGATTTTGTTGCTCTTATAAAAAAAAGATATATATCCTTGGGCCCATTGATTGAGTAAGACTTAGAAATGCATGGCCATACTCAAATAGTTCAGTATGTGATATTGATCATTTGTTTTGAAGTCTACTTAGTATCAAGAAATATAAATTGAACATTGACGAGGATGACACATTCCATGCCTCCAGTTCAATTTGGATATTATTACAAAAAATATTATAATGTAAAATGTTAATCATGTATTAGGTAGATGTCGAATCACAGATATTCTTACTATTTGAGTAGCAGTGATGTATTACTAGATACCGCTCATTGTTTATGACTCAATAATGAGTTATTGTCAACGTAGTAAGAACCTACAAAGTCATTTAAAAAGAGTAAGAATAAGATAATAATTAATTGAACTTTAATTATATTAATATCCTATTAATTGGACTTATTTTCATGCATATATATTATTATTAAGAATAATAATATGTTGTTCACATAATATATATATATATATATATATATATATATATATAGTATTATGTGATATTATTTGATATTAAAGTAATATCAAATAATTATGTTATCAGATATTAGATAAATATATTATGAGTAACATTATTTTGATATTTAATAACTATATGCAATTATTTAATATTAAGATATTTATATTATGAGATAATATTATCTAATATTAGATAATAAGTCTTATCTCTCCTCATTATCTCTAGGATAAGGATAAGACGAGTTATTAAGTGTGATTAAAATTTTGGAAGCATTATCCTAGTAGGACTAGGATTGTGGCTTGCCTAAGTTCTATAAAAAGGGGGCTTGAAAGAAGCACTTTTAATACACGCTCATAAACTTCCCAAAACCCTAAATCATTTAGAAAAACATCCAATCATAAATCCTAGAGAGAAAAACACATTCTAGTAGATTCGTGGAGGCTGAGAGGTCATTATTCACTCTGTGTGGATACCGTAGAGATGCTGTACCTTTCAATCGGCGTTTGATTCATCCGCTTTCAAGTTTTGATCAGTACAAACACAAATACGCAATAGGTAAAATTCTAATCATTGATTTATGCTTTTTGCATTGATCCTAGGTAGAATTCGAATCAAAATTGAAGTTTCCGCTGCATGTGATAATCCAAATTCCTAACATATACTTCATAGCTTAATTATATTTTAATTTGCATTTATATTTTATATTCTGATAATCATATATTAATTTTTATTTATAATTTAATTTGTCAATTATTTATATTTGAGTAGGATTTATTCAACTTTTATAAGTTAAACACAAGTGGTGTCTTGAGGATGCATACATGATTAAAAAAATTATACGTATAAGGCCATAGTTAATGATAAAGCATAATAGATCAAGCAAAGAAAAGCTTACCAAAGAAGCTAAAATAGATGTTTAAGGACATTTGTAAGAAGCTTAAGAGGAAGTGGGCTAAAAATGCTAACTTCAAGATAAAATAAAAGGTCAACCAAAAAAAAAAAAAAATAGAGCATCTAGTATTAAAAAGAGCATGCATACTAGTAGTTCCATCTTTATTTTAGAGTATAAGAGGAAAATAATGAGTTTTCATTAGTTTTTGCTTAAAATATTAATTAGTTTTAGCATAATCACTTATCACATACCAAAAATTTTATTTTAATTGTGATAATTTTTCAAGCTAAAGAATTAGGCTAGACCCCACAAATCTGAAGGTCTTTTTCTACACCCACACTTATATCAATTAAAGGGGTTACTAAGCGTAGGTATATGAAAGTTTTAAGAAGGCTTGGGTAAAATTATTTACTTCTTTGTCATATGTACCTAAACATGTTGTGATATTATCATGAAAATTGTTAACCTTTACATGTCATTTTATAGGAGGAGTACTCTAGGATGGTTTTCCTATGCATTTGGTGATAATAGTAAGGTATCTGCAATGCATGTTGATGAGACCTCACTTTCAATGGAGGCTTATGGCAACTAGAACAAAAATAGTTACATTTATGGCATAGGATTAAAGGTTCATAAAGTAACTAGGCCTTCATTTATCATTACTAAAGCCACCTCATAGGCTAAACGACTAAAGGAGTTACAAAGTACTATCAAGCAATAGGAGGAGTAGCTTGAAATAGCTCAACAAACTATTACAGTGGTGGACTAATAGCTTTAGGATGTGCTCGATTAGATTGAAGAAAATAGGCTCATGATTGAAAATCTATCTCATAAGGTGCAATAAGGTGTTTCAACTATTTTCCCACAACCAGGAAATTAGGATGACCACCACCATTTTTTTATTTTAGGCCATCTAGGATTATGTATTTTTTTTATTTATGTACTTATATAGGATTTTTTATGAATATTAGATTTGATTTTTTTTATTTCTTTTATGTTATATAAATAAAATCTTGCCTTTTAAATTTATTTTACAAACTTTAACTTCAATATAAATAAAATGTACATTTCATTTTAAAAAAAATTCAAATACAAGGTAGCATGTTTGATGTTTGCCTTATAAACAAAGTGAGAAGATGTATAACAAATGTTTGTTAGATTAGTAATAGAAGTAGTGATGGATTTATGATAATGATGACACTAGTTTTGCAAAAATTGCCTAATTTAGCAACAAATAATTTTGTCAATAAAACAAATATCAACAATGAAAATTCCATTGATAAAATTCATATCAATAAGGGACTAAGGGATTGTAAATTGCTTTCATTGTGGGCCATAAATTTAACAGTAGATGCAATTTTTCTATCATTAATATTTTACTAATGTTATATTTATGAACTCATTACTTTTCATTACTAATTCCATCGCTAAATATTTTAGCAATAGAAATTCCTTCATTAGAAATGGATTTTCTATTGTTATTTAGAACATTTGGTAGTGAAAGTACATAACATGAAATCATGCACGCATGTTAAATTAAGCATATATATAATACATGCAATATGCAATAATGTTTAAATATCATTCATCATCATAATTTTATTTTTCAAATAATGGAAAATAAAATAAAGAATTTAATTACATAATAAATGAATCATCAATTTAATCATTCATAATTATATATCATAGCTAAAACATTCATGCCTAAATTATCATAAAACTAACTTTAAATGTAATAATAGGAGAACTTCATATATTTCCTTAATATTTCATTATAGGCAAAAGATAGACATCAAAAATTGTAAGTAAAACTTAAAGTGGCTTACTCTAGGGGCTTAAGTGATCAAAGTGACCTAACTAGCTTCTATCTAAAAAGGCTAGGAAAGAGCTACTAAGAGGAATGAGTAAACTTCGGATTAAACATAAGTGAACTAGAGTGAGCAAGAGGAGCAAGCAAATCGAAGCTTTTCATCCAATCCACCTTTAACAATTAAGGGTAAGTATTCATAACCGATCTTTGATTTGCCAATTTTTTCTTCTCACAGTCGAGTTACTTCTTACCTATCTTTCACACTTATCTCTTGCCCCTTTTATAATTGTACTGTAAGTGTAAAGCTACTAACTATCTCATAGTTATCGCATTCTTAGGCATTATCATGAATTATTATTTATTATATTATCTTCTAGGTATATCATAAGCTTAAAGAAAATAAATGTATCAAAGATGTAAAATTTTAATTGTTTCATTTGTATTATAAAATTGCCAATGGTACTAAAAGCATGAATAGGGTTGAAAAACATTCAATCTTACAAAGTGAAAATTGAGTAAAATTCATAATATATATATATATATATATGTATGTATGTATGTATGTATGTATGTATGTATGTATGTATGTATGTATGTATGTATGTATGTATGTATGTATGTATGTATGTATGTATGTATGTATGTATGTATGTATGTATGTATGTATGTATGTATAGACATAGTCATACCAATATAGCAAAAGACATCAACATTAGCCACTTAATAGATTTACTAATTGCTTTTTAGTTTGAAAGAGAAAATATACAATTTCAATCCTAAGTTTAAATCACAAAAGGAAGATTATCAATTCTAAACATGTTATAATAGTACATGTTAGTTTTTCTTATTTTATGCTCAAACTTAATATGCATAATTGTAAAGAAAATAAAATAGGATCTTGAATTTAAAAAATCTTCATAACACAAAAGAAATTCATATTCACGAACATTACAGATTTAAAAAGATCAAATAATAATGTACAGTTTGGAAAAGTTAAAGAAACCATAATAAAAATTAATATTCAAAACTGCCATGTATGGTTTCTCTCCCTTAGCCTCTTTCTTTTCTCATACAAAATTGTGTTAATAGAATGGTATATGAGTGTACCCCATATATAGGTAGGAAAAGGACCAATCTATGTATTTATTCTTTAATTTGGAATGTCTATTAAGCAACCAGATATTTTAAATTAATGGTTTAGATTACTTCACTATCAATAATCATATAATCATCCATATCATCATTGTGTTAAATAATTATGTTAGATAATTTTTTACAATTGTTGAAGCCAATCAAAATTAAACTTGACTAGTTTGATAAAAACTTACAGTATAAGGCAATAAACTAAGTTGAACTGTTAGTGATCCACTTGATACACCATTTCACATTCAATTACTAACTATAATTACAAAATTATTTAAGCCTCTTATACAATAAAAACATAATAAATAAATGGAAATAAAAGTGAAATTCAGTCTTACACACTAAAGCCATTAAGAAAATAATATACAAGTAAGATGTAAGAATGTAAGCAAAACTGATTTAGGGGATTTTGATTTAAAATTAAATAGAATGCAAGATTAGAAATGAAATACAGAATTAACACAAACAAAAAATAGTAGAGAAACGCAATTGGTCTAAAAAAATTAAAAACTCTTTGGTAGATTAATCACAGTTCATAACATATTAGATAATTGTAATTTATTACTCAGCTTAGAATCATCTAAAACCCTTACAATAATTCATAAATTCTATACTAGATGAACATATAGGATTTAATTAATTTAGATTAGCAAAATTAAGCAACTTCTATAATCAATAAATCTAGTTGTAAATCAATTCGAATATATGATTCAACTGAATTAAAAGATTAAACCAAAAATCTCTAATTTAATCATTCAATCCTCTCTTCTTATATGAAGAATAATGATTAACCAACCAAAATTCAACATAAATTAGATAGAAATCATAGATCACCTAAATGAACTTAGATTATACCAAATTTGGATCCAATCCATGTAGATCTAGAAAATCAGTGAAAAGAATTAAACAAAGAAGAAAATCAATTTATAATAATCAATGTTACAAATCAAGATCTCATAATCAAACCAAGTTGAACCATAAATCTTTCAATTGATCTTGAATTTAGCCTTTCATGGATGAAAGGAAGAGAAAAGCTTCAAGAAAATGTTAGAGAAAAGTTAAGAGATAGTTACTTTGCATAACCAGAAGGCAAAATGTGATAAAACTTTCTTGTAAAGATCTAATTACATTTTCACCTCAATTAATGAAATGCAAGCCTGCCTCTTAAAATTCTAACTGCAAAATTTTAGCTTAATTGGATAATTATAACTCAAGATATGGCCTAAATACTATAAACGGTTTAATCCAGTCCAGGTTCACATAATCAACCTCCTTTGACTTCCAAAACTACATGATTTTGTTGAAGTGAATTCATGAAGGTTTAGGTCTAGTCTTCGTGAACTTTTGGGCCTAATTTTGCATGATTTGGTCACTCAGAGCTTGAGTTATGCCTTAAACATCAAAATAGGGTCAGAACCAAACTGGACAGCAACTCTACTTCAACTTTAGACCACGAAGATAGTAGAATTGGGATTTTTCAATCAACATTAAAGTTATAGAGCTCTCTCTTAAGCAACGATATAAAAATTATCTAAATTTGATATTCAAATCTCAAGTTATGACTAAAAATATAAAACAGTATCAAGAATCTAGCATTTAGCAAATAATTCAAGTAATTTTAAAATTATGTGATTTTTTTCTCAGAACAAGGTAAAATTGATTCAATTAAGCATTATCGTATCCTAAAAGGCTTAAATATGAAGGAAAATATATATGAAATATTGTGTACATCAAATATCTTTATTATCATTATAATATAATCCAATAAGTATTAGATAGTTATTCACGTTATCATTGTGTTAGATTATATTGGATAAATATTTTTATCATCATTATATTATATCATAAGGGTTACAATTAAGGAAGCTCGGCTCCTTCCATAGTATAAATTGTGTTTGAGCTAGAAACAGGCTCACTTAACTTTCCCCTTTCTTTTCCCTCATCCATGCATATCATAAGAAAAATGCTATGACTTAAATCCTCTTCCCTGTTTTTCCCCTCCAACCGCCCCCATCCATACCATTATTTTGTGTCAGAATTAGAAACTGGCTGAGACGTTGCCAATCATAAAGAAATGGGAATCTTCTCAGAGAGAGTCCAAGAAATCTGGAACAATTGGAAACTGCAGGGTCTGGTCTTACTAAGCCTCTTGTGCCGAGTTTCGCTCGTCATATTTGGTTCTCAGCGCAAATACAGAAGAGGCAGCTTCATCAGCTCCCTTGTTTGGGCAACATACTTTTCAGCAGACTGGCTCGCAACTATTTCCCTTGGCACTCTTGCCAACAGCCAGAGATGTAAACAATATTGTGAATGTTCTTCTCTGGCTCCATCTCAGGCTCCGACAGAGGGTACAGACGATATCCTCTTGGCGCTTTGGGCGCCGTTTCTGCTCCTTCATCTTGGCAGCCCTGACACGATTACCGCTTATTCCTTGAAAGACAATAACTTGTGGGTAAGACATTTTCTTCAATTATTTATCCAAGGGGGAGTGGCTTTTAACCTCTATGTGAGGTCATGGACAAACACACCCTTCACATTCATTCCCATTCCAGTCTTCTTATCTGGAATTCTAAAGTACTCAGAACGGGTTCATTTTCTAAGATCCGCAAGCACAGCACAATTTGAAGACTCTTTGCTCACTCCCCGATTGCTCTCATCAACTGCACGAGCTCCAGGAAACACTGATAACAGTGATTTGGAGATTGAATGTCTGCATAAAGCATATTCCTTGTTCCTGTTGCTCAAGCGTCTCTATGCTAATCTGAGCCTCGGTGCTGCTGAAGGGAGACGAAGCTATTCATTGATTGTAAAGGATGCCGAATCATCTGATTATGCCTTTAAGTTGGTAGAATTACAGCTTGGATTTCTGTATGATGCGTTATATACCAAAGCATCTGTAATTTATTCTCTGACGGGCTTTATTTCTCGCTTCATCTCTTTCATCTGCATTCTATCAGCTCTGATTGCTTTCGATGCCCTCGCTCGCAACCATCACATCTCGACCGATATTTATGTCACCTATGTTTTGTTTGTCACGGCGGTTTTCCTGGAGATTTGTGCATTTTATTCTCTGATTTTTTCCGATTGGACAATGTGCTGGCTGACAAAGAACAGAACTCCGCTGCGAAATATTATCGTTTCTGCTATCTCCGCTTGCTCATTTCTACGTTGTGAGAAGAGGTGGTCAAAGTCTATGGCACAAGACAACTTGATATCTTTCTGCTTGAATCCCCATGTGAGAAGATATACTGGAGGAGATTTTTTGTACGGCTCCCGTTTCACTATGTTATTATGCTGGCAGAGGAAATGGCAAGATGTAGATGCAGATTTGGAATCGCTTATTTTTAAACAACTCCTTGCGAAACACAAGGCATACGTGGCAGGCGAGTTTGAACTGGAGTCATTACTAGCTCACAAAGGAGACTTCGTGCTCCAAAAGAGACATTGTGATGGCATTATCGGGAGTATCACTGATTTACCTTTTAATGACAGCCTCCTCGTTTGGCACGTTGCAACAGACATTTGCTTTTACGATGATAAGTCTAATCCTATGAAGCAACAAGATCCCAAATGCAAAGAGGCAGAGATCAGCAAAAAGATATCTGATTATATGTTGTATCTTCTACTAATGCGTCCATTTATGCTGCCTAAATGGATTGGCAGGATCAGGTTTGTCCGAGACACCTACAGGGATGCCACAAGTATTCTTCACCAAAAGCAATTTCTGGGGAAAGACATAGCAGGCGCTTGCAGTATGTTGCTTCAACTGCACACTGATCAACCCAGAGCCCTCAAGCGATTAAGAAGAGAAAAGAACAGTAAATCTGTGTTACAGGACGCGTGCCGCCTAGCTGAGCAATTACTTCTTGCAAGTAATCGTTGGGAGGTGATCTGTGAAGTGTGGATAGAGAAGCTCACTTACGCAGCAAGTCATTGTGAATGGAAGGCACACGCTCAACAGCTCCAGAGAGGCGGGGAATTTCTCACTCATGTATGTCTTCTCATGGCGGAACTTGGTATAAGCCAGCAATTTGATCGGAGGAGGCCGTGGTTTAAAACAAATAGTGAAAATATGGGCTTGGGATGGAGATGGGAGAGATCTAATGCTGTACTTGACAGCTGATTGTCACATGAGAGATGGGGCATTAAGTTATTGTCTGATTATCTGCAAGGTGAACAAGTAACTGGTAGAAATCTATGTCTCATATTTGCCCTGAAATACCTCGTAAGTTAGTACCAACCACTTCTCAAATCTCTGAAAATGTAATGCAGGTTGAAGGATTTGGAACAGTGATGCTGAAAAGTGCCTCGGCTCAAAGCATGGTTTTATATTGCACAAAGCAACTGTGGTACTGTAACATTGCTTGCATTATGGGAGCTCGCATCTGCAATTTGCCACAACATTGCCTTGAAACATTTGCAATTTCTTGTGCTTCAATTATCATAATTACGGATTTGTATACGGTGCATTTCCTAAGAAATACATGTGGTGAATTTTAAAAAGAAATAGATACAGAATTTTTTTTATTTGAAATTGAGTTTCAATTAAAAAAAATCAATGGATTTTAGAGTAAGAATTGCATTTTTATTTCTTTGAAAATAATAAAGAATGATTAAAAAAAAGGAGAGAATCCAAATCCGAAAATTATGACCATCACAACGACTAAGCTTCACATCAAATTCTTTTGAAAAGAGTGAAATATCTCCTTCATTTTGGATTCCAATTCCTCCGATTTTAACGGCTTAAAAATTAAAATTTTAAATTATATAAAACTTAGAATTTACACATAATCATTTTTTGTATGTTAGTTGTTTAAGTCATTTATTGCACGTGATTTATGTGTTATATAATGAATAAAAATTAAATTTTAGAATAAACGTCCTTTTTCATTATTGTGAAGTTCACTTTATCTCACCTTAATGCCAATGAAATATCAATTTGTCCCATTTTAATCTTTTATTAGTGTTTTTTGAAGATTAATTTGTTCAATTTCATAATTGGGAAAATTAATATTTCATAAGAATAAAATTGATAAAAAAATTTAAAAGGACAAAAAAAAAGTTTAATTTAAATTTTAATTAAATACTTAAAAATGAGTTATAAAATTACGTGTGAAAAATGTTATATTTAATCCAAATTCTAATTGTTGTTTTTTATAGTAACTTATTACCTTATTCAAGTTAGGTTTTTGTCTTTTAGTATGATTGAGATTCCTTGTAAAATGGCTATGGGCATGAGGAATGAGAAAGATAAAATATAAGTATTTGGAATTCTAGTTATGTGAGAACTCTCAGACTAGAACTCCTGTAGAAGTTTTGGAGAGATGTAAAGATAATGATTGAAAAATTATAGGGTTATGATGTAAAGTATTCACATATATTATTTTATAATTTTTTCATTATAGTATAGATTTCTTCTTATTTGTGATTTTATTTCTTAGAATTTGAGGATTTTCCACATTAAATCTACTTGTGTATAATTGTGCTACTTTGTTTAATTTAATTACATGAGATATATATATATATATTTAAAAAAAAACTTCACAAAAAATAATATGATAAATCATCATACAATAACAGCAAGGATAAGTTATTCAGTCATACTAAAATACTTTGTAGTATAAGCGGCTATCATTTAATAGCTTTAACAATCTGGTTAATTAATGTCAAAAGTTTCTGATTCACATCCTTATTATCTACTCAAGAATAAGTATTCAAATCATTTTCGCCCAGTTTAGTAATCAACTACTTATACTAACGATTAATTGATTTAATTAGTCATTAACTAATAATTAATTTAACTAACTGATAATATTATATATTTAAATAAAGATATTTAATAAAATTAACTATTTATTATTAGTTATTTATATGTAAAATAATATTTAAGGACGTGAATATATTTTATTATTTATTTAAGAATAATCTTTTACTTTAATTATGTTTAAATTTTATATATTATTTATTAAATTAAAAGTTCTTCTAAAAGATATATTATTACAGTTTATTATTTATTAATTTATTCTTCAAAAAATAAATTATTAAAAATTATTATATTTCTAAAAAAATATTTAGTTCTTTGTAGATTATTTTATATCAAATTTTTAACATACTATTTAAATATATATGTGTATATTGTAATGATCATGCTATTTCCATATTATATATATCTTCTTTGTCATCATATTTTTCTAACAAAAATATAAATTGATCAAAATTAGTTATATTATTTATAATATTTTATATGTTAAATGATCCATTGTTGTTTAAATGATATTATAAAAATTGAACCAAATGACAAATTTAAAAAATAGTTGTATATGTATGTATTATGTATATGTATGCATTAATTTTATTAATTTTTACTGTAATGCGAAAATAATTTAAATTCATTAAATAATTATATAACACAATAATATTTATTTTGTTAATGTATATTAATTTTATTATGAAATTTTAATTAATGAAAGATTAAATTATTATTTATTTATGAAGAACTATTGTATTCTAATATATCTTAAACTTATACATATAAAATTAAAAATGATCAATGATTTAATGGTTGAATCCTTAGTTGTATATCTAATGGTTTGGAGTTCAATTTTTTTATAACATTTTAATCAAAATAATAAATATGTGATTTTTTGTATAACATTTTTTGTGTAAAATTGTAAGCAAAATAATAAACATATATAACAATAAAATATGAGATAAATTTATCTTTTTATCCATTATTTATGAATTAATTAATAGAAAATGATGGGTAAGCGTTTTCAAAATGAATGATTAGAGGTCAATTAGTTGATTAAAATACCTATTTATTAAATACTTAGAATAATTATTTAACTTAGTCAATTAGTTAAATGTCTTCAATTAGCTAAAAACTGATCAAACAACTAATTCTCAAATACTCTTTTTATTTAGGATAATTTCAATTTTAGTCAAAATAATAAGTATATATATAACTATACAATATAAGGAAAATTTTCTCTCTTTATCCATCATTTATAAATCAATTAATTGAAAATGTTATGTGCATATTTTCAAAATGGCTAATTAGGGACCAATCAATTACTTACTAAACATCTGAAATAATTGTTTGACTTGATCAATAAGTTAAATACCCCTAATTAGCTAAAAGCCAAACTACTAATAGCTTAAATAGCCTTTTTATTTGGTGTAATTCAAAATTTAGTCAAAAATATATAATAAATATATAACTATATAGTATAAGGATAGTTTTATCATTTTATCCATCATTTATGAATGAGCTAATTAAAAATATTAGGTAAGCATTTTCAAAATAGTTGATTGGAGGGTCAATCAACTAATCTAAAAAGCTATTTGCTTCAAAATAGTTGTTTACCAAATATTTAAAATAGTTGTTTAACTTAACCAATTAGTTAAATGCCCTCAAACTGCTAAAAACTAATCAAGCAACTTATTGCCAAATCCCTTCTTTATTTAGGGTAAGTTTAATTTCAATCAAAATAATAAATATATAACTATACAACATAAAGGAAATTTTATTTTTTATCCACCATTTATGAATAGGTTAATTAAAAATGCTAAGTAAATATTTTCAAAATGAATAATTGGGAGCTAATCGGTTATTTACTAAACACCTAAAATAATTATTTGACTTGATCAACTAGTTAAATGCACTCAATTAGTTAAAAGTTAATTAAACAATTAATTGTCAAATACCTTTTAATGAAAATCTATAATAAATAGTCCTAAAATTCAACAAATCAAAATGAAAATAAAAGGATATTCAAGTCACACTCCAAGAGTAAAGAAGAATAAGAGTGACAAGTAATGAATTTGATGCCACAAAGGTTGGATCCTTTAATAAGTCTAGAAGTTCATTAAAGAACTAAAAAAGGAAACACTTCTCAAAGAAGGTAGTAGCCTTTACTCCTACAAAATGATTCAAAAAATTGATTTGATATAAGGAACAAGTGTTTTTCACATAACTCAAATGAAAACTTAATTAAAATGGGCTTAAATAGATTTAAATGGGCCTAAATCTAATAAAAGAACTTTTAGCTCACTTTACGTAACATGATAAATAACTTAAAGTAAAATAATATATATTTTAAAATAAAATAGGCCAAAACATTTTCAACTTAAATTAAAACTTAAAATGCTCGAAAATGACCTAATACATAAAATAACACAAAATAAGTCTAAAATATCATAAAAGGTTAAAAATAAAAAATGATAACAAATTATTAGGTCATAAGCTAATTGTATGATCTTTTCTGAGCTTTTTTCTTTATGTTGGCTCCAAATCACTTGAATTAATCCATGATTTTTGTAATCCTTGGCCACATTTCCATCATTCCCCCTCTCCTCAAAGAACTCATCTTCTAATTTTCAAAACCTACACAAAAAAGAGAAAGATTAGAAATATTAAAAAAAGCACTCACACTATACTTACCATGAAAATTCAACTTTGAAGCAATGTCAAGGATTTTTACAAGTACTTGGAATGGGCCATCTCTTATTGAATATGGCTTTGACCTCCTTTAGAGCCTTTGTTCTCTTATAAATTTTCCACCAAAGTTAGACAAATTATAAAAACTTTTAAAATTACTAGAAAAATTTAGGTGGATGTCATTTCTTAATTGCTTATATTTTTTCACCTCTTGTGCTTTGCTACACACAACATATCCTAAAAATATAATTCTTTTTATGCAAATTGAACATTTCTCAAGTTTAGCATTCAACTTTTCATTTCTTAAAACTTAAGAAACACATTTCAAATGCTCAACATATTCATCTATATTTTTACTAAACACGAGAATGTCATCAAGATGTGGCAAGCAATCTTTTTAATTTTTTAAACTGTCAATCAGCAACAAAATCTATCCTTTAAACTTATAAAAATCATAAAAACAAACAATAACAAATTTATCAATCAAACATATAAAATATAATTCATTAAGTTCATCAAAGTATTTAGTGCAATAGACAAACTAAATATCAAAACTAACCACTCATATAATTTATGTTTTGTTTTGAAAATATTTTTTCTATGTATTCTTTTTTCTTATGCAAAAGGGACAATGTTTGCCTTTCAAATTAATTTTGCAAAACATTCAAGGATCATACTAGTTATCGAGATTATTTTTTAAAGTTTCATTAGCATCAAATTGTCTTATCAAATTATCTTTTCCTACTAAAGAACTTTTAGAAAAACACACAAAAACTATGCAAATTATCAAGAAAATTTTTAAAAGTTTTTTTAGTACTAAAAGATTGAAACAATTCACTACCATAAGTGTTACACCCTCTTTAAATTATAGTAAATTAGAAATTATTTTATGAAAAAAAATAATTAAGGTAATTGATAAATTTAATTGAGTTTAGAATTTTATGTGTAAAATATAAAATAAATAAAATTGAGATTATAAGAATATAAATTTGGTGAAATTTTGATAAAAAAAAATTATTATGATGATGAAGTATAAAGTTTTGATAATACAAGTAAGCATGTAATTATAGAAAAGATTTAGGTGCATTTTTTCAAAAATCCCTCTAAGGCTCTAATTTACAATTTTAGTCCCCAAACTCTAATCTCTCTTATTTTCTTTATCTTTCAATTTTTTTCCAATTCCTTTTACACTTTTTTCCGCCACTCCATTAATGAAGTAAAGAGAGCTTTAATTCTTCTTGATTTCTTCATCTATTCAAGGTAAGAATATTACTTTTATAAAAAACAAATTTCCTATTTCTTCTTGATTAATGAAGAAATTTGAGATTACTTAGTTTTTTTTTTAATTCTAAACCCTAACTCTAAAACCATCAATTTTTATGTGATTAGAGTTAAATGATTTTCAAACTAACTTTCTAACACCTTTTTCCATACAAGGTGAGTGGATAATTTAGTTAAATTTATGTATTTATAATTATGGATGGTACTAGTGAAATATTAGTTATTTAATAATTTTGCTTGAAATATGTTTAATTTAATATGATAGGTGTAATAAATGATGAAAAAGGATGATATAATATATTAAATATATGTGTTAATAACTGAATTAAGGTTTAGTGTATAATAAATGTATTTAAAGGGCATTTATGATCTGATAAATAGTAAAATTTTTATAAAAAAATATGATTTTCATGTGTGAATTGAATATGCAATCAATTCTTACTATTCAAAAGGAAATTTAGGCATAAGAATCAAGTGTACAATTGATTGATTATCCTTATGTAGACAAAAGTATAAGGCATATGAATTAATTGTGCAATCAATTCACCACCCCCTAGAATTTTATGCCAATTTTAAAAAAGTATAATTCTTTCATCTTATGCCCAATTTAAGTGAATCATCTACTTTTGGAAAGGCAATTGAGTCTACTTTCAAATGAAATTAGTTTTAAATCAATATATTATGCTTATTTTGAGATATTACTAAAACAATAAGTAAAGGTTAAAAACTTAAGATTTCAAAAAATAAAATTTTTTGTATCTATTTTCAAAAAAATATAATACTTTCAAATTTTAATCATTTTAGGTGAATGATCAATCTATCAAAAACTAGTTGAATTTATTTTTATATGAAATAAGTTTCATAAATAATAAATTTATAATTTTTGAATTACTCATAAAATAATATTTAAAGGACACAAATAAAGTGACCATATAGTATATCATACCTAACCAATGTTATATTTTCATGATTTTACAATAGTTCAATATAGAATGTTTAGTCTCTAAATATTAAAAATAAAGTAGTTTATGATATTTATAAGATAAGTACATAATGGAATAATTATGAAATGAGAAATTAGATATCGTATGATATAATATGTATTATAACGAACTTATTACATTAATCATAGAATGGAATGTGTTATGTCATCATACATATAGTGGTATAATAATTGTAATGAATATGGCTTATGGCTAATTTTAATTTTGAATTACTCTAAGTTATTGTGAATCGTGAAAAATGAGAAAAAAAGCGAGTTGAATATTGGATGGTTAATTCTCAATACAAGGCAAGTAGGATATAAGATTGAACTAAGAAGAACAAGGATGGAAAGCTTGTGTGGGGTATAAGGTTAACTCAAGAGTTAAAAGATGGATGAATGTATTTTATTTATTACTTATTGTTCCAAATGAGATATAACCTAAAATGTAATTATTCATGAGTATTTTTATGTGACATATTAGAAATGAAATAGTTATATTTTAATCTTAATGTTGTTGGCTTTTAGTTATTAATGTGCTTAAATGTGATATGAATTGTTAAAGGAGGATAGTTTAATGGGTAAGTAATTATGAATTATTGTTGTTCTTATAAATTATTCACTCACTAGCCCTGAATTTACTCTTCCATGATTTTTTATATAAATCCTCTGATTGAACCTCCACTTCCACCTCTTTAAAGCTAGATTCCATAGAAACTTATTAATAATAGTATAGTAGCACAAGATCTTGCATATAGTATATTTTGGACTTTATTTTGTTATAGGCTTTGGTAGATGAGATATTTAAACTAATTTCTCATGAGTTAATTAAACTTACTTATTCTCATTTTATGCAAACTATAAGCATATCTAACTTTCTCATTTTTTAGAGAACTTTCAATGCTTTTCAATGAATATTCTCTTTCTAAATTGCTATTTTCTTGTGTATATATATTATACTTGTTAATCATAAGCGAGCTAGACAACTAGGAATAAGTTGGTTGGAAATTAGTAAGTTTCATGTTAGTTACAATCGGATTAAGGTCACAACAATAAGCTTCTCTAATAAGTAAGTTAACTAGAAAATTTTTATATACACATAATTTATTTCCCTTAAACAAAAAGTTATTATGACTAAAAATGTTTCCAAAGACCATTTTCTCACAAACATTAATTCTTAGAACAAAATCATCATGTAAAAGGATAGCAAAGTCATTTGAAAAGGTAGCAAAACCATAGTCATTTACATGCAAATCATCAATGAACTCAAAACCTAACAATTTAGCTTATAAAGTACATATGAGAATATACACCCGAAGCAAAACACCATCCACTACATTATCTTTACCTCTTTTATTCTATAAGACAATGTTTCAATAAAGCTCATCAACTTAGCATATCTATTTATTAGCTTTCATTTATTCTTCAAATGCATCAAAAGTTTAAGAGCACTTTGTAAAAAAAAAAAACTACTTAAAGTTGTTAGTATTCTTATAAGTTTACTTGTATAAGACAACTAGCCTAAAAGCATAAAAAGCACTATTCATGACACTTATGTTTGCAAATGCACTTACTTTTTCTTTTTCTTGCACTTATTTTTCTTTTATCATTAATTTTTTTTCTTTTTCTTCATAAACACTATCTTTCTTTTCATGACTCTTACTCTTTTCCACTATTTTCTCTTCTCTATTTTTCTCATTCTTTTCTTTTTTCTTTTCCTCTTCTTCTCCTCTCTTTTGCATTATTAATTGATTCTTATACACTTGTTATAGTGACAAAGGTTTAAGAGTCACTTTTCTCCCATTCCTTTCAAAGCTATGTTTATTTGTCTTTCTTTTATAAGGCCACACACTTATCAAATTACCATAGCCTCCCTAACAACAAATGAAAAGCATTTATAGGGACGACATTATAAAGCAATTTATCTTGATATCTACTAATTGTAAATGAAATTAACACTTACTTTGTCACTCTAACTTCTCCACTATCATTTAACCATTACAAATTATATGGGGTAAAATGTTTCAAAGTAAGAAAGTTCAATTTTCTACCATATAAGTACTAGTAGTGATACGTAAAATATTTACATATTTATTTTCCCTTGTATGATGCATTTTTGGATGTTATCTTGTTAAATTAAATAAATTTAGTTGCATTTGGTGAATGGATCTTGAATTTGAAATGAAATCAAATATTTTAAATAATGCTGTAATCTGACACTGTTTCAGGTTTTAGGCCATATCTGGAGTTCTGGATGTCCGATTGGGCTGTTCTTTATATGGATGGAAAGCTAAGAAGAAGCCCTAAAACTTTCATGTTTAAAGAAAAGCCCAGTTCGGGATCTAAGGATCTCAAATTCTGCTTGGAAGATAAAACAGTGGTTCTGGCGGAATCTGACCTTTGACTACCAATCTGATCATAACTTGAGCTAGAAATTTCAAAGTTAGGAGCTCCTGCCGCCATTTGAAAGCTTAGATCCACGGCTACAACTTTGATGAATACTAAAATGCGTGAATCCACCGATTTAAGTGTCAAAAGTTAGCAAAAACGCTGAAATATGGTTGCTCCGAGGTCAAAGATTATGGCTAGTAGTCAAGATTAGTGGCTTGGCAAGTTGAAATTCTTGCACCCATTCATCTATAAATAGCAAGGGGATCAGCTGAGAAAAGGCATCTTGGAGAGAGCATTTGAAGCATTGAATCATTCATTCATGCACCTTAGATAGTAGTTTAGTTCATGCAATTTTTAGTTCTTGTATGCCTCCTACAAGGATGGTTCTACCTCCTAATGGATGGATAATTATTTTCATTTTCATGCATTTGTAATTGTATCCTTATGTTCTCCTCCTACAAGGACGGTTCTACCTCCTAATGGATGGATAGCTTTTCTATTTTCATGCATTTGTAATTATATTTTATGAATGTGATGTTGTTTTTATTTTATTTTATGTTTGTTTTTAATTTCATTATGTTCTAATTTTTTATCTTCCTAGGGTGATGGCGTAACTTGATAATAACGGATTGAATTCTAGTCTATTGAAACTAATTTTGATTTTATTTCCTAGATTGAGTTTTAATTATTGCTCTTAATGCTTTCGATTGATTAGCTACCTTTTGAATGAACTCAATATGCATGTTGAGACCGGAAGGAGATACATGTGTGTGGATCCTATAATTAAAACCGTAAATTGCATATGAAATAGGAATATATTCATATGGTTTATGTAGTCTTAATGAGTTCCATAAATCCTAATGCATGATTAGTTGTTGCAGTTCTCATAGGAATATAGTGAATTCCAATTAATTATAGAATTACTTGACCTTGGAAGAGGCTAGTAATTAATTTAGGGAAACTCGACTATCAATTAAGGGAGTTAAAATTGGATTAGTGTAGATAGATGATTCAATCCGAAATTGTCAAGTGAAGTCTGATCCCTAGGTCTTTTATTCATCTTCATCCTTACTCGAATTGCATTCATATTTATTTTAAGTATTTTCTGCATCAATCTTATTTACTCGCTTTATTTTCCAACTTATCGATTTGCCAAATAGTGTTAGGATTATGAATTTTGGTACTTAGTGAAACAATCCTCGTGGGAACGATACTTTCTCATCACTTTATTACTTGTTTACGATAGTGTGCACTTGCGCTAATTGATAACCATTTCACACGTAACAAGTTTTTGGCGCCGTTGCCGGGGATTGTTATCATTAATATCAATACCAAGTAATCTTAATCCTAATTTGGTTTGTATTTTACATTTTTTTGGTGTTTCTTTTCTCTTTTCAGGTTTGTTCTAGTGTATGACCAGATCAAAAGTTGCTGAGCCACTGCTATTTGATTTTGAGATAGAGAAAACTTGTCGAAGGAATCGAAAGACACAGAAGCAATCAACTGTAGATCAAGGTGAAGCAATGGCAGATTTCAGAGAAGAACAAGACACCAAAGCACTCCGTGACTATGCCACACCAACAGTCATGGATACCATTTCTGGAATCAGGAGACCACCTGTACCAGCCAACAACTTTGAGATCAAGCCAGCCATAATTCAAATGATGCAAGCAAATCAATTTAGAGGTTCTCCAATAGAAGATCCGAATGCACATATAGCCAGCTTTTTGGAAATCTGTGATACATTCAAGCATAATGGCGTTTCTGATGATGCCATAAGGTTGCGACTCTTCCCTTTCTCACTTAGGGATAAGGCTAAAAGCTGGTTACACTCTTTACCAGTGGGGAGCATCACTACATGGAACATATTGGCACAAAAATTCCTAGCAAAATTCTTTCCTCCAGCTAAAACTGCAAAAATGAGGAATGAAATTGCTTCATTCACCCAACATGACATGGAAAGCCTTTATGAAGCATGGGAAAGATACAAGGAGCTGCTAAGAAGATGTCCTCATCATGGGCTACCAGATTGGCTACAGTTGCAGACTTTCTATAATGGATTGTCTAATGCTACCAGAACACTTGTAGATGCTGCAGCTGGTGGATCATTAATGGGAAAAAGCATCGAAGCTGCTATGGAGCTGTTGGAAGAAATGGCGGCAAATGCTTACCAATGGCCTTCTGAACGCAGCACTTCAAAGAAAGCACTTGGAGTTCATGAGCTAGACATTCTAACCACTTTGTCTTCTCAAGTCACCTCTTTATCCAAGCAAGTAAGTTCATTAACAGCTCAAGCAAATGCAATCAGAACTCCTGCAGATGCTTGTGATTTATGTGGAGGCCCTCACATGAGCACACAATGCCAAGAAGGAAATCCATTCATTCCTTCTCAACCTGAACAAGCCAACTATGTGGGGAATCAAAATCGTCAAAATGATCCTTTCTCAAACACATACAATCCAGGATGGAGAAACCACCCTAATCTAGGGTGGAGGAGTAATCAGAATGTGTTCAAACCTCAAGGGAATTATCAACAGCAAATTCAGCAATCACCACTACAACCAAAGGCGAATTTAGAAGAAGCATTGGCTCAACTAACCATGAATACTTCTCAATTCATGGCTAGAACAGAAGCTACACTCAAGAATCATGAAACAATCATGCAAACTCAAGCAACCTCAATCAAAAATCTGGAGGTGCAAATGGGCCAAATTGCAAGTATGCTGAATTCCAGACAACCAGGCACTCTACCCAGTGACACTGAAAGAAATCCTAGAGAGCAAGTAATGGCTGTTTCATTAAGGAGTGGGAAGCAGTTAAATGAGCCAGAACCAAGGAAGAAAAATGAAGAAGCTCAGAAAGAAGATGAGGTAATTCCAGGAAGAATGACTTTTCCAGATAATCCTCCACCATATGTTCCACCAATTCCATTTCCTCAAAGATTGGTGAAAGCTAAGCTAGAAGAATTTCTGGAGGTGTTTAAAAAGTTGCATATCAACATCCCATTTGCTGAAGCTTTAGCCCAAATGCCCAGTTATGTGAAGTTTATGAAGGAGATTTTATCAAAGAAACGCAAACTGGAAGATTTTGAAACTGTAGCCTTAACTGAAGAGTGCAGTGCAATTCTCCAAAAGAAACTACCGCCAAAGCTTAAAGATCCTGGGAGTTTCTGCATACCCTGTACCATTGGAGAGTGTGAATTTGAAAAAGCCTTATGTGACCTTGGTGCAAGTGTGAATTTGATGCCATTATCCGTCTACAAGAAGTTGGGATTGGGAGAAGTAAAACCAACTACCGTGTCACTGCAGCTAGCAGATCGTTCAATAAAGCATCCACGTGGAATCCTTGAGGATGTGCTAGTAAAAGTTGATAAATTCATCTTCCCAGTGGATTTCATAGTGCTTGACATGGAAGAAGACCAAGAAATTCCTATTATTCTTGGGAGACCATTTCTTGCAACTGGACGAGCTCTAATTGATGTGCAGAAGGGAAAGCTAACTTTACAGGTTCAAAATGATCAAGTATCTTTCAATATTTTTAAAGCTTTTCCATATGAAGATAATATCTGTTATAGAGTAGACACATTGACCAATTGCATGAAAGATGTAATGCATAAAACCTGCATAGAAGAGCCATTAGTGGTAGGAATGGTTGATGCATCAAAGTCTACTGATTCTAAAATCCTGAAGCAGATTAATTGCCTTGAGGTAAACCACAGGCAAAGATTGAAAGAATACAATGACAGTGCATTCAAGACCATCAAAACTGTCATCACGCTCGAGGAGCCAGCTGGTAAGTATAAAAGAAAAAGAAAAAGAAAAAGAAAAAGGAAAAAGAAAAAGAGAATAAAGCAATAGGTTAGGACTTTGTCTAGCTAAAGACGTTAAAGAAGGGCGGCTGCTTGGGAGGCAACCCAAGATTTCTTTCTCTTCTCATTTCTGTTCTTATTTAAGCACACATCGCACAGCATTTTTCACTCACAATTTCAGCTTTCATCATTTTCATCATGGAGGAATGCCTTGTAAAGCTTAAGAGCAGATTCCCTACTCTTCCCAAAGATGTGCTCAGGAAAATTTACAACTGTCGACTTGAAAGAATGAGGGCATTTAAGCGTTTGGGTCTTCCCGAGGACATACGTTGGATTATTGAAGCTAAGGTACGTTTAGCAGGTGAGTTTCATGAATCATTTGTTAAACGTATGCCAGGTATGGGAAGAAGTTCTTACTCTAAAAAGAGAAGAGCTAAAAGAATGAGAGTCTGTCATAAGTGTGCAAGGTGGAACTGTAATAGGCTCTGTAGGAGTAAAGGAATGATTTCAGTAAATCGAGAGGACAAAATCCGATTCATAAAGGATGGACTGAGTAAAGAGTCATTGGATAATATTATTCAGACTCTTGAGACGCATCCTAGCGGAGATGTTCATGTTGTTCTTCTTGATTTAATGAACTTATTCCATACAGAAAAGGAGCGCTACAGTCTTGGGGATCTGACTGTAAAAGACCCTGTTTGCCAGTTTATAAGAAAATTGGATGGGAAGCAAATCCTCGGCTCATAGAAGCCGTTTAAGCCGTTACTGAACGAAAAATCAGAGGAAGATGTGAGCCACAATCACAACTACTGTACATATGTTTGTCTGCTTTACTTTACCTTTATCTTTTTATCTTTACAGCTGCTTTTTAACTTTTCGTACATTTCTCTTCTTTTTAAGTTTACCTTTTCAGCAACTTTTTGACTTTCCTTACATTCCGTATTCTACTTTATTCACGCCATTATTACACTTGTCAGTTTTGCACAGCATTTTTCTGATATTGTCTGATTTGCGTGATTTCTTTGTTTCTGCTTTGTATTATAAAGATGCATTTCAGCAGTCACACTTTGCAAAATGTCTAAAGGTAAGAGTAAAGAAGAGGAAAAGGTTGAGAAACCATCAAAATGTAGATTTAAATCTATCTGTGTTTTTGGTGAATCTTTTGCTGGAAAGAATGTAGAATTTCTTGTAGCAGCAACTGAACTTGGTCATGCATTAGCTGCTAGAAAGATTGCCTGTGTGTATGGAGGAGGGCTTCATAGCTTAAAAGGAAGTGCAGCAATTTCTGCCAACACTGGAGGAAGCAAAATACTGAGTATCCTTGTGAATGGTTTAGATGATAAGAAAAACGCCATCGGTAAAACAGTAAAGGTTTCAAACTTGCCTCAACGTATGGGATGCATGCTTTACACTGCTCAAGCCTTTATTGCTTTACCTGGTGGTTTAGAAGCATTAGATGGAATTTCTAGCATTGCATATTGGATTAACTTGAACTTTCATCAGAAGCCAGTAGGTTTATTGAATGTTAATGGTTTTTATGATAGTTTGCTGTCTTTTTTAGATCAAGCTATGGAACAAGGATTCATACCCCAAGCGACTCGCCGTGCAATAATGTCTGCCTCAACTGCTGATCAGCTGATTGACCAACTACAAAGCTATACACATCAACCAGATCCATTAGTAAAAAAGATAGATTGGCAATCTCTAACCAACAGTCAGACGCATGAGCCAGACACCACTCTCCGGTTGTAACTTTCTTTACTCTTATGGTTTTACTCCCAAAATTTCTGTTATATGTGTGTTGCTTATGCATTTCCTTTTAATAAACCCTTTTTGCTAACCTACTGAAAACATTGGGGACAATGTCTACATTAAGTGTGGGGGGAATAAAAAAAAAAAAATTTTTTTTTTTTTTTACTTTGTAGGATATTTTGGCAGTAGAACCATGAGATTCATTATAAAAAAAAGGGGGGATGGCCGAGTAAAGAGCTTTTTACTCTTGATACGCATCCTAAAAAAAAAAAAAAATTTTAAAAAAAATATATATATATTTTCCTGCTTATTAGGTTCTTTTCAATAATTTTAAAAGATTTCATAGCATGATTGAACAACTTTCTTACTTCTTAGGATTGATAGATTTTGCAATGGATTTTGAGTTGGATTGAGTTGGAAACCTCTAACCGTGAGATTTTGAGCCTATTTGTTGAATTAATATTATATTTCTTGCGTGTGATATTCACCTGTTAAGTTGTCACTCTAGAACTTGCATGAAATCTGGTTGAGATTACAATTTACATGCATACTCAGATATGATAAAGGCATTTTTTTTTTCCTCAGTTTGAACTAAATAGCCAACCCTGCAGTTTTACCATTGATAAACCCCTTTGAGCCTGATTAACTGTTTCTTTGCTTTAACCTATTAATATGTCATTTAATGAAATATCAATTGTCTTTACTTAACCCTAGGGATTAGTAGAGCATTTGAATTTTTGAAAAATGGGTTTTTGACAAAGTGTGGGGGAATATGTATTATTAACTTCAAAGTTGCGAGGGTTTTTATTCAAAAAAAAAAAAAGAGAAAAAAGAAAAAAAAAAGAAAAAAGAAAAAAAAAGAAAAACTAAATAAAAATAAAAATAAAAATAAAAATAAAAAAAAAGAAAAAGAGAGAAATTGATGAGAATCGTGGGCTGCTATGTTAAGATAAAATTATTTAGAGATTACCCATGTTGTAATTGCTCTATTAATTTCTCTCCTTACTTCAGCCTTTCATATCCCTGTTTTATCTTTCCTTTACCTTGGCCTCATTACAACCCTTAATAAGACCTTTTGATTTGAAGTGTGCATGTAAATCAGGTAGTGGAGATTGAGAATTTATGCAAGCCTATGGTAGTGCAATCTTTAATAGGATGAATTTGAGTGAAACACTTGCCAATAAACATTTGAGAGAGGAAGAGTTCCAGTGATTATATCAATCTGATTCAATCCTTCTCAAATGAAGTTGCAATTTATTTTTGATTTTATATGTCAAGATTTGTTGATTCATGAATGCTATGATATCTTTGTACTTTAATTATCTTTCTTATGTTTTTCTAACTATCTCATGGGTAGATTAGTACTAACATTAGCATTAGTATTAGTTTTCTTTTATTTTGTGTTTGTCCGAGGACGTCCAAAAGCTAAGTGTGGGGGAATTTGATACGTAAAATATTTACATATTTATTTTCCCTTGTATGATGCATTTTTGGATGTTATCTTGTTAAATTAAATAAATTTAGTTGCATTTGGTGAATGGATCTTGAATTTGAAATGAAATCAAATATTTTAAATAATGCTGTAATCTGACACTGTTTCAGGTTTTAGGCCATATCTGGAGTTCTGGATGTCCGATTGGGCTGTTCTTTATATGGATGGAAAGCTAAGAAGAAGCCCTAAAACTTTCATGTTTAAAGAAAAGCCCAGTTCGGGATCTAAGGATCTCAAATTCTGCTTGGAAGATAAAACAGTGGTTCTGGCGGAATCTGACCTTTGACTACCAATCTGATCATAACTTGAGCTAGAAATTTCAAAGTTAGGAGCTCCTGCCGCCATTTGAAAGCTTAGATCCACGGCTACAACTTTGATGAATACTAAAATGCGTGAATCCACCGATTTAAGTGTCAAAAGTTAGCAAAAACGCTGAAATATGGTTGCTCCGAGGTCAAAGATTATGGCTAGTAGTCAAGATTAGCGGCTTGGCAAGTTGAAATTCTTGCACCCATTCATCTATAAATAGCAAGGGGATCAACTGAGAAAAGGCATCTTGGAGAGAGCATTTGAAGCATTGAATCATTCATTCATGCACCTTAGATAGTAGTTTAGTTCATGCAATTTTTAGTTCTTGTATGCCTCCTACAAGGATGGTTCTACCTCCTAATGGATGGATAATTATTTTCATTTTCATGCATTTGTAATTGTATCCTTATGTTCTCCTCCTACAAGGACGGTTCTACCTCCTAATGGATGGATAGCTTTTCTATTTTCATGCATTTGTAATTATATTTTATGAATGTGATGTTGTTTTTATTTTATTTTATGTTTGTTTTTAATTTCATTATGTTCTAATTTTTTATCTTCCTAGGGTGATGGCGTAACTTGATAATAACGGATTGAATTCTAGTCTATTGAAACTAATTTTGATTTTATTTCCTAGATTGAGTTTTAATTATTGCTCTTAATGCTTTCGATTGATTAGCTACCTTTTGAATGAACTCAATATGCATGTTGAGACCGGAAGGAGATACATGTGTGTGGATCCTATAATTAAAACCGTAAATTGCATATGAAATAGGAATATATTCATATGGTTTATGTAGTCTTAATGAGTTCCATAAATCCTAATGCATGATTAGTTGTTGCAGTTCTCATAGGAATATAGTGAATTCCAATTAATTATAGAATTACTTGACCTTGGAAGAGGCTAGTAATTAATTTAGGGAAACTCGACTATCAATTAAGGGAGTTAAAATTGGATTAGTGTAGATAGATGATTCAATCCGAAATTGTCAAGTGAAGTCTGATCCCTAGGTCTTTTATTCATCTTCATCCTTACTCGAATTGCATTCATATTTATTTTAAGTATTTTCTGCATCAATCTTATTTACTCGCTTTATTTTCCAACTTATCGATTTGCCAAATAGTGTTAGGATTATGAATTTTGGTACTTAGTGAAACAATCCTCGTGGGAACGATACTTTCTCATCACTTTATTACTTGTTTACGATAGTGTGCACTTGCGCTAATTGATAACCATTTCACACGTAACAAGTAGCATTAGCATAACTTTCACTATTAATAATGACAATGCAAACCTTTTCCTTTACTTTGCACCTTGTATGGAAGATGTCTTCCCTTTACTCTTCACTCTCTTTTTTGGACAATTAATAGCATGTTGACCATGCTTAAAACACTTGAAACACTTGATATTAATATGCTTTTGGCTCTCTTTAATTTTATATTTATCCTTAGACTCTTTATCTTTAAGCTTTGATGAGGATTTCATTTTGTACTTAACTTCCTTGTCTTCTTTCTTATCAATCTTCGTCTCCTAAAGCCCTTATGAAGAATTAAAATTATTGTTATATCTGGAATAACTCTCCTTCTTGAGTTGCCTTTCAACTTTTCTAACTATGTGTACCATATCCTTTAACACCATATAATGTTGTAACTCTACCATCTTAGCAATTTCTTTATTTAACCCATGAAGATATCTAACTCTTCTAACTTCTTAATCTTCCTCCACATTCGCTTTTCTCAAAGCAATTTTCATCTCTTTGTATTAGTCTTCAAAACTTTTTATTCTTGACTAAGGCTCTATAACTTTTGGTACAACTCCCTATACTAATGATTAAGAATAAATATTTTTCTCATGAGAACTTTCAATTTTTCCCTAAGTTCTAATAGGTTTTTCATGATTCCTATTAACATTTATCTTAAGTTGATCCTATCAAATAATGGCGTAATCAATGAATTCATTGACGGTAAGCTTTACCTTCTTTTTTTCAAAATAATTATGGTAATCAAATATTAGCTCAATCTTTTCTTCCCACTTTAGATAAGCTTCCAAGTTATTCCTTCCTTGAAATGAAAGAAGTTTCATTTTAATATTATCAAGATAACTCTATCTCTTCTTTACCTATCATTATTATTTGCATCACCTCTTGACATTTTAAAAGAAATACTTGTAAGATAGGACTAGATAAAAAGGGACCACAGCAATGTCAAACTTATCACCTATTTTAAAAGCACTCTACTCATATTTATAGTCTAAATCAAAACTTTTAGGTGCTTTCTATGTTACCCATGGAGGTTCCAAACCCATGAATATGTGGCTAAATTGGAGTTATTGGATGAGTAAAACCATTGACTTGGTCAACTCATCCAATGGCTCCAATTTAGTCACATACCCATGGGTAACATAAAATCCCCCAAACTTTTACCTTCAAAATAATCTCACACATTATTATCCTTTTTCCACTCTTTTATTTCCTTCTCGTGTTTCTTTGAAAACTAAACAACGAAATAAGAGACAAAGCTCACTATAATAATGCATAACTATAAATTCAGCTTATAGTATGCATTAAAATGCATATCTACTTTTGGTTTGCTGATTAAACCCACGAATTCAGTTTGACGTTAATGACTATGAATTCATAGGAATGTAAAAGAGGTCCACTTTTGAGAATATCACACATTTTATTGATATTTTAGTAGTGTAATAATAATTTATGCTATCTTAAAATTTTATTTTTATTATATTTAAAATTTACATTTAAAATTTTATATATACATTTGTTGAATGAATTAAGATTTTTATTATTATACATATATATACACGTGATATATATATATATATATCTCTCGCGTTTCCTTTATTTTATTTTTTATCTACATCTCTCCCTCTTGATGCCGTACGTGCTCATAATGTATATTAGACTTTTTCCGAAAGGAACCGTCTGTGTGTAAAAGCCGATCATCAGTACAACCGGGGTGTTTTGGTGTTAGGCCGGACCATTCGCATTTAAGTCAACAAAGATTTTTTTGATCAACTCAATTAATTTATAAAGATGATTTTGCGTATATCATGGATAAATAAAACCTTTTTCTTTACTAAAAAAAAGGACAGATACAAAATGAGAAAAAAAAAAATGTGTGGAGCCCTCTGCAATTTTCTTTTCAATATTTCTATTTTAATGGAGTACGAATCCCCCTGAATATATATAATGAAAAACAATGAAATGGGACAAAAAGAAAACACGCGAGGAAAAAATGAAGTGAACAGCATTCATCGAATAGAAAGGAAATGGTGCTAAAAAGCGATGCGGGGCAAATAAAATTTTTCCTCACCTAAGGGTATGTCAACCGGCAAACGAGTGAAGATTTTCAGAACTGTCATTCAAAAATCAAGAAGATTCTTCTTATTTAGGATCAATTTGTCATTTTACAATATAATGTTTTCTTTTCTAACACTTTTCAATCCAACCAAAAAAGAGAATTAATTTTTTTCACTATTTTCCTTTTTTCTTAGTTTTTAAGTATCCAAGTAACAACCAAAAAGAGTCTATATAAATTCTTTCCATCTCATTTCTTTTTATGTATTTTCTTTACACCTTTTTTATCTCCGTCCAGACAAATGTTACCGGTTTATTGGCAAGAATATTAAAGCACTTTACACGTGGCTTAAAAATACAACAAAATAAGTTTAGAGAAGTCATTTTCGTGACTTACTCGTGCACCGATGGGCCCACGTGCAATAATCTTGGGAGTTTCCTTAGTCAGTGCAGCCTTTCTATCTAAGGCATTTTGCACTGATGACCGTAACTTTTCTCGACCTCCTTAAATTAACCGCGTTTCGTGGCCCTACTTTTTGTCTTGTATCAGTTGTATGATTGAGGTGATTTTTTCTTTCTTTCTTTTAGCCTGATGAGACGGTTGATTTATAGTTTTGCAAATTATTTAATTTATACGAAAAGTAATTTTTTATAAAAAATTAAATTTTGAAAAAATAATTTTTATATAAATTTTTAAAAAAATATTTAAAATTATCTAATTAATATATAAAAAATAACACTAATTGAAGCAACTTCTTACCTTTTATTTAATTAAATTTTTAATATTATAAGAAGTATTAATAAAATAATTATTATATTTTAATATTATTATAATATAAATTAATAAAATTTAATTATTATTAATTAAATTTAATAAAAATAATTGATCATTATATTGATAAATAATATAAAAATTAAAATATATTTGAAGAGATAAATAAATAATTTTTTATATTTTGTGAGGAATAAAATTTTTTAAAAATTTATTTTTTTAATTTATAAGATAATAACTAATTAGATAATTTATCTATTTTTCACTTTTAAATTTTAAATAAATAAAATGTTGTATACCATTGAAGCGAAGTAAGAGTTCTATGCATTGGTCTTCATTGGGACCTACTTTCTGTTTCACGGGACCATTTTTTGGGCCGTTTGGCAGACCGGATATGAGAGGGTTCATAATGTTTTTGTGCACATGTAGAAAAGCATAATGATAATCTCTTCGAGCATTTTATCAGATTATAACTGTTGGAATTTTAATTTTAATTTTGAATTACAGAATATTTAAGTTAAATTTTCATCATAAGTCACTTATTATAGAAATAAAATAAAATATGTTAATATGAGCTGATTATCTGTTGATAATAATTAATAATTGAGCAAAATTTATAATAATAATAACCAATAATTAAAATGGATAAGATTCGATTGTGAGTTTATCCAATCTAACATTTCTATTAAAACAAAATCCTTATTCATATATTCTTATTATACTGTATGTATTCCATCAGCACTCAGTTAAACATTCTCCCAGAAATCATTTTGTGCAATCAGAGAGTGATCAATAGGAGTAAACCTATTTTGTTCAAAAATTCGACAATCAAAAAATTCTTTAGGAGATTGTGAGATTGTTTGCAGTAGTAATCATGATCAGAAAATCTGAACTTCTCAAATTCCCGAAATGAAATCACCTAAAAGTGCATGTTTTTGTATGAATTTTCATTCTATAAAATTATAGGCTAAAATACCAAAATAATGTTTTTTACAAAACTTATTACCGATTTACTGTTTTTTCGAAACATATTACCGGATTGCGCATGGTGGCGGGAGGCGCCATTTGGTGTGGCGCCTCATGGGCGGAGGCGCCATCTAGGATGGCGCCTTTGGCGCTCTGAGGGCGCCATTCAAGGTGGCGCCCTCGCCCTCGCTCAAATTTTTCCATTTTTTTCCTTTTGAAATTAATTAATGTTGATATAATTTGAAAATAAAAATTATAAAAATAAATAATATATGATTATAACTGAAAATAAATTTTTAAAAATAAATTACTTATTTTATAATTATATTTGATGTCATATAAAAATATGTTAACTCCACTTTGATATCTAATACATAAATTTATTATAGGAATTAAATAAGAAAGTAGTTAATGATAATAATATAATGAATAAAAATAATAAATATTTAGTAAATAATTAAATATTAATGTCTCTCAAAATTTTACGTAATGACAGTTAATTTTTATCAATTTTTGAAATTATAAACTTCTAACGCTTGGAATTATATTATTACAAGTCATTATTTAATATGTTATTACACATAAGTAAATTTATTGAGTATAATAAAATATTCTTTATATATAAAGTTGAAGATAGCTAAAAATGAAAAGAAATATAATGTAATAAATATATTTTTCTTATTTTATATTTGTTCCAATAATATGCTTGTCCATTTTTATTTATTTGAATAAAATTTTGTTTATTTTGTGACAGAATGAATGCAAATTGGCGAGGTTGAATATAGCTAAAAATTGAAAAAAATCTGATTATTTTGTTTCAATAATCTTTTCATTTTGTAATTAAATCGGAATTATAACATGAATTAGATATTTTTTATTTCATCAGAATGATAAAATATTTTGGCAATGAGAGTGAAAAGTACCGATTAATTATTTTTTAAGAAATTATTATTCGTTTCATCGTTCGCTCGAAACATTTTATCGAAATAAGCACAGAAGATACGAACAGCGATGGAGAGACGTCAAATGACGTGTAGAGGTACGCTAGACGAAATGGCATCGTTCGCGCTGAAGGGAAGGAACGACAGGCGATATGGCACTTTTGGCCCATGGCACCCTCGTTCCTCGTTTCTAAATTAATTAGGCGGTGACTGTGTTGACTGTGCACCCTAGAGACATGGATTTTTGTGAAAGTATGATAATTAATATTATTTATTTACTTGCACACGATAAATAAAAAAAGAATAGATAGGTTAAAATAGGCTAATACATTTATTTCATAAATTATTTTGCGCTTCACCGTAGTTTTGAAACTATTTACCAAATTACGCAGGGCGCCGTTGAAGGCGCCTTTCAATATGTCGCATTTGCTATAGCGAATTTCACTGCGCGGGCTGGGAGGCGCTATTTCACCTGATGCCTACCCAACAAATTTTTTTTTATAACTTATGGGGCTGGGAGGCGCCAAGTGACATGGCGCCTCCACAGCCCCATTTTATAAATTATTTAAGTTTTATAAATTTATATATTTATTTATATAATTTTAATTTTATCATAATTAGAATGAAATTATAATTTTTAAAATTTAATTAATTACATTTTATGATATTATTTATCTATATTAGTCGTAAAAATTAAGATATAATTATAATAAAATTAAAATTATATAAATAAATATATAATTTTATTAAACTTAATTAATTTATAAAATGGGACTGTGGAAGCGCCATTTCACTTGGCGCCTCCCAGTCCCATAAGTTGTAAACCTAAGTTTGCTGGGTAGGCGCCAGGTAAAATAGCGCCTCCCCAGCGAAATTTGCTACAGCGAAGGCGCCATGTTAGAAGGCGCCTTCAGCTCGCGCCCTGCGTATTTTGGTAAATAGTTTCAAAATTGCGGTAAAACAAAAAATAGTTTATGAAGTAAACGTATTTTGGTATTTTAACCAAGTAGATATTTATAATAGTTGTGAAAATATGATAATTAATAATATTAGTTATTATATGTGGAAGATGTCCTTATCATCATTTTTTAAATAAAATTAAATATTGCAATGATCTTCGTGATTTATTGTTATTTGTAATTATTCCTGCGCAAGCAATTAAAAAAGTGGTAGTAATTAGAAGCATCCTAAATGTTGACGTTTGACAATAAAGTAGTAAAGTCATCCTAAATGTTGGTGTCTGGCAATAAAGTAGTAAAGTCATCCTAAATGTTGATGTCTGGCAATAAAGTAGTAAGATAAATGTACACAAATATACAAATATATAAACGAGATAGAAAAGAAAGCTAATGTCTACGCAAGTGATGTCCAGTCCCACATCCAGGATTGGTAATGTGGCGGCCGTATCTACTAACCCTCTGCGCAGGCTCGGGAGTCACATCCCCGGTGTCTGTGTCTGCTCTGCCTCTACCCCTGGCTCCCGCCCTGCCTCCACCTCTACCGCTATCTACAAGCTCTGAGTGGTCTGTCATCATGCCACCATGCGTTAATCCCTGATCCTGAGTATGCCAATCAAATACAGGACGATATGGCTGCGCTGGACCAGCATCATCAGAAGGAAAGGCATAGAATGCAGATGAAACTCCTGGTGCATGTGGAAATGCCTGGAATGAGGATGGAACACCAGGAGGGAACTGGTACATCTGGGGTGACGACGGCCTAAACAGTACGACCGGGAACGTGGTGGAGGATGAAGGATCATCAGGTGCAGTAGGGTGCAAATGAGATGGAGCAGTAAGATCAGGCATCATCATCATGGTCTCCTGGGCAGTCGAAGGTGGAATCTGCTGCACTGTCGAAGCGGACGGAACATCAGCCTGCGACGTATGCCGTGGAGCAGTGCGACGTCGTCGGCGAGAGCGAGGCTAATCATGGTCACCCTCCGGAGGGTCTGGGATATGATAGGCCTGGGGAGCTGGCTCCGCATGTGAGTCAATGATGACATGATCAACCTGCTGAATTGCATGAAGGATGGACTCCATCGCTGACCTAAGCGCATCGAAGGTGAACATAGTCTGCCCCTCAGGGGTAGTGAAGTCCTGTAGTGAAGAAACATCATCTACCTGCGCAAATTTTTGACATTAAAGTTAGTTATAATACTAATGCATTTAAAGAAAATCAGATACAAAAAACTAGCACGCAAAATTACCACAAGGTCAAGCGCTCCCCCGACAGGTGTAATACACCGTCTGGTAACCCGTCTGTACCATGTCATGTAATCGGAACGTGGTCCCAGAACTAGGCGTGTCGTCGGCTCAGCGATAATGCACAAGTCTCGCCGGATATCCCAGAGTGCAATATACGGCTGATGGCGGATGTGCCACTCCTCGTCATGCCGACCGGACAAGTGAAGGCAGTGAACCTCCGCCACCTGCTTTGGTGGCTCTGGAATGGCCTGGCGGAGTCCAAACTGCCGCAAAACCCTATCAAGCTGGTGCCACTCGACAATCTGGAAGTGAATGAGCGGCACCACTGCTGTCCAGGTGTCGCTCCCGTCAAAGCAGTACTGAGGCAGTGATGCGATGACCTCCTCAGTGTACGGGATCCAGACGATCTGAAGTTACAATTTTATCATGTGATTTAAATACGATTGTGGATTGGACAAAGCCTTGAAATTAATGATTGTAAAACCCCCCTGCGTACCTGGTCAAGTCGAAGCCGGTCCAGCACATATCTGTAATGGGGTAGGCTGTGTGCCGGACTATCCTGGAACGTCTTCTGATAGTGCCACCTGCCAGGTTCAATAACAAAGTTAGGCAACTGCGTAGCAAACTTAATTATAAGTGAAAGTTGAAATATTTTCTAACCTGCGCGCTAAGGGGCCAATCCCTGCATCCCCCTCTGGTATGTCTGAAATAGCTATCGCGGGAGCGATAGTGGGAAATCTATCCCAAGCCCAGAGCTGCAGTAGTAGGCAACAACCTCCTATCTCTCTGTAATCCGGTGCGGTGGCCTTGCAGAGCTCTCTGTACAGGTATGCCAGGCAAGCTGACCCCCAACTGTACGTCCCAGCCTCGTGTAGGTGTGCGATCAAGGGTAAGTGCATGAGGTGGACGTATGTGCCGGAATGGTCCGGAAATAACGTCCTACCAATGAGTCGTAAAATGTAAGCTCGGGCGAATCTCTGCACTGTCACCTCATCCGCATCATCTGGAAGATGAGTGAAATGCCTCTCCAACTAACTCATCCTCAGTCGCCCCCCTCGGATGACATTCTCATCCACCAGTAACTGGAGTCCCAAGTACTCCTCTATCAGGCCTCCCCACCCCCACACGGTGGGCCCCGTCACTACTCGACCGTCAATGGGTAGGCCGAGCTGAAAGGCAACATCCTGCAGGGTAATAGTCGTCTCTCCCTGCGGTATGTGAAAGGTGTGCGTCTCCGGCCGCCACCTCTCCACAAGAGCACTGATCAACTGATGGTCGATCGACACAAACTCACACATCGCCAAGCCGTAAAAGCCTGCCTCTCGCAGAAAGGGGACAATCATCTCCGGCAGCGGCTGGTGATGGTAGTGATGAGCTCGGCGAATCCTAAGCACACGGTCAGGCTGCAAAAGAAAAAACAACACCAACTATAACGTCTGACAATTCAGAAACAGTAAATACTCAGGTTAATTAAGGTGTAGCTATTTCCATACATGGCCTGTCCAAACCGACTGGGATATGTGTGAGGCCTGAGCGGTCAGCAGAGAAGGATCGCGTGGTCCAGGATCAACGCGTCGGGATGTGGATGCCATCTGCCATGACAAGCATTGCATAAGAATGAAATTTAAACACACACAAGCTTAAAGGTGTTGTCCAATTTAAGCACAACCTTAAAGTATTAAAAAATAATATCATAAACTGTCTTAAATTTAAGGTGCAATATATATAAATAATATCATAAAATGTCAGGTGATAAAAAATTTCACATTACCAGTAATGGGGTAACCCTTATATACATAATGATGTGTAAATTTACAACCGTAAAAAATAAAATATAGTGTGCAACCGTTACACTTATGACATTGGTTAACATACTTTAAAGCATACATGCGAAAGTAAATAGTAAAAATCACGGTGTAGAAGGGCCTTCGTCCCCATGAAGCAGTGGGCAACGCCTACGATTATGTCCTTCCATCTTACAATGACTACATTTTTGCTTTACACCGCTCTCCTGAGGCCAATCCATCTCATTTCTGATTCTGGTCGCCTTTGGTCGTCTCCTTGCACGTAATCTTCCATAATTTGGAACTAGGACAGGGAATGGTGGTAGGTTATTCCACTGCGACCAATCCCCAATAGGCCACCACTCAGATTTGTAACAATTGAGCAGCGTGTCAAGCCTGTATACAGCATCGACATATGGTTCCCACGATATGTTGATTGAGGCACAAGCAGCAATAATATGAGCGCAGGGATACCTATATGCTTGGAATTGTCCACATTCACATTGCCCTTTGTCTAATAACACCTGGACGACCTTTCCACATGACCCACTAGCCATATCAGGGCCCTCCACCACCTCAAACCTAGTCCCTTCTCTATTGTAAGCACGAACGTGGTAAGAAGTCGCACGTGACTGGATAGTCGCAAGCTCCTGTCTGAATCTGCTTGCGTATCTGTGTCCTTATTGTAGGTCAGCGTGCACTTCTTTTGCCCTTTCCACAAAGTACTTGACGCATCTATAATATGTTTGTTGGACAAGGCCTGTGATTGGCAGCTTCCTTAGTCCTTTGAAGAGGCCATTGATGCACTCTACAATGTTAGTCGTCATATGACCATATCTTCTGCCTTCGTCATAAGCAAGCATCCACTTCTCGTTCGGAATACCGGTCAACTTCTTATGGATCTCCTCATTGACTTTGCTAAGATTGTCCAATCTCTCCATGGCCTTTCCCCAACTGGGCTCGTACGCTGAATAGAAGGAGACAAATAGGTTAACTAAAATGAACAACCGGGTGCACAAATTTATAAATGAAACGCTCAATAAAGAAATGCCTGCATTAACACATACCAATCTTGAGGACAGCTTTCCTCACACTGTCATCTCTGCACTTCTTGCGAACGTTGCTGGCAATGTGTCGGATACAATACCGGTGATAAGCATAAGGAGGCTGCCATCCCAGGCCTTCGGTGGCTACAGCATCCTTTATAGCTCGATGTCGATCTGATATCAAGCATATTCCTTGCTTGTTCGTGACATTGACCCGCAGTAATGCCAAAAACCAACTCCAATTCTCATAGTTCTCCCTGTCAACAATGGCAAAGGCAAGAGGAACGGGGCATTTGTTACCGTCCTGAGTCACATCAATCAGTAGCACGCCCCTGAACTTGCCATATAGATGCGTGCCATCAACTTGTATGAATTGCTTGCAGTAAGGAAACGCGGCAATGCATGGCTTGAATGTCCAGAAAACTCGGTTGAAAACATGTTTTTGCGGATCGACACGGTTATCAGCTGTGACAAATTCGTGGGACTCCAACTTGAACAGCGCCTGGTCACAGTAGCCTAAAATGTCCAACCATTTGGGGAGCACTTCATACGATTTGTCCCAATCACCGTGCACCTTCACAATTGCCTTTTGTTTCGCCTTCCATGCTTTTTTGTACAAAATCTTGTATCCGTACATGCCTTCCACCCTCTCTTGTATAAGCAAGATGGGAACGTCTTGCTTCATTTTAATCATCTCCAGGATCAGGGAACTGATATACTCGGAATCCAGAGACTTGTGGTCTTGTGTCAATCTAGCATTAACACATGTGTGGGGCCCTGAAAATCTAGTTATGGTCCAAGTGTTACAATTCTTCAGTTTCACCGCTCTGAGGTGGAAATTGCATTGGTCCCCAAATTTATCACACTTCAATGATAATCTTCTGGTATCCGACTCCTCCACGTAATAACTGTGGTGCCTTCTGATGTGGTAATGCTTGGTTGCAGCGATTAAAGCCTCCTTGCAATCGAACTCTTACCTAACCTCCAAGTCCTCCATGTCGTAATCATAGGTTGGCTTCATGATTTCCGAAAATTCATTTGGCTTCCGTATCGTATCCCAATCAATGTCAGAGAAGACAGCAGCCTGGGGGACACCATACGATGTTTGTGCAGCATTACCACCCCTCACACACCGCGTTGGTACACTGTCTGCATTTGTTGCCGCACGTTCATCGTCATTTGTGTCATGATCGTCACTGCTACTGCAGGACACCTCATCGTCTTCAAAACCAGACTCTAGGTGGGCATCCAGTAATACGGGATCGATAGATTCTTCTTGTACGACCGGCAAGGCACGGGATGAACCTACCAAGGTTTGGGGTGCATTTACCGGGGTAACACCTGTAACAGATGAGTCCAGCGCAGGAGTATGACTATCAGAAATGTGGAACTCAAATCCATCTGTGTAAGGACAGCCTTCCCCCACCATCGAACAACCAGTGCTAACATAAACTGCTGGATCCACGGGCGGTGCAGTTCTTGGAACTCTTTCATCAAAACGAAGATTGGCAGTGCGCAACTTAGATGTGATCACGTCCACGTACAATTCCATGGCTGTCATCGTCGGATGTTGTTCGTAGCTTGCTATCGTGCATACCAAGTCTTCATCGTCATCTAATTCGTATGCCATGTACTGAGCCTCTGTTTGATGTTGTGGAAACCTGTAAACAATCTTCCCCACAGCTTGATCTTCGTGAAGCTTCAGTCGAGCATGAATTCTCTCCCGCAAAGCATCCATACTGTTGCAACCTCGTAATTTCAATGCCTTTGAGGGAGGTCCATCGTACATTATCCCCGCATCCCCCTCAACAATTGTACCATTTGAATATATAAACGCAATTAAACTTTTCTTCATCTTCTTACTCTTAGCTGCACAATACTCGCTGCACCCCCACATGGAGAAGTAGTCTCATATACAAATTTTGTTCTCATAAATAAGTATACTAGTATTTAATACTATAATTAAAAATGAACGCGGTGTATTACTATTTTGCAAGGTATTCTATTAATTCTATGAAATAACAGGATTATTTTCTTCGGCCAATCTAAGGTTATTTTTTTTCCTAAACTAATATAAAATTTGACTATATAATTTTACCTATGGTTTTGTTTATCTCTTTCAATCATCATTTTTCTTAGTGATTTTACACAAATTATACTAATTAAATTAGTTAGCCAATCAAATACACTATTTGTCTAATTTTACAACTTTTTTTCTCCGTTCCCACCTACTATGAAATAGCAACCAAAAGTATGTACACATTATTATTTGTTACCTCCATATATATCTTAGTTCTTCCTAAATAAATCAAGGATACCTATATTTTTTTTGGGTACGTTTACTACTCTTCCATCTACAATATCTACTATTTAAATGCAAAAAAATCTAAATTTGTAATAACAGTATCCTACTTTTTCAAGGCTTTTGGTTATATTCACATTTCCCAGGAGCTTTTTTAGTACCTCTCTTATGATACATTAAGATCTCACATGATCCAGTTCTCTTAATATGGCTTTCCCCTAGGTCGTAAGACTTATATTACGACATCCTTCTTTATCTCGTTTGTTATTATTTTAATAGCACACCTATCACATTACATATAAAGTCCTACGACATTTTCATAAATCATAACTTCACATCTTAAATCATAATTTCAGATAATAAATCATAACAAATAAAATAAAATAAATAATTCTATATTATTAATATCATAATATTCTAAATAAATATCTCTACCGAAATAAAAAATATCTTCACTATGACTATATAAACATTATAGTATAAGCATAAAATTTCTAAAAATACTAACCGGTGAGTATTCGGAGAAGCAAACAGAAAAAAACCTCTGCATGAAAGAAAAATTTGTTAGATAATTTAATAATTTCAATCTATAAGTAAAAGTTATTAGATGTTATTGTATCAATTATAAAATTATGCAACAATCACGCTAAAATAAATTTATTTTGTAGGATAATATATTAAAGGGAAAAATAATATTATATAAAGTATTTTATTGATGTATATTCAATTTAAAATATATTGTTCGAATTTTTATATCAATAAAATATTAATGAATGTTAAAAAATACCTAATTTTTATTCCTAACTCATCTCATTGAAACTAAAATATATAATTAGTTATTTCAGTCAGCGTTTTCCATAACATGAATTCCTAAAAAAAAACATATTTGATCATTAAAAATAACTTGACGCATAAAAAATATGATATTATATAAAATTAATATTATTCAATATTTTCTATTTCAACTTTTAATACAATCATTGAAGAAATAAAAAGGAAAATCATCTGCAAGGTACATGAAATGAAAAATAAATTATGTACGGACTGTAAACCCTCCGAGAACTTTAAGTTGATGTATTTTAAACTTAAAATATACTATTTAAAAAGTATCATTAATAAAAACTTAAGATATTATCATAAAGTATAAAATATAATTAATGATTGTAAAAAAAATATTATCAATAACATGTTAGTTTTCTAATAAATATAATATGTTAAACTTTTAATATTTTCTAAATCCTAGATCATCACTTCACATTATAAGCCATAATAATCAAAATAAATTAAAAATTATAATATAAATGTAAAAAATCTACAAACACTAACCAATAAAAATCACAAACTATCACAGATCACATATATTTATAAAATTTTTTCCTAAATCCTAGACCATCGTTTCCCATCATAAATCATAATAATCAACATGAAATATAAATTATAATATACATACAAAAATTATAAAAATATTATCCAGTGAAAAACGTAAACTAACACATATCATATAAATTTGTATAAATTTTTTCTAAAACCTAGATCACCACTTCACATCATATATCATAATAATTAATATTAAATAAATATTATAATATAAATACAAAAATTATCAAAATTTAAGCAAATAAAATTTATAAATTATGACAAAAATTATCATAGATTACATATATTTATATAAAAATTATAAATTATCACAAACCACATATATTTATATAATTTTTTTCTAAATCGTAGATCATTATTTCCCATCGTAAATCATAATAACCAACATGAAATATAAATTATAATATACATACAGAAATTATATAAAAATATCAATCAGTAAAAAATATAAACTATCACATATCATATAAATTTATATAAATCTTTTCTAAATCCAAGATCACCATTTCATATTATAAATCATAATATTAACATAAAATAAATATTATAATATAAATACAAAAAATATTAAAACTTAAATAAATAAAATTTATAAATTATAACAGAAATCTATTCCTAACTCTTTAATCATCACTTCAAATCATAAATCATAATAATTAATCTAAAAAAATATATGACATAATAATAAAAATTACAAATATACTAACCAAATGAGAGTTGACTGGGATCAGATTTGCTCCAAAGCAAAAAATAATTCTGAATGCAATGTACAAAAATAAGAATGGATGATGACTGATGAATGAAAAAGAAAAGCAGACCTGCAAAATGGCTTCTGAGGGTTTGAGAGAGGAGGCTGCTGCGAAAATGCAAGCGACGAAGAGGAGGCTGCTGCGAAAATGTGACCGAGGGTTTGGAGGAGGAGGGAGGCTGCTGCTGCGTTAATATGAAGCAGGGTTTGGAGGAGGGGGGATGGGTATAAATAGGGGGGAGGCGCCTGATGAAATGGCGCCTCCCGTTTGAATTTCAAAATTTAAATTTAAAGGCGCCCTACGAAGGGCGCCAGTCAAAATGGCGCCTCCCTCCTGGAGGGCGCCACCTCAAATGGCGCCTCCAAGGGGGAGGGCGCCACCTCAAATGACGCCTCCAACCTCCAGGGGCGCCAATTTGAATGGCGCCCTGCGTATTCTGGTAATATGTTTCCAACCCGCCGTAAAACGGTAAATTATTTTAAAAATTTGCGTAATTTGGTATTTTAGCCTAAAATTATATATGTATGATTTGTACATGTTTACCTGATTTTGACAATATAATATTTTTCCTAAAATTTTAACAATTGATGAGAAAATAAATTATCTAAAATTTTAACAATTGATGAGAAAATAAATTATATAAATTTGTTCGATCCTTATATAGATTTGAAATGTGAATTGTGATTTAATAATCTTATAATTTTTATTATAATCTTCTTCTTGAATGAAAATTTTGTTATGAATTTTACAATTATTTCATAACCTGTGATAATTATAATTTTTGTAGAGATATATTATTTTTAAGATTTGTTCAGCATGATGTACACAAATTGTACGAAGATTTTGTGTATGATTCATATTGCCTGATTTGCAGAATTCTAAATTAATTTCGATATTTGAATATTATCAAATATTGTCATGTTGCGGCACCGTCTGCTCCTTCCATTCGATAGATAAGAATTTGGTATGTTTTGGCACTGGGTATGTTTTTAATAAGAATTTGGTGTTGTTCGAAATCTACTTGAAGTTTCTGGAGAATTCTTTTTCCAGGTTACATTGCATATGCTTTACTTTAATCTCTTATATTACGGTTTTCATTTCAAGTGCGGTACTCTACAAGTTTGTTTTTCATTATGTTATACACCCACTTGATTATGGAACAACCAGTTGTGCATGTGTATATTGCACCTTCCGCTGCATTTAGAGTTCGATTCTTAATCCTTACATTTGTATATCTAGTAATTTAACCACTCTTACGATTACAAAAAAAAAAAAATTAACAAATCCTTCTGCATAATCATGTGTACTGCATAATGTGAGTTAATCTTTTCGAATTTGTCTGTAAGGTTTAAGCTTTTTCGAAGTTTAAAAAAGTCATAAATGGTGATATCTCTAATTTTACTACTTAATTTTTCTGGAAACTATCAGAAATAGTTTTCAAATTTTTTACTTGTTTTGAATTTTTTTAATAATGATAAGAGCGATCAAGTGATTAGACACACACAAACAACATCTAAAGATCATGAAAGCAAAATCCTTCAAACAACTTCATATATTACTTGAATTAAATATTCTTGATATTTTAAAATACTTTTAAATGAAGGATAATTGTCATTTAAGAAAATGCATTTAACATGGATTATAAACTATTTGCCATTTAAAATATAAATGACATTCAAGTTTTTTTTTTGAAATATTTTTTTGAATTTCAAATGGGTTAATGATATGTTTTTGGAAAAGCATTTTCCTTAAGTATGCATTAATATACATTTAGGATTAATTTAATGCAAAAATCACAATAAAAAGATATATCAAATGGTTCTTTATTTTTTGGCAGTTAAGTTGTAAGTGGGTTCGGTTGACCTAATTGCAAACCCAACAGAAGGGAAGATGACGAATAATGCATGTTTGCACAATTCCACATGCACCAATGCCATACATGTTGCCTTGGCAATATCTGACAATAGTGCAAATTATATCGTTGAGTTCCATTCTTTGGTCTCATAATTATAAGTATTTTTTAAAAGTTTTTTGGAACTAAAAATAATGTAAATTTTTTAATTTTATTATAATGCCCATTTGAAATTTATTTGGATTTGAAATTTTTATTATGATTTAAGCCTGGACATATGTTTATTGCGAAATTTTTTGTTACTATTTGACCTATGAATTAATTTTTCATGCATATATGCATAAAGGAAATATTTAGTAAGAATCAATATAGGCTCATGTTATATACCATAGAATTTTATGTAATTATGAACTCATTAATTGTGAGCTTAATTATATGAAATTTTGTTAATGTTTATTAAAATGTTAGTTAGATTAAAGAAAGTGTTATATTAATAATATTTAAATAATTTATTAGTATGATATTATTCATATAACTTGTTAGTAATAATATGATATAAGATTAAATATTATATTTTTAAAATTTTTCAGTACATTATCAATGTTAGGTTTTAGGAATATAATATTGTCATGACTCATATGATCACGACTGAAGTGAATTCTATTACTAATCTTCACAAGGCTATCTAATCCTATTTTAATCTCATCGTATCATTACTAATAAATAGATTTAGTATAAATACTTCATTATATTATAAAAAGGGTATTTGCATAAAAGTGGCATTATTTAATATTCACAATATTGGCAAAATAACTAAAGAACCCACATTCCTTCTAATCTAGTTTCCTATTTATAGTCATGGTTGCTCATAAACTATACTTAGCATATTCTTCACCTTAAGATATTATTATACAAACATCCAATGTTGGATATCTTATGCACTAACTTCTTGAAGTAGTTTAATACATAGTTGTGCATAAAACAAATTGTGGCACTATTTAAGGGATTTTGGTGAGTTCTAAGAATAGAATGATGCCGAAAAGAATTTTGATACAAACAATAATTGGTTTTGTATTAGAAGATAATATACATACATACATACATACATACATACATACATACATACATACATACATATATATACATATATATACATATATATACATATATATACATATATATACATATATATATATATATATACATATATATATATATATATATATATATATAAGTTCATGATGTATTGCCATTCAAAATCCAAATATAGGAATTGTACTTGTCAATTGATTCATAATCTCTCAAACATAACCAATATGAATTTGAAGCTCCTTTACTTATAGAAGTACATTTTGGATTTGCTGGTTATATTATGGCTGGAATCCCATTCATGGTAATTTGGTGGAATTAGGAAAAGCTATAGATGTTATTATAGGCTAATCTATTGGGGAACAAGGTATTCAACTAATATTAAGAACTTTTTATACCGATGAAATATTTATAGAAGGTATTGTAGAACATGTACAAGCCCCTTTTAATGAAAAAATTAAATTCAACGCAAGTTTGGTTCATCCTACACGTACATATCAAGGGCATCTTATTTCTCTATGCTATATAAAATTAAATGTAACTATTGAAAATGAAGTTATTTTACATAACGTGACTATTCCACTAAAAGTTGTCTATTACTTCAAAATGATCAACATGTACAATTAGAACATGTGATTGTTGAGATTCATGCAAGAATATATACTTTGAATTTTAAAATGGGATTTAAAACCATATTTATAGTAATGTACAGGGAGAAATGCAATAAAGTTACAATGTGTACCATGCACCTACATTTAAATATTATAATGCACATATCATACCAAAAACAAGTCATTTATAGATATTATCAATAAGGTTATGCATGTTTAGTGTAGTCTTTTTTTCACTTCACAAAAATCAAGATCAACTAAACATTCATTCTCATTCTACAAGAGAAATATATATTCTAACCTTTTAGTAAGTAATGATTAAGTAAAGCATAAATTCTTTAGTTCAAATACTTCTAATAGTTAAAAAAAAGTAGGATTCTATATTATTTAGGGCTTAATTAAGGCCCTTGTAATTTTTATGCTATAGGCTTCCATAACCTAGTGGGAGCTAAGGTATATTACCTAGTCAAATATTATGGTTAACTAATTATTAGTAGTTGATGAAAAATTCTCTTAATTTTTATTTTATGATTAAATCCCCTAACTTGTTAAATATTATTCTTTCATTCCAATTGATAAAGATTCATTTTTAAATTATGTTTTAATTCAATTGATTTACTTGATAAATATATTAAAAATAATGCAATTTGAAAAATTTACTAAATACTTTTACTTTTCAATTTCAGTTAGTAGATACAATTTTAAGTCATTTTATTATGTTAATTATAATTACTAAATTAAAAAATAAATAGATTATTTTCTCCTCAATAGATTTTTTTTCAATTTTATGTTATTTAAAATTGGTAGAAATGATAATTTGTGCCATTTGGTGCATTTTGTCAGCTCATTTATCATAAACATTAAGAAATGTCAATCTATTTAAATTATTTAATAATTTTAAGTAATAAAATTTATATTATAAACACAATCATCAAATTTAGTGACTTATTATTTTTCATTAAAAATATTTTCAATTATGAATTAAATACCTTATTGAATTTTTATTTTTGCTTTTTTAAACATGATTTTTATCTTTTTATTACATATAATTATTTTTAATTTAATTATTATTATCAAATAATATTTTAAAAAATTTAATGCAAATTCTGATATAGGTTAATACATCAATTCGCTTAATTTTAAGTCAACTTTAACCTGATCCATTAATCATTTTTGTTAAACAAATTGATATGTTTATAATTGAATTTGTGTAAAGTGTTTCATATTCATGTTGACTAAAAAATTATTGCCATAACAAGATGTAATGTTTTATAATATTTAGGTCAATATAAAATAAAAAAATTATTTGTAATTACCTAATTTTTAAGCTTTAAAATATAAAAGGACCCCTTTTATTAAAAATTCTTTATTACATTAATTATTAGAATAATAAATAATAGGTGAAACAAGTTTGTGCAATTAATAACTTGTTAATCTTAAGATCATTTAGTCAATGATACAATGAACATAGAATTTTCATTAATACAAGTAAAAAAATTTAATAAGGAAAATGTTTTAAAACATACATAATACTTCTTACCAAATAATTATTTCTATTTTATCTTCTTCCTAACAAATTTGACATCTATATATTGTAAGATTTTTTTAATAATATACATGCATTAGGAGTGCAAACAAGTTGAGTCAAGCTGAACATCTACATGTTCGAGTTCAAAATCAATAATATGAAGTGAGCTCAAGCTTGAACTCAATTCGAATACGAACTTAATCGAACTTAAACGAGCCTTATATTTCCTAATCCAAATTTCTAATTGAGCCTCAGTATTCAAATTCAAACTCGAGCTTAGGTTATATTCAATCTTAAGCAAGCCTAAATGGACTTGAAATAGTTTAATACATTTATATTATACATAATATAAAAAATAAAAATATATTTTATATTAAACTCATTTAGGTTCATGAGTAGCTTAAGTCGAATAATAAAAAATTCATACTTAACTTAAATAGTAAATGAGCTCGACTTGTTAAAATTTGAGTTTGAATTAAAATTTTTACAAATCAATCTCAAATTACTCATAAATAACTCAATTCATTTGTACCCCTAGTATGCATATACATACATGCAAACACATATATTTGAAACAAGACATATTAATATACGTTCAATAAATTACAATTATTTGATAACACATACAAACATATGTTGGTATAAATTGGATAATCGGTATTTTTTTTATAGAAAATAATTTTCTTCAATTCAAGTGTTTGTTTAGAAGAAGTTATAATAAAAATTTTAACAAAATTTGAATCACAATAAGTATGCAATCAACCAATTGAAATTTATTTATATTTGAAAAACATATTTTACATCAATTTTAAAAGTTATAGCGTAATGACTAATTTCAAACCATTATAAAATTTTTTAGGTTTTATATAATAAATACTAAATAGAATGAATTTAAGGGAAAATTTTGGAAAAAAATTCTAAAAAATTAACAATAGAGTACGTATAATTTTTTTTATTGACATCAATTTTTATCAAAATAAACCATGGAATATTTTTTTTAATATATTTCGTAAGTGTCTCCAAATTTATTCATTAGTAATTAGACTATCAATTTAATATATATATTAATTATTTTGTAGAGAATAATTGATCAATATTTTCAAGTTATTTTTTTTTAATGTTGGACAATTTATTTTTCTGTTTTAATGAATTCAATTTTTATGATCCACTAAATTTCCACTTCAATTCTACCTAAAATATCAAAAGTATTAGAAGTTGCATAGGTTCCACTTAGCACAAAGTCATGGTTGTCGCTTAATGATATTTTACATTTATTACATTATAAATACTAATAAAATCACATCGAATGTAAATATTTTATTTAATTTTTAATTAATTCAATACAAATTAACAATTATTCCACCACTATAATTTTAAATAAAAATACTATATCCATCAAATAAAAAATTGTATTGATATTGATAAACCAATTGCTTTGTTTATTTCCAACTTTGGTGTCCATTGATAGCATTATTTAATAAATGATTTTATTTTACTAATAGGATAATCCTATTATTATCCATTTTTTTGGGCCCAAACATAAATTCTCCCTCACGTCACTTAACTCTCGTCTAACCATTTGCCTCCGTTTCCTTTGTCCTGTGGCCAAAGATTCAAACCGTTTTTTGTCCAAGTCAATTCATTGGACGGTGGCCAATTTAACAATGTACTAGGGTGTATGACCCTACTTCATTAGCAGGCATAGAAGTCTCCGCCAATTTTTATTTCTTGTTATTCTTTACGCTAATTCAGATTTACTGACAAACAGGCAAAGAAATTAACTCATCGTTCTATTTCAATCAATTTGAGAACAAGACAAAGAGTTAATACGCCCTTTCGATATCGCGATTGAAATATTTATTAATGGTATTTTTATATAGATAGTATTTTTACTTATTTCAATGATTCTCAATACAATAAAAGAGTTTAAGAATTACTAAATAGAGGCCTAAAGTTTCATTCCATTTATAAAAAAAGATTTAATTGAGTATAGAGAATTCAAAGAATTTAAATTAAAATATATGAATTTTTTTTCAAGTGCATATTTTACTCAAATTCTCTCCCAGTGGTACCAAACAATAATATCATTGGAGTAAATACACCAATAACCTACAATATAAAAAGTTGAGTAAGGGGATTGGTGCAATTGGAAAAGAACAAAAATGCAAAATTGAACTAAAATTGGCAAAAGTATCAGATTACTGTATTTTTGAAAATTTATTTCTGTTTTATCGTTGTTTGAAAATATATTACCAAAATATGCATGAGGGGCGGAGGCGCCAGGCCGGATGGCGTCCTCGGGGAGGAGGCGCTAGTCCGAATGACGCCTTCGGTGGGCCTTGAGGGCGCCATCCAAAATAGCGCCCTTACTTTGCAATTTTTTGAAAATAAATAATTTTGATAAATAATTTTGATGTCATTTCAAAATAAAAATTTTAAAAATAAATAATATGTGATTGTGACTCAAAATAAATTTTTAAAAATAAATTACTCATTTCTTAATCATATTTGATATCATAAAAAAATATTTTATTCCACTTTGATATTTAATACATAAATTTATTATAGGAATTAAATAAGAAAGTAGTTAATGATAATAATATATTTAATAAAAATAATAAATATTTGGTAAATAATTAAATATTATTAAAATAAAATATAGGATCAATAAAAAATAATTACATAATTAATATTAATGTCTCTCAAAATTTGATCCAATGACACTTAATATTTATCATTTTTCAAAATTATATACTTTCACCGTTCGAAATTATATTAGTAATTATTTAATATGTTATTACACATAAGAAAATTTATTGAATTATTCAATAATATTCTTTATATACAAAGTTGAAGATTGTTAAAAATGAAAAGAAATATAACGAAATAAATATGTTTCTTTTTATTTTGTATTTATTCCAATAATATTCTTGGTACTTTCTATTTATTTCAATAAAATTATTTTTATTTTGTAACAAAATAAATACAAAATGATGAAGTTGAAGATAGTTGAAAATTAAAAAAAATGTGGTTATTTCATTGCAATAATCGTTTCATTTTGTAATGAAATTAAAATTATAACATGAATTAATTCTTTTTTATTTCGTCACAGTGATAAAATATTTTGACAATGAGAGGCAAAAGTACCGATTTACTATTTTTTTAGAAACTATTTTTCATTTTACAGTTCTTTCAAAATATTTTATCAAAATACGCACAGCGGTGGAGAGACGCTAGACGAAATGGCATCGTTGACGCTCGAGGGAAGGGATGCCAGGCAATATAGCGCCTTTGGCCTACGGCACCTCGCTCCTTTTTTCTAAGTTAATTAGCCGGTGACCGTGTCTATTGTGGATCCAAAAGACTTGGATTTTGGTATTGTACATGACCAGCATCCCCATCTACGTTGACAATTGTGCTACGTGTTTTGACCTCAATATTTGCTGGACTCAACTTATAACGTATTGAATAAACATAGCATTTAATGTCATTTACAAGGATGATGGTTATTTATCCTTCAAATATTATAATTAATATTATTAATTTTTTTATATTTATTATAACTATTTATTCCTTTCTTCACTAATAATATTAAAATAAATAATAAGAAAAAAATTTAATTAAAAAATAATTATATATTTCATATTATGAAGATAAAATTTATTAATTTATTTTAATATTGTTTATTTATTTTAACATGGTAAATAAATAAAAGAATAGATAATTATAACAATTGCGAAAATAAAAAATTAATAATGTTAGTTATTAAATTTGGGAGATGTCATTATCATTACTTTTATAAAAAAATTAAATATTATAATTATTTTAAAGTTTATTATTTTCTATTATTTATATATTAACTTAAAATTTGGGAGATGTGCCTTGACCGCCCTCAGAGGCGCCATTTGGTTTAGCGTCTCTCCGTCGCTGTGTGTATTTTGGTAAAATATTTTGAAAGAACGGTAAAATGAAAAATAGTTTCTAAAAAAATAGTAAATCGGTACTTTTGCCCAACGAGATATGGAACATGGAATAATCCTTATCATTAGAAAAAAATAAACACACATTATTTTAAAAAATTTGTAATTAATTTATGTTTATTAATAATTTATAATAATTAAAGTTATGAAAATAAAATACCAGAGGAGAGAATAAAATTCTAGTTAAAAGGATGTTATTAGAAAAAATTGCATATATTTGATGCGTTATATGAGAATTGAATTGATTGTGTATTTGTGAGAAGAATTGGTAATTAAAATCGATGTAAGTACCTACGCAAGAAGATAAAAATGTCATAATAATCAAAATCATCCTAAATGTTGATGTTTGGCAATAAAGTAGTAAGATAGATGTGCATAAATATACAATAAATACGAAAAAGAAAGCTAATGTCTACGTAAGTGATGTCCAGTCTCACATCCAGAATCGGTAATATGATAGTCATATCTATTAACCCTCTGTGCAAGCTCAGGAGTCACATCTCTGGTGTTTATGGCTCCTTTACCTCCAGCTCCCGCTCTGCCTATGTCTCTGGCTCCTGCTCTGCCTCCACCTCTACCTCTATCTACAAGCACTGAGTCATCTGTCATCATGCCACCAAGTGTTGATCCTTGATTCTAAGTATGTAGATCAAATGCAGGATGATATAGCTGTGATGGACCAGCATCACTAGAAGGAAAGACATGGAATGAATATGAAACTCCTAGTATATGTGGAAATACCTGAAATGAGGATGGAACACCATGAGTAAACTGGTACATCTGGGATGATGATGGACCATATAGTGTAGCCGGGAATATGGTGAAGGATGAAGGATCACCAGGTGCAATAGGGTACATATAAGATAAGGCAGTCATATATGGCATCATCATCATGGTGTCCTGGGCAGTCGATGGTGGATTCTGTTGCACTATCAAAATGGACGAAACATCAGCCTGCGACGTAGGTCGTGGAGCAGTGCGACAACTTCGATGAGAACGAGGCTGATCATGGTCACCCTTCGCAAAGTCTGGGATATGATAGGCATGAGGAGCTAGCTCCGCATGTGAGTTAATAATCACATGATCAACCTCCTGAATGGCATGAAGGATGGAGTCCGTCGCTGATCTAAGCGCATCGAAGGTGAACCTAGACTGCCCCTCAAATGTAATGAAGTCCTGTAGTGTGGACACCTTATCTACCTGCGCAAATTTTTGACATTAAAGTTAGTTACAATACTAATGCACAAGAAGAAAATCAGACACAAAAAACTAGCACGCAGTATTACCACAAGGTCTAGTGCTTCCCCAACGGATGTAATAAATCGCCTAATAACTCGTCTGTACCATGCCATGTACTCGGACCGTAGGCATAGGACTAGTCGTGTGGTCAGCTCGGCGATAGCGCACAAGTCTCGCCGGATATCCCAGAATGCAATGTACGGTTGATGGCGGATGTGCCACTCTTCATCATGCCGACCGGACAAGTGAAGGCAATGGACCTCCGCCACTTGCTTTGGTGGCTCAGGAATAAGCTGGCGAAGTCCAAATTACTGTAAAACCCTATCTGGTTGGTGCCACTTAACAATCTGAAAGTGTATAAGTGGCACCACTGCTGTCCATATGTCACTCCCGTCAAAACAATACTGAGGAAGTGATGCGGTGACCACCTCAGTGTACGGGATCCAGGTGATCTGAAATTACACATTTATATTGTCATTTAAATGCGACAATGAAATGGATAAAGGAATGAAATAAAAATATACATTATCCCCTTCATACTTAGTTGAGACGAAGACGGTCCAGCACGTATCTATAATAGGGTAGGCTGTGTGCCGGACTATCTTGGAACATCTTTTAATAGTGTCACCTACCAAGTACAATAACTAAGTTAAACAACTTAAAAGTCAACTTAATTACAAGTGTAAATTAAAAAATTTTCTAACCTGCGGGCTAGGGGGCCAATCCCTGCATCCCCCTCTGGTATGTCTGAAATGATAATCGCAGGGGCGATAGTGGAAAATCTATCCTATGCCCAAAGCTGCAGTAGTAAGCAACACCCCCTATCTCCCTGTAATCTGGAGTAGTGGCCTTACAGAGTTCTCTGTACAGATAGGCCAGGCAGGCAGATCCCCAACTATACGTCCCAGCCTCATGGAAGTCTCCTAGCAAGGGTAAGTGCATGAGGTGGACATACATGCCAGAGTGGTCTGGAAACAATGTCCCACCAATGAGACGCAAAATGTAGGCCTGGGTGAATCTCTGCAATGTCACCTTATCCGTATCATCTGGAAGATAAGTGAAATGCCTCTCCAACCAACTCATCTTCAATCGCCCCCCTCTGATGACATTCTTGTCCACCGATAACTACAATCCCAGGTACTCCTCTATCAGGGCTCCCCATCCCCACATAGTGGGGCCTGTCACTGCTCGACCATCAATGGGTAAAGCGAGCTAAAAAGCCACATCCTGCAATGTAATAGTGGTCTCCCCCTGCGGCATGTGAAAAGTGTGTGTTTCCGACCTCCACCGCTCTACAAAAGCACTAATCAACTAATGGTCAATCAGCATAAACTCGCACATTGTCAGGCCGTAAAAACCTGCCTCTCATAACAAAGGGACAATTAACTCCGGCGGCTGCTGGTGATAGTAGTGATGAGCCCGTTGAATCCTCAGCGCATGGTCAGGCTGCAAAAAAAAAGATTAATAATTATTACGTCTGACAATACAGAAAAAGTTTAACCAACTTTAAGATCTAACTATTTCCATACATGGCCTGCCCAAATCGACTGGGATATGTGTGAGTCCTGAGCCATCAGAAGTGAAGGATCCCGTGGTCCAAGATCAACATGTCGGGAAGTGGATGCCATCTGCCAATATAAGAATTACATTAGGATGGAATTTAGACACACACTAATATAACTTTCACCTAACCCCTAAAACCTATTTTAGAATACATTTCTTTATCTCGTTTGTTTTTCTTTTAATAGCATAACCTATCACAGTACATATAAATTTTTATAAATTTTTTATAAATCATAATTTCACATCGTAAACCATAATAATCAATATAAAATAAAAAAATTATATTATTTATATCATAATATTCTAAACAAATTTCTCTACCACTATAAAAGATTTTTTCATAATGACTAATAAAAATTATAATACAAACACAAAATTTATAAAATATTAACCAGTAAGCATTAGGAAAAGCAAACAGAAAAAAGCTTCTGCATGAAAGAAAATTTTGTTAGATATTTTAATAACTTTAATCTCTAAGTAAAAATTATTACATATTATTGTATCATTAAAAAAATTGTGCAAAAATCACGCTAAATTAAATATATTTTACAAGACAACATATAAAAGGAACAAAAATAATAACATAGATAAAATTTTATTGATGTATATTTAATTTTAAATATAGTGTTTGAATTTTTTTATCAAGAAAATATTAATAAATTTTAAAAGAGAATTAATTTTTATTCTTAAATACTTTTATTAAAACTGAAATATATAATTAATTATTTCAATTAACGCTTCCCATAACATTAATTTTTTAAAATTATTTTAATATAAAAATAAAATATGTTACATTATATCAATATTATGTAATTATCCTATTGTTTAAATCGTAAATAATATAAGCCAAAATAAAAAAATTATAGCAAAATAAATTAAAAAATGAGAAGTGCTATGTGAAAGGTAAAGTAATAAGTGTTAAAAATTAAATATATAATCAATTAATTTTATTAAATAATATATTTGATTATTAAAAATAATTTTATGTCAAAAAAATAAATTGTATTATATTTATATTATTCAATATATTGCATTTGAACTTTTAATAGAATGATTGAAAAAAGAAAGGAGAAAAAATTAAATAAAGTAGATGAAATAAAGAAAAAATAATGTACGAACTGTAAACCCTTGGAGAAGTCATAGTTGATATATTTTAAATTTAAAACATAATATTTAAAAATTATTATCAACAAAAATTTAAAAAAAATTATATAAATAAAATTTAATTTAATTACTAAGTATTTTTTAAAAAAATTTAATATGAAATTAATTATTTTTATTAATAAAATGTATATTAAAGCTTTAATTTATTTAAAATATTATAATAAGCTAAAAAATTATAACTTATTATATTTATGTTAATTAATGATATTGATATTTTAAACCATAAACAATACGAGTAGATATAAAAAAAATACAATAGAGTAAATAAGAAATAAACAATACGTACGGTATAAAGTAATAAAAAATTAATTGTATAATAAATTAATTAATTAAATGAATTATATAATTTATATAGAATACATTTATAATCAAAAAAATAATATATCTTACTGTTAAAAAATATTGGTGCATATGATTTAAATACCATGAGTTAACAAAAAAGAATAACAAAAATGTACAATAAAAAAGATAAAATAAATAGAAATAATGCATAAAATATCAATTCTTTGCAAAATACCATCAATTGATATTTACTTATTTTGATATATATTATTCTATAATTAATATAAAAATATTGATCAATAGGATAATATATTCTCGTAATAATCAACATATAATAAAAATAATCTTATTTTTATCATATCCTATATCCTAAAAAAAATTATATTTTAAAAATATCTAAACATAATTTTTACCTAAATTGTAAATTTTATTTTAAGACACTTTTCTTTATCCCCTTTGTTCTTCTTTTAAAATCACAAACTATCACAGATCATATAAATTTGTTCAATTTTTTCCTAAATCCTATTCACAGCATAAATCATAATAATTAATATAAAATAAAATTTTTTCCCCCAATGTAAAATATATTCTTATAATAACTAATAAAAATTATAATATAAATACACAAATTATAAAAATACTAACTAGTAAAAATCACAAACTATCACAGATCATATAAATTTGTACAAATTTTTCCTAAATCCTAAATCATAATTTCAAATCATAAATCATAATAATCAACATAAAATAAAAAATTTTCTCCCACTGTAAAATATATTCTTATAATAACTAATAAAAATTATAATATAAATACAGAAATTATAAAAAAATTAACCAGTACAAATCACAAACTATCACAAATCATATAAATTTTTATAAACTTTTCCTAAATCCTAAATTATAATTTCATATCATAAATCATAATAATTAACATAGAACAAAAATTTTCCTACCACTATAAATACAAAAATTATAAAAATACTAATCAAGGAAGAGCAAAGAAAGAAGATCAGATCTACTCCAAAAAAGAAAATATTGCCAGATGAAATGTATAGAAGTAAGAAAGGATGAAAATTTGTGAATGAAAAAAAGGAAAATGTTGCGAACAGTTGGGAAAAGAGAAGGGAAGAGAGGCTGCGAATAGGCTGCGAAGTAGGGTTCTTCTGGCTGCGGAGAGGAAGGAAGAGGGGCGGGCAGGAGGCGCCAAATGAAATGGCGTCTCCCAAAAATTTCAAACTCTAATGACACCATCTTGAATGGCACCATTCAATGGCGCCTTCAAGGTGAATGGTGCCAAGTGGGATGGCGCCTTCAACCTTAGGGCGCCATTTCTGCAAGTTGCACGTGCTCCAAAGGCATCAAACAGTGTGGCACCTCCAAGCCCTATGTACGCCATTCAAAATGGCGTCCTGCGTACTTCGGTAATATGTTTCAAAACCACAGTAAAATAGAAAAAAGTTTACAAAATATAAATACTTCGGTATTTTAGTTACTAAAATTCTACCCTGATAGCAACCAAAGCTGAGGTCATACAGTATTCATAATTATAAAATATTTTATTTGTCCAATTATAAATATAAAGAGTGTAATGGAAATAATATCATCTATTAAAAAGAAAGTTATTTTTTCAAATTTTGTAATATTATGAATTATTTATTTAATTTTATACAAAACTTCTTTATTTATATAATAATAAACGAGATTTTTTTTCTAAAAAAAAGTCTTTCATAAAAATAAACTGGACCTTGTATTAAATAAGAAGTTGCTGATAAAAAAACGGGGAATTAAAACGGAAGAATCTTTGGAAAATCTTTATTTCATTTTAGAAAAATGTGAAAAAACATATACACCTTCTTTATTTATTTCATTCGCCCATTTTACAGTTTGTTCTTTCTTTGTCCGATGACTTGACATAGTAGATAGAAAAATGCAAGTTTGCTTTGTGCTCACCACAAGCAAGTTATACTTTCAAGAACTTATGTCGCCTTTGGTCAGACAACATTTGATACAATTTTTATAAGTGGCTGGTAACGGAGTCTTTTCAATTGTATTTTTATAATGTATCTCGAATGATTTAATTGTTCTATATTTTAGAGATTTTGTCTCAATTTATCCATTGTAAATCGTTAAATCGTTGATCTAGCGTAACAATGTATTTTACGACGATATGAATTGATTCATCTAATTATGAATATTAAAAAAGGGCCAACAGACATAGGCAAAAGTGGTTGAATTTGGACTCCACAATTAAGAGGTCCTAAATTTGAAACCCACCATCCCCATTTAATAGATGAAATATGAATTCTATGGCAACTTTAAAATCCTGGATAAGTTTAGCAAGAGTTTTGGACTTTCCCTGCTTTCAGGATGGGAAGCTCCTCCAACACCTAAACTTTTAAAGATTAAAAGGTATATATTAAAATAAAATCATTATGATTCTCTTTAAATATGAATTGAAATTCCCTCAACTTTCCTAATATTTAGAAATTAGTTAAATGTTTAATTGAGCTAAAAAATATTTTTCAAATAAGTATCAGATAAAATTCAAAAAATCTCTTCATCATATTGTTCTCTATAAAATAATACAATATAAATTACATTATTTACAACAAATGTTATATTATTAATCCTTGGGTTGGATCTTGTGGGGCCAGTTGCCCCCGACAAACAAATATGTTTTTATTAATGTTTTAAAATCCGACTTGCCCACTAACCCGGTAAAATAATCGAGTCAAATTTGGATTTATCTAATTAATTGAATTGGATGATTGAATTAATTAATATATTTTTAAATGTATAAAATTATATATATATTATATATACATATAAAAAATTAAATTTATTTAACTAAAATAACAAGTAAAAATCAATCTTGTAATAATTACGATCATTCTATACAATTTTAAAATTACATATTAAAATTTATACTTTATTTCAATTTATTGAAAATTTTGAATTTATTATTATAAATATAAACATCAATTACAAAATAAGAATGATTCAATAATATATTATAAAAAATAAATATTTAATTATATATTATTATTAAAAAAATTCATTTGATCTTTTGTTTGAAAATTAGAAATAATATGGTTTATATAAACAAAAGGTGTACATGTATTAAGACACATGCTATCACACGTGGCTACAATGCAGAATTTGGGCCACAGCGTTCTGTTTTTTACACTTACGAAGGTAATTTTGCTATTTTATTGTGGCACACGAATCATTTGATATACCCGTTTAAGCTGATTCAAACCGATCCAAAATGATTTAACCATGGATTTCTAGCATTACTTGTTTGATTTCAAAACACTAGTTTTTACACATACACACACATATATTGCTCTTATAATTTATTTTTACATCAGTTAAAAAAGAAATTTTATTTTAATCAATTATAAAAATATTTAAAACTCATTAATAATACACAAGAACAAACATAAAAAGATATACTCAAATAAATTAAAATTTATTTTTATTTGAATGATTAAAATTTTTATAATAATTTCATTTTTATTTTATATATAAATATCGCCCCACTATTTAAAAATTTTGAATCCGCCACTATTAATCCCCAATTGCCAACTATGTTTGGTAGAATTATTCTTGAGTTTAATCAACCTGAGTCTTTGGGAAATCCTTATTTTAGTAAAAATGTGAAAACATATACACCTTTAACTTGATTATTCAATCAGTCTGTCATTAAGACGACTACCAAATATGTATATTTTGTCATTCTTTCTCTTTTCCAACAATAAAAGAAGTTTAATATTTTTTAAGAATATATTCCCACGTTATAAAAATTTATAACATCTTTTACATTTAATACAATCTTCGTAAAGTGGATGGCAATTGGTTCTTTTCACCTGCACTTTTGGACTGCTGCTGGGATGATATATTTGTTTCTTCCCTTTGGAAATGTTGCTACGATCATCATGTTCATGAGGAAATTTCAATTGATTTGTTGACCTTACGTAGGAATACAGGCTAGGTAGACTCAATGATTTTTGTAACTTGGTTGTTAGCATATTATTATTATTTAATCTTTGGTGATGTGATATAATTTTATAAATTGCAAGTCAATTTTATAACTTACTTGTGAACGTATTTATCATTACATATATTGAGTAGATCGAAATTGGTGATTTTGGTGACTTTTGTGAATGTGAATATATTATTATTTATTTTGGTGCTATTTTCTGGTTCGAACTTTAATGTTATATGTATGTATTAAATGAGTTGCGATTTCTATCTAATCTAGTTGTTATAAATTTAGATGTAATCATTTTGTTATTAGGTATTATTAATTTTGGTCAAAATTACAATGTCCTCTTTAAAAATCAGAAGCCATTTGGCAGAGAATCTAATATTTTGCGGCCAATTAGTGTACATTTCTCTCATATTTATCTTTTCAAATTGTCATGGGACAAATCCAATTTCAGTGGTCATGTACCATAGAACCTTATTATTTTGTAATAATTTACCCTAGCAGGTCTAAAAACAAATTTTCATTTTATCTTTAAATAAATTTATTTTTAAAAATAGTTTTTGATTATAAATAAAAAATTTTCATTTTATCTCATTTTTAATTCATATTTTAATTATATTTATGTCATTATTAATTCTATCAAATTTAGCAAAAATTTTAATAAAATTCATTTCATCTGAGTTACAATATATATTATATAAAATATTTATCCACCTTTTAATATTATATTTATTATAATACCATTAAAATTTACTTTTTACTTGAATTCTATACATTTTTCAATAAATTTCAAACAAAATGATTCCTTAATAAATAAATTAAAAATATTATTTTGATAAAATTTTTAAATAATAAAATTTATTTATAAATAAATTGAAATTATTTTTATTAAAATAAAATAAAATTAATTCTATAAAAATTATACGGAAACGAACCGTTGGTGTAGTTTCTATATTCCATGGCCACTTGCTGGGTAAAATGACGGCGGAGATCATCATGAGTTATGACAGGATGATCTTGGGCTTAAGCCCGTGAGGTATATCGATCTTGGGCTAGCCTGTCTGACATTTGAGAGTACGCCCAAGTTTATAGGCAAATTGAAGACAAGCCCAAAATTTTGCACCCATTATATAATTTACTTATTTACAAAAAGAGTTATGCTAATGTGATATACTTATGACCAATAAGAGTTCTATTAAATTGACTAAAACATTAAGTTAGATTTCTTTTGTCGTTACTCTGTAATAGGTACAAAGGAAGATACAGAGCAGATACAGAGACAGAATTGAAAATAAGACTTAGGATGTGTTTTTATTTTTTGTTTTTAAAAATTGTTATTGAAAGTTACTTTGAAAAGTTATTCTTTTTGTTTTTAAAAATTAGTTTTAAATTCAAGAAAAATAATGAATAAATAATATTTAGTAAAGTAAATAAGAAAAAAATTTATTTAGTTACAAAACTACTATAAAAAATGAAAAAATAAGTTCAAAAAATATTTAAAACTTGTTTTTTTTTTATTTCTAAAACAAGAATTTCAGAAAAAATTTAAAAAAAGATTTTAAAAATAATTTGGAAAATATAATCTTTAATTTTAAAAAACATAAAACTATTTTTAAAAACAATAAACAAATATACCCCTAATTAAGCACACCTAAACAAGCAAGAAACACAAAACACAACAAAACCTAGAGATCTAAAAACGAACAACACACATTTTTTGCAAAGAGGATCTAAATAATCTTGTTCCGGTGGCTAATCCAAATTTGTAGAAACAAGCCTATGCATTTTTATTTATTTATTAATTTTTTTAAATGAATTCTATAGTACTCCAAAAGTTTCAAAATCTAGAATGATGTGGTGAATCTAGAAACTGTTAAATTGAAATTATTTAATTTCATTTATTAAAAATGAATAATTATGATTGAATAATTTAAATTTAATAATGATAAAATTTATCATATTACGTCAAAATTTGAAATTCTAAGCATATCATAATAAATCTTTTTATGCTTTTTTTATAATTTTTTTGTAGGAGATACCGAAGAAGAAGTGCACTTATCACTTTTTGGATGAAATTAAATTTGACTCTCCTGAATTATAAGAACTGGAACCATTTTTCATAGTGGAGAATTTGCTGTGTTGCCTTTTAACTTTGAAAGAAAATTTCAGCTTAATCATACCTGAAAAACATTAGGATACCAACAAACGACAGTAAGTTAGAATTGAGTTACAAAATTATATATAACATTATGTATAGGAGTATCTTTGATCATATATGATAAGTAAATAAATTAGAACTAGAAAAGAAAAATAGGTCAATTGAGAAAATGAGGCAATAAAAAGGAAAATTTTTGTGAAAGAAGTTATGCTAGAGTTTTATCCGAAATGTTCAGAGGTCCAACCCAATCTGACATTAATGGACTTGGACTTTGAGCTCATAATCCAAATCCAATGGGGGGATTAAACCAGTGGCCTAGGATGCTAAACTCATGAATTCTGGACCTTATAATCTTTTTCCTTCTTGTATCGAGGTTCTTAATATCCTGGGGGATAAATTTTAATTAAGGAATGGTAATTCGTGTTCTGACCGGTGATAATTCGAATAAATTAAATTTGAATCGGACCTAAATAATAATCATATTAGATTGAGTCAACTCATTTATTAAATAAGTGAAGACAAGTTAACTTATTTAGTTCATTTAATAATTTTAATTAATAAAATTTATATTATAAAATTATTTATTAAATTTAAATATTTATTATTTTACATAAGAATATTTTTAATTATTAATAAGATACTTTTTAAACTTTTATCATTATTTTATTAAAATATTAATTTTATATTTTTATTGTATATAATTATATATAATTTTAATTATTAATTATTTTTCAAAAAATAAAATTTTAATATAAATTCTTAAATTAGTTGATATATTATTTTATTTATAATTTTAATCCAACTCATTTATTATTCATATTAAATAGATGAATTTATTTATAATTATAAATCCATGAATTTATTTATAATTCAAACTTATATAAATTTAACCTGATCATGCGAAAGAATTTTGAATTTGTGCTAATTTATCGTACTATCTCAAAATCGCACCTCTTGGCTGTGTTATGGTATGTTTGGATGGAGATGAAAATAGAGAGGGAGTAATTGGGGGTGAAAGGAAATGGAGGAGAAAAAAAATTGGAGGTGAAAATAATTTACCTTATGGTATTTGGAATGAGTGAAATGGAAGGGGAAGTAAATAGGAATGAAATGAATTTTCTTTGTTTGGAATGGGTGAAAAAAGGGGAGGGAGGAAATGTGAATGAATAAAATGACTAAAATATCCTTTTAATATATTATGGTGAGGTAGTTATAATGTTATTTAATAAAATTAAATAAAAAATAATTTACAAATAAAGAAAATTATCTTTAATTTTTTTCTTATTACTTACATATTTATATTTATAATTTTAAATTTCATATAATTAATAAATTTTAAAAATTTACACTATAGCTTGCTTTCAATACATTGGATAAATAAAATTTATAAACTTTTTCCACTAATACTAATAACAATGCACATGTACATTACATTTATCAATTCAATTTTTTTGCTTCAAAAATACATCGGTATTGAGCATCTTCCTATTCCAGAGGGCTTCCCGTCCACCAATGGGTGTGTTTCTGCCACAACTGACGCCCTTCCACCAACCGTAACTCCACAAGAACGACAAATTTGAAGTGCAAGACATACCTACAACTCTGGGTGACCGGATTTGTTGGGGAGGAAGATTCTTCGGTGGCGTTGACAGCGCTTCTATTAAACGTAGTTGTAGCACAGACAACAAAGGGAGACGCTTTATTTCAACACAAAGGCAGCAAAGGAATGATGAAGCAAAACTCTTTTTACGCTTGATTTTCACCTCACTTTTGGGGCATAAAAATAAGTGAAAACAAGTTAACTTATTTAGCTCATTTAATAATTTTAATTAATAAAATTTATATTATAAAATTATTTATTAAATTTAAATATTGATTATTTTACATAAGAATATTTTTAATTATTAATAAGATACTTTTTAAACTTTTATTATTATTTTATTAAAATATTAATTTTATTATATATAATTATATATAATTTTAATTATTAATTATTTTTTAATTAATTTTTAAAATTTTAATATAAATTCTTAAATTAGTTAATATATTATTTTATTTATAATTTTAATCCAACTCATTTATTATTCATATTAAATAGATGAATTTATTTATAATTATAAATCCATGAATTTATTTATAATTCAAATTTATATAAATTTAACCTGATCATGAGAAAGAATTTTGAATTTATGCTAATTTATCGTACTATCTCAAAATTGCACCTCTTGGCTTTGTTATGGTATGTTTGGATGGAGATGAAAATAAAAACGGGAATAATTGGAGGTGAAAGGAAATGGAGGGAAAAAATTAGAGGTAAAAATAATTTATCTTGTGGTATTTGAAATGAGTGAAAATGGAAGAGGAAATAAATAGGAGTGAAATGAATTTTCTTTGTTTGAAATGAGTGAAAAAAGGGAAGGGAAGAAATGTGAATGAGTAAAATGACTAAAATATCTTTTTGATATATTATGGTGAGATAGTTATAATATTATTTAATAAAATTAAATAAAAATAATTTACAGATAAAGAAAATTATTTTTAATTTTTTTCTTATTACTTACATATTTATATTTATAATTTTAAATTTCATATAATTAATAAATTTTAAAAAATTTACACTCTAGCTTGCTTTCAATATGTTGGATAAATAAAATTTATAAACTTTTTCCACTAATACTGATAACAACGCACATGTACATTACATTTGTCAATTCAATTTTTTTTGCTTCGAAAATACATCGGCATTGAGCATCTTCCTATTCCAGAGGGCTTCTTATCCACTGATGGGTGTGTTTCTGCCACAGTCGACGCCCTTCCACTAACCGCAGCTCCACAAGAATGACAAATCCGAAGCGTAAAACCATAGTAACAACAAATCCAAACCGTAAAACATACCTGCAACTCTAGGTCACCAGATCTGTTAGGGAGGAAGATCCTTTGGCAGCGTTGATGGCGCTTCTATCAAACGCAGTTGCAACACGGACAACGGAAGGAAACCTCTACTTCAACACAAGGGCAACAAGGAAATGATAAAGCAAAACTCCTTTTACGCCTGATTTTCACCTCACTTTTGGGATGTAAAAATTACTGGTGGACCCCACACGAAATTTCATTCCAGTTCACCCCTCACTTTTCACCTCGGGCCCAAATAGGCAAAAATTTCAATTTCACCTTCAATTTCACCCCTTTCGTTATACCCCTCGCCTCTACGCCTGTTCTAAACATACTATTAGTTTCAAATGGGAAGGGGAATTACTATGGTGTGGGTATGGTTGGCCCATGAAAACAAGATCGCCCTCCACATCCAAGGGCCAAGGGTCATCGGTTTGATTTGATTTAATAATTTTTTAATTCAAATAAAATTTAATTTAATTTAATTGTAATTTTTATTATATATTTATTTATATAATATAATACATAATTAAAAAATTAATTTATTTTTAAAATTTTAAATTTCTATTATTCAATAATTTATAATTATATTAAATATTATATTTTATATTACTTGATATTTAGAGCTAAGCATGAACCCAACCCAAATTTTATTTTATTCTAAATAAATTATGTTTAATAACATCAAATTTTGATTTGATTGAATTTGATTTTATGAATAAATGAAAACACTTACTTTACCATGAGGGAGAGAGATAAAAAAATTGTACAATGAACTCTACTTTTTGGAGACTCACATGCTCCCTCATTTAATTTTGTGTCCTTTTATCTTCCTTTATGCATAAGAATTTCTTTTTGTGATAATTTTATATGAATAATGTTTTGTACCAATTCACTGAGAGGTTATTACTTATAACTAGAAACAAACTTGTTTTGCACCGATTAATTTCCCAACAAAGATTATGTATATTATTTAATTATTGTTGAAAGATAATTAGAATTTAGAAATAATAGGAAAGTATAAATTCTAAAGAGAACTCTAAATATATTATTGTATAATATATTGGTTGAATATAATGAAAAAATTAACTCTAATGCTCTATTTATATAGTTTCTAAGAAATATAAAGATTCTAATATCTTTTAACATTTAGTGCAAAATGAGCAAGCTCAAACCCATAATATAACATAGAATTTGAAGTGGAAAATTGAGAAGCAAAAAATTTCAGAATGGAGTGAGACTATAAATTCTTGAGGGATTATTAAGTGAAATTGGTCATAATAGGGGGTCATTTGGTTTGTAGCAACAACATAGAAAATTGGACTTCCCAGGATGTAAACTACCATAGAGTTGTTTGGTTGCGCAAATGGGAGGAAATGGATTTTCTCAGGAACTTGTATTTTTCCCAAAACACAGGAGATCACTTACCCACTCCCCCTGGGTAAGTTTTATTGCGTACATTTTCAATTAATTCATAGATAAAAATGACCATGTTAAAATTACTTAATATCAATTTTGCCCTTTTAATTGAATATCAGGTTTCACTTCTTTGTGTATGTCGTTATTTTTTGAACATCTCCTATCTCCCCTCAACCCTAGTAGCAGTTTCTAACAACGATACTAGTGATTTCTAGTTCTCGAACTTCTCTCATCTCCTCTCAACCCTAGCAGCAGTTTCCGGCAACAATATTAACGATTATGGTAAGCCTTGATGACCTTGCTCATTATATTTCTTCTTTTTCTATTATGTAAACTACAGCTTTCATAATTGAAAAATTTTATCCTACCTGACTTTCCATCAAAGAAAAGGAATTGTAGCGTCGGAATACGAACAGTAATGAAAAAATGGTAGAATTTGACAAAAAAAGGGTGTAAGCTTATGATTTAGCAAATTAGGATGTTTAATCCACCCCCCATGGCAGAGCTTCTAAGAGGTTATGGATATGATATCATTGTTGTTTGCCTCTTGACTACCTTTAAAAAGATGAATGGTGTTTGTTGAATTCAAATTACTAAAAGTGGCTGACCATATTTTCATTGCTCTTATAATTTATAACATTCTTGCATGTAATTTGCCTATGTCATACAGTTATGGCTCACTTATCATTGAGTAAAAAGAAGAAGATTGCTACTACATGTATTGTGTTATACACATAGATGATGCTCATAATTTTAGAGGCTATTGCTGAATTTATATATCTTCTATCCTTTTTGGACATTAGATTGTCCAAGCCTATATCCTATATATTTAACAGTTGTGTTGAAGAAAGATATTATGCTAGGCTTTTAAATCTCAAGCCAATGATTCAAGAAAGTGACTTAGCATGCTTGGACAACCTTAGGATGAATAGAGCCTATTTTTTTGAGTTATATGATATACTTAGAGATGTTAGTAAGTTACAAGGAAATAGGAATACTAGTTTAAAGGAGATGGTTGCTTTATTTCTATTCACACTTTCTCATGACACAAAAAATCGAAGAACTCGACTATATTTTAGGAAAAGTGTTAAGACAATATCTAGGCACTTCAATTCAATTCTCCACACTATCCTTAGATGCCATGATATTCTACTAAAGAAACTTGAGCTAGTGACAGAGAATTGCCAAGATAAGAGGTGGAAATGGTTTAAGGTAAGTTAGAATTTTTAGAAAGATTAGATGAATGTGTAAATATTTATAAATATATATAGTATCTATTAATAAGTTATATATATACACACTGCAGAATTGCTTAGGTGCTTTAGATGGAAGTCATATTAAGGTTCATGTTAGGGATAAAGATAAAGCTAGATTCAAGAATAGAAAGGGAGAACTCACTATTAATGTGTTAGCTGTGTGCACACGGGATTTGTAATTTATTTATATATTGCCTGGTTGGAAGGGGTCTGCATATGACAATAGAGTGCTTCGAGATGTACTTTCTAGAAAAAATACTTTAATAGTTCCACAAAGTAACAATATAGATATCTTGACATTGCTCAATTTAAACTAAAGAGCTTATTTGTGATAAAACTACTTAACACTTATCTTAGTTAATTATAGGCAACTATTGTTTGTGTGATGCCAAATATATGAATTGTGAGGGATTTTTAACACTATTTAGAGGCCAGAGATATCATATAAGTGTGTGAAAAAGTGATGCTCAACCAATATCTGCTAAGGAATATTTTAATATGAAGCATTTTCAAACAAGAAATGTTATTGAAAGATATTTTGGATTGTTAAAAATGAGATGGGGTATTCTAATATATACAACTTGGTACCCTAGGAGAACTGTGGGTAGAATTATCTTAACTTGCGCATTAATGCATAATTTTATTCAAACATACATGAGTGTGGATCCCATGGAGCCCTTGCTTATGGATGGTGAGGAAGAAGAAAATGATGAACTTAATATTGAGATTATGGAATCTAGTGCTGCATGGAGTACATTCAGACATGATCTTGCCAATGAGATGTACAATGCATGGTTGTATGACACCACTTTATTGAACAGGGTTTAGGAAAAACTATGTAGCGTGTTTCACTTGTATTGCATTTATAGGTTGATAGACAATATACACTTTATTCTTGTATTATTTTTATCTAAATTTGTAATAAAATCTAATTAATGACTTTGCCTTTTATTGAACTAGTAGTATGATCATCCTAAATTGCTAAATAATGAGCAGAATGCCGCTCTTATGAATTCTTATGTTTCCTCTCTCTCTCTATCTTTCCTTCTTTACAGATGAGTCAACCAAAAGTTCAAAGAAATGCTAACCAAGGTGGTAACGGTGTGAACCCATCTAGAGAATGCATAAGATGGGGAAGCATCGAGGATCATGCACTAATTAGTGCAATGATGGATCTTGTGAAGCTGTGTGGTTAGAAAACGAACAATGGCCAGTTTAAGAATGGTGCTTACAACAGGTTGGAACAACTTATGGATCAAAAGCTTCCTGGGTGTGGTATGAAGGCTAAACCACACATCGAGTCCCGTATCAAGTATTTGAGGAATCAATATAATGCTATTGCGGAGATGCTTAGTCCAGCTGCCAGTGGATTTGGGTGGAATGATGAAAAAAAGTTTGTAATATGCTCAAAACCAGTTTGGGATAAATGGGTGAAGGTAATATTTTATATAGATTATTTTTCTTCTATGCACATATGTGTGTGTCTGTGTATATTTCTATTTATTGGTGACAACTTTTAAAGTTTTATCTTTTTCTCTCATTATGTTTTCCTTTCTTTTATGCTAGAGCTACAAAAATGCCGTGGGATTAAGAAATAAGCTATTTCTATTTTTTAATGATTTAGCCCAAATATTTAGGAATGATAGAGCCATTGGAGACGAGGCTGTAAATCCACAAGATGCATTAGAGGGGATGGAAGACGAAGTAAAGGATAGAGAAGAAGAAAAGCAAGAAGAATATGTTCCTTCCTTTTCCGTGGATGACACTTACCCAGTCCCTCCATGTGCCTCGATGGAAACTTCTTCTTCAACCACCCCATCAAACCGTAGGTTAAAGAAGACAAAGACAGAAAATTTGAAAGTTTTGAGAGAATTTTCTTCTAGATTTACACGAATAGGTGATGTGATGGAGGATGCAAGTAAACACATAGACCGCTTGGCTTCTTGTTTCTAACATGAATTTGATTCTACAGGGAGAAGGATGCAAGTGACTAGTGAGATTATGAAGATTGATGAGTTGACTCCTACCCAAGTTATGAATGTAGCAAGGAAAATTGCTCTTAATCCCTTAGAAGTTGATTTTTTTTAGCCTTCCAAAAGATTTCAGAACTGCTTATGTATAAGGATTGTTACTTCCAGATCAGTGAAGTTCTATGAAAACTAGTAGTCATTAAGAGCTAACTTACTCGCTGAACTCATGTTATGTTGTTGAACTTTTATATGTGCACTTATTTTTTGGACACTCATCTGACATCGGAGCCCATAATATATTTGTTGATGTGGCTTCTAGTTAATGTATATAAGCTATTGAACTAGAATTCATCAAGCTTTTAGTGGAATATAACAATACATTTTCATTTTTTCTCATGGCAATTCTATTGAGACTCCTGTAGTACAGTTCAGTTCATTTTGTGTATCATCTTCAGACATGATTACACATTATCTTGGATGTTACTGTTTTGGATGAAAATAGTAACACCCAAGAATGCAACCCGTTTTAGTGTAAGAGAAGTATGATTATTGCTAGGGTTTTAGGCACTGTTAAGTAACCACAAAGTAGGCCAACTAGCTGCATGTTACTGTTTTGGGCGGCAACAATAACATCGTTAAGGCTGATGGAGAATTAAAACCGTTGATGGGTTACAAGTGGCAAGAATCTAGGTCTTGTTAGTTAATTATGTAACTTGACACGTTCTTCTCAGGATAAAATCATAGAACTACCTCTTTGTGGGATATTACTATTTTGGACAAAAACAATAACACTTAAGAATGTGGCTCATGAATGTTAGTCGGATGCATTTCCACTTCTCGGGTAGAGCCTGCTATGCATTGGCTACATCGCCTGAGAAAGCAGCCCAACAAGCTGCATGTTACTGTATTGGTTTGAGACAGTAACATCATCGAGGCTGTTAAAGTTTTGAGCCCGGGGGATTTCAAGTGGTTAGAAGTTAGGCCTGGGTGGTTATTTATGTCACCTAACAAGTTCTTTTCAGGATAAGATCATAGAACTACCTATTTGGGGGATGTTACTATTTTAGTCCAAAATAGCAACATCATCAAGGTTGTTGGAGTTTTGAGCCCGGGGGGTTTCAGGTGGCTGGAAGTTGGGTCTGGGTGGTTAGTTATGTCACTTGACAAGTTTCTCTCAGGATAAGATCATAGAACTGCCTATTTGGGGGATATTACTATTTTGGACCAAAACAGTAACATCCCATATGGTAGTCGGTAACTGTGTCTAGGTGGTTAATTATGTCATTTGGCAAGTTTCTAGCTCGATAAGATCCAAGAAATATCTTTTTATGAGATGTTATTATTTTGGTCCAAAATAGTAACACATAAGAAAATGGCCTGTGTGCGTGTGAAAGATGCATGTCTATTGCTGGGGAACTTTTTCAAAGAATGTACTTCGTTCATACTAATCTTGGTGGTAAGTCTTATAAATAGAACCACACAACTGGATATTGTTGCATCCGTAAAAAAAGAGTGACATCAACATAGGTGTTCGTAATTCATATGATAATGTGTTGTCTGAGTGCTAACATAAACTGAATATAAGATTAAACTGTACAGAAGATTAACATTTACAATTAAGTTATACATACAGTTGAATTTTAAATATATCTAAGACCATGGTTTTACATGAATTTAGTGTTACATGTGTGCATAATAATTAACTTTTAGTGTTATATATGTGCATAATAATCAACTTCAGCTGGGGAGACTGAAATTCTCAAGGAATTTAGTAACTAATTTTACTCTATATTGTCTCACTTCCTCTAGTGGAAATTATTCTTGAAACTCTTTATTGTTGAATATATTCTCTATATGCAAGCAAATGAAAATCCTGTAGTCTTGCCTGGAAAACAATAACATGAGTTAGTTTAGTATTTACTAGACATATTACCCTCGGATAAGAAAAGAACTTGCTACTTACAATGTTTCTTCCAGTTGAGGTGCTCGTTCATATGATATTATCTCAAAAGGTGGACCTGCGGTGGTTGGCTCTACTCTCGTATCCATTCCACTCTGTGCAAGGACTTTATTCATCTTTTTCTCATAATAGTCCTTCTGTTGTTAGCAAACTAAAAAAAATGAAAAATAAAAACTTTATGAAACTGTCTACACTGTTGGCTGTAACATCTAGGTATTGTTATTAGTTATTATTTTTTGTTATGGTAACAATAACATTAGCAAAAAAATACATCCAGCATACAAATAACCCAATTAAATTTAATTAAAAAATGAAACTCCGAGAAAATAAAGTGTTACTATTTTGACAAGAAATAGATACATCAACGAATAATAGCTTATCATCTAATAGCATGACACTTGACATGTTTTCTCCGATGGAAAACTATGCTATGAGCTACATACAAGAGATATGACGTAGCCAATACTGTCAACAATAAATTGTTCATTTTATCATGTTAGTTTCCTTTGGAGGCTACATTCAAGGACAGAATAATAAAAGGTGCAAAAAACTGGAGGTAAATAAGTTATTCTTGTATACAGTCATCAACACGAAAGAAAATTTCAAAATAATTGTTAAGTGAAATCACATTAACAACCAAAATGCCATAAAACTTTGGGTTATCATTCATAGACAAAGCAGGTACATGTTACTATTTTTGCTTGAAAACAATAACATAAGCTAAGAGTGCCGACAAACATACAAAAAGGAGGCAAGAACATTCACCCAAATGAATGGAAATGAATGAAGACAATATAAAAGACAGTGACACAAAGTAAAAATGAGTTTTGACATCTTTAACTTACTGGCAATGGCATGACACAACTGATTACATTAGGGGTGCTGTCCCTTTTGAGAGAAGTCATTAGTTGGTTATGAATATGTTGTGACCACCCATATTATGCTATTACATCTACTTCCTCTACGTATTTGATATATGACCAGTCTAATGTGTGGGTCCTATTTAGTAAGACGGGAAACATCCTGCACATCAGTCTCTGATGTTCCTCGCATTGCTCTTTTAAGTGTGTTACATATTATTGGTTTACTCATCCGTACTTTGCTACGAAAACACCTTGTGTCGAAGTCTGACCGTGACCTTTTGCCAAATGTTATCTGGATGGGCTGGTCTCCATCCCTTATTCTAAAGATCAACTTTACTGATGTTGGTGTTGTTTTGAGATGTTCGCCCCCGATATTGAAATGATTATTCTTGTTTGAGAAGGTAGCAATTATGGATTGAATTTCAACATCGTTCTTCCGACACGTATTGCTATTTGGTTCCTTTATTATTATTGTATTTATTAGGACCTAAAATGGGTTTTGTCTTAGCACCATCGTGTGTTTGTCATCAAATTGAAGCTGATCAACCTGCTTTATACACGCCAACAGATTGGACCTATATTTCTGAAATTTTTGAGTTTCTTCTTCAGAATCTTTTGCTTGTGTGAGTGCTTAGTGCCTTTCTGTTCAAGTAAATGTCAAATCAATCATTAAATCATGCATAAATAGACAAAATGAGGTATTATTAACAATGTTACTTCCAATTCTTTCTAGTGTGTTTCTGTTTCATCAAGAAACAGTAACACACTAGAAAAAAATGAGATATGCATGTTTAACAAAACTTTATTGAACAAACAACATTAAAAAACATGAAAAATGAGCAAAAATATGCATAAGTGCTACTATGTGAGGTATGACTAAAAATGCAATCTCGTGGTAAAGGTATGTTACTGTTTCACCAAGAAACAATGACATGAACTAAGATTTGAGATATAACCGTCTTATAGATCTCTATTGCGTTGATAATGACCAATAGGAACATAAGTTGACAAGATAGGGCATGATTAACAACGTTTCATCGAAGAAATTATGTGTTACTATTTTATCAAAAAAATAGTAGCATGAACCAGAAAAATGAGATATGCATATTTAACAACACTTTACTATATTGCCAAAGAACAAAAACATGCACAAATAGATAATGTGAGGTATGACTAACAATGCAACCTTGTGGTAAAGGTGTGTTACTGTTTCACCAAGAAATAGTAACATGAATCAAGATTTAAGATATAACTGTCTTACGGATCTCTACTGCATTGATAACGACCAATAGTAACATAAGTTAACAAGATAGGGCATGATTAATAGTGGAACCTCCTAGAAACTGTGTGTTACTATTTCATAAAAAAGAATAATAACATGAACTAGAAAAACAAGATATGTGTGTTTAACAACACTTTATTATGTTACCAAAGAACAAAAATATACACAAGTAGACAATGTGAGGTATGACTAACAATGCAACCTCATGGTAGAGGTGTGTTACTGTTTCACCAAGAAATAGTAACATGAACCAAGATTTGAGATATAAATGTCTTATGGATCTTTATTGCATTGATAACAACCAATAGGAACATAAGTTGACAAGATAGGGCATGATTAATAGCGTTTCATCGAAGAAATTATGTGTTACTGTGTCACCACGAAACAGTAACATGAACCAAGATTTGAGATATAACTCTTTCAAGAAACTCTACTGCGTTGATAATGAGCAAAAAGAACATAAGTTAATAAAATGAGGTATGATTAACAGTGTAACTTACGAGAAATAATGTGTTACTGTTCCATCAAGAAACCGTAACCTAAACCAAAAAAACAAGATATGCATGTTTAACAAAGCTCTACTGTGTTGACAACGAGCAAAAACATGCATGAGTAAACAAAATGCGGTATAATTAAGAATGCAACCTCGTGGTAGTGGTGTGTTTCTGTTTCACCGAGAAATAGTAACATGAGACAACAACCGAGATATAACTCTTTTACGAAACTCTACCATGGTGACATGGTTGTGTTTGGTCCGCAAATAGAGACGCCAACCTAAAAAACACAAGACATAGACAAGATGATACATGACTAAACAAAAAACCTTGACAAATCCAAGGTGTTTACCCTATCAAAGACTAATGAAATGAGATGTTACTGTTTTGTTGAGAACAGTAACACCCACCAAATTGTGGTAATAAACTTACAAATCAAACGTGTTTAAAGGCAATGCCGATGAAAAATCACATTACTTTTGGGCATCAGATGACTCCTTAATGTCCGTTTGTTTTATGTGAATAGAATGCCAAAAAGACAATGAAATATGCATGGTGCCATTTTTTTATTTCTCATACAAACAGATATTATGTGGAGTGACAGTAACATGCAACAACATATTTGGTATACTGTGACTGTACTAACTTCTAAGGTTTCCCTTGAACTTACACAGGAATACAAATTCAAGGAAACTATAACATTTTCCTTCAAGTTAACTGAAGTATAATGCCTGTACTAGAGTCAATATTAAAGAGGAGGTGGGTTTACCTATGGACGACCCATTTGTGCGGAGTTACTGTTTGAACTTGTTTTAAGCTTTCGATGTCGAGAAATGATGTTCTCCGGTTGTTTAGGGCAGTTAAAGTCTTTTCTTGCTGTATTTGCCAATGATTTGCATGGTGTCTTCCTGCGTCTTGAGTTCACTGGTATTGTGCTTTGAGTTGGAATGCGAAGTGTTGTTACTGTTTTGGCCTTTTTGTGCCACCCGAAACAATAATCGCGTGCGTCGTTTTGTCTTTAGGCCATTACGTTTTGTCCTTTCGATGTCTTGTCTTTTCATTTTCCCATCTCGGACAACAGTAACAACACTTGAGACTCTCATTTTTTATATTAAAAAAATAAAATCAATTAATATTTGTTTATATATTATTTTGAAGGCTTTTATGGCCATTTCATTGTTATTTCTTAGGAAATACAAAGTTGAACCAAACAAAACATAAGAAATGGATTTATTGGGGAGTGTGACTTGCTCCATGTCAACCAAACATAAATTTGAGATTTTCAAGGAAATTCATATGGGAAATTAACTTCCCGTGAAATTTCATTTTCTATGAGAACTTAATTCTCGTATGAATCAAACAACCCCTAGGAAAAATGCTACTTGGGGGATTTGAATAACATAAATCCTAACATTTCATTCGCGGAAAGAATTAGGGTGGATTGCTCTTGAAAAGTGAACAGGGCATTGTATTCTGGCTTATTCTAAATGTACCTATATCCTAGTTTTCTACAAAATTGTTGTATCTCGGTGTCTGGCATTTGTGCTTCATATTGTGCAGAGTATAAAGTCAACAATGTGTGTGGTACACACAACATTGAGTTTGTGAAGTGAGAGAAAATACTATCATAGCCCGTAGAATTATCTCTTTCATTGTTTGTCCCCATCACATACAACAAGAAGCGTTCCTAAAGTAAAGATGGCGTAAAAGCTAAGGGAGCCATAATTAGTAATCTCACCCACAAACTGGAGAAATGATATCTTACGCTTGGGACAAGGCAGTGGGGTGGGGCCACATGATGGAGCTCACGCTGCTCACCCCACCTAACTTTGTTTATCTCTTTCTCCCGGAGTATTTTCCTCCAGCATGCTGTCAGAATCTGAATCACAAAATTCTACCAACCGAAAAGTTGAGACATCGAGAAGAATCCAGAAAGTCAAGATTTACCAAACCATTTTTTTTTTTTATATGAAAAGAACAACTTGTGAGAACCACTAGTTATGAAGAACCATGTGTCCCGCAATAATCGCCTGCCATATAAAATGATATTTGTCATCTTAGAGGTTCCATGAAAAGAACATACCAGTGGCTCAGAAAGATTGCTGCATTGGAATGGAAGAGAGCAAAGGCAGAGTATGTGTTACAGGTGGTACTGGTTTCATTGGTTCTTGGATCATTAAGAGATTACTTGAAGATGGTTATTCTGTCAATGCTACTATTCGATCTCAGCCAGGTACACCAATTAACTAAAGAACCGACCTATAGATGAAATTTCTTCTTTTTTCTTTTTGAATTATTATTTTTTGGTATGTAAGAAGCAAATACTGAATTTTTTTTCTCGTGGGTTTTTCTTTACTTATTGATATTTTGGATTCTTTATAAATTTTTCTTACAGTGCATTTAATTAAGTGATGATAATTATTATTTCTTATTATGACCATTTCCTGCTTGAAGAATTTCTACTGGTGTAAAGAACTTCGGTGGCATTCTTAACAATGTAATGATATCCGATATTTTTATAGGATTTCTCTACTTTGGTATTCTAGGTTCGAACTCACAATGTTGCATGGATATTCTTACTATTGAGAAATAAATACAAAACGTTCATCTTTTGGGTCTGTCTTTTTATATGGCTGTTGTAAAAATGTTCTTCAAATTGGCTTAATTTAGGTGATGATAACTTTTTCTTCCATTTTGAGGGGGAATATAGGACTTTGGCTTGTATATATGAACATGTATTTGTCTCTACTTATTATTTATTTTGATATCATCTTCAAACAAGAGGTATTGAACATTGAGAATTATCTTACTATAGAAGCAAGTTGGTAACTTTGTTCATTTTTTACGCAAGCAGGACAGAATAAAGATGTTAGCTTCCTCACAAATTTACCAGGAGCATCCCAAAAGTTACAAGTTCTGAATGCAGATCTCAGCAATCCAGAAAGTTTCAGCGCAGCCATTGAAGGGTGCATTGGAGTTTTCCATGTTGCTACACCAGTTGATTTTGAAGAAAGAGAATCAGAGGAAATAGTGACAAAAAGATCCATTGATGGAGCCCTTGGCATTCTAAAAGCCTGCAAGAATTCGAATACCGTGAAGCGAATTGTTTACACATCCAGTGCCTCTGCAGTTGCTTCGAGTGGCAAGGATGTAGTAATGGATGAGAGTTTCTGGAGTGATGTGGATTCTCTCAAAACTTCAAAGCATTTCGGGTGGGCTTACGCGGTGTCCAAGACATTAACAGAGAAGGCAGTTCTTGGATATGCGGAAGAGAATAGCTTGGATGTTGTGACTTTGATTCCTACTTTTGTTTTGGGACCCTTCATTTGTCCCAAACTTCCTGGCTCAGTCCGTACCTCGTTGGCATTGCTATTTGGTATGTGCTGCTGAACCTTGTGGTGTGTGTGTGTGTGTGTATCTTTAGGATCATGTTTGCTTGATGCTTGCCAAACTCAAGAATTTAAACAAATTCGAGGTGGGAAGTCGTCGACTCCTGTACAAGTTTAAAAGTGTTACACTGTGCCAATTTAACGATTGTAAGTATAGTATGTTAAGAATTCAGCTGAGTTAAAAAAATTATGGTTTTCAACATTGGCTCTTTAAGCTACTTGCTTCCGAAATCTTTTTGTCATTATATTTGAGGCATTTCTTTTTCTGCATCACTGTACTTGAAGTTATTTATGCACAATTATTGAACTTTCTTACAGACAAAAATAAAAGGAAATTGATGCAGGTGATGATCATTTTGGTTTACTCCTTCAAACACCTATGGTGCATGTGGATGATGTAGCAAGAGCTCACATATTTTTGCTTGAACATCCTAATCCAAACGGAAGGTATAATTGCTCATCATGTCTGGTGACCATTGAAAGAATGGTTGAAGTTCTTTCCTCCAAATATCCGGAATTTAAAATGCCAACAGCAGAGTAAGTTTTATTAGACAACTCTCCTTCTCTTCATTAACTAAATCATTGTTGGCTGACCTGGTTGTGACAAATATTTGATTCTTTGGTTGTTCTGTAGCTCGTTAAAGAACGTTACAGGTCCCAAGTTTCCGGATCTTTCCTCAAAGAAGCTAATAGATGCTGGATTTGAGTACAAGTATGGACTTGAGGAGATGGTTGAGGATGCAATTTGGTGCTGCAAGGAAAAGGGTTTCCTGTAAGCTCTGTTAGTGGTGAAATAAATAAAACCGTAATAGGAAAACTCTGATGCAGGCTTTTTGGTTGATTCTATAATGTCATACGTCTTGTGAAGTCGGTACGTCAGGCGTGTGCCAATTTGTAAACTGCAGCCTTTGGTAGAGATAGGCAAAAACTTAGCTATCAGAAGCAGATTACATTGCCAAATGCCTATAAGTATTGATAAATCTTGCAGATCTTCTTGCACAGGATACTATGAGTGGTTTTGTTTAATTGAGTTTCTTCTCTTTCATCCTGGTCAGGTTGTTTGATTGTAGTTTAATGCCTACTCCAGTCTTTTGCCTGTCACTGCCTATGTGTCCTAGTAGTGCTATGTAGCACCGATATGCTCTGTTTTTGGTGGATAAGATGTGATGCACCAGTATTGATTTTGATATGCCACACAGTCGTACCTGAGAAGAATCGAAACTTCGTACTAGTAATAAAATTCTTACATAATTATGCATAGATTTCAGACCAATTCACTGTATCTAAGATCAAGTAGATAATTAGACAATAAACTGATATGGGAGCTACAAGCATTTTCATCGAAACGAGTTTCGAGTGTGTCTGCCATTTGCATTGGCTTGCTGCATAAGTAAGCTTCTCTATTGACACTCGATATATCATCTCCTGAAGAAAACCAAGATATTGTAATTGCTCAGCTAGGCCGCGAGCATCAGATAAGACCGACTCACTACTCTTTTTCTCTTCCTAGTACTTCAAAGGACTCCGCTATTACTTCTACTCGAAACCCGTTTCGTTAAAAAATGCTTGCAACTTCCTGTCAAGTAATTGTCCAATTATCGACTTGATGCTTAGTGCAATGAATTGGTTAAAAACTGTGCGTAAATATGAACTGTCAATGAAAGGGTAGAAAGCTGCACTCAAGCAAAATCGTCACAACAATTTTTACGAGAAAAACTATGGTATTGGACAAACGTTCTAAACATTCCATAGCAATTAAAAACTAAAAGGTAACCGGACTATTGAAACTTCTGTAACTTAATTTATCATCATCTTGTCCAAGCAAGCATGCTCGCTGACGGAAATACTTCTTAGAGAAAGTGTTGAAAGCAGTGTAAATTACACTTTATCCGCTTCTAATTTCACTATTTTTTATTTAATTCATCCACAGTTTTGAACATTAAAATTTATCCGTGTATACCTTCAACCATTAAAACTTTACCCGCATAAATTATTTCCATTCAAAATTCAAGTAGAAAAATGTAAAATTATTTCGTCAAAGAGATCAAAAATTGCTTCAATAAAGTGGTTAGAGGTTTTTTTTTTTCCTTTTGAAATTAGGCATCAACTTTAAGTTTGATAGTTTCAAACACAAGTTGCAAAATTACTTCAACATATAGGGTTAAATATTTTTAGTAAATTATTTCTAAAATTAGGTTTAAAATTAGATTTAATCTTTCAAGAATTGGAGATAAAAGAGACACATATTTTGCACATACAATTGTTATTATTTATGGATTAAAAAATTTTAAATAAATAAAATGTTAACATTGAAAACACAAGTGAGTATATTTTAATACTCAAAATTACAAACGGATCAAGTAAAAAATAAAAAAGAATCCCATATGAATAAAGTGTTATTTGCCCATCTCTCTCTCTTTATATATATATATATATAGTCCAAGGAAACAGGGAAAGTGACAACATTATTTGATTAAAAATTATTATATAGCTTCCCTGTATTTCTTGGTCCATAGAGATGTTTAGATACATATACATTAATTGGAAAAAAAATTCCGTTTATGTTAATTTTACATGGAGCTGGGGAAAAGAAAATTTGAGCTGGCATATTTCAGTATTTTGGTTCTGCTCTTTTGGATTTTGCCATTATGAACTTTTCATGACATTTAGTTTACCTTGACATACCACCAAGTGTACCATTTACTGTGCAATCAGTGTCCACTGATGGCTTCAGACCCAAGATACAACACAAGGATATAAAATCGAGTGGTAGGAAGTGAAACATAAACTTATATCCCCTATCACAATAAATTTCATTTTATAGCTGCACTCATAGAGTATATCTGTTTTATTCATATTCTCGCATGCAAACAAAGATGTTGACATTTATATTAAAGGATGTAGATTAGAAATAGTAGATCTTGTTCTAAAATTTTGAGGATTCAATAAGTAAAAAAAATTTTAAAAAGTCAAGTGACTTAATATTAAAAACATAATAGCAATAACTAGTAAACCAACTTGGGATGAATGAGTTAGAACCCTTTTCGTAAGAGATCGTGCATCTCTCGCCACCTATAATGTATACAGGTTAGATCTATACCAACTAACAACCACCCTATACTAAATAGGCTAGATCCCTTTCCGTCAGGGAATGTGCCCACTCTAGATGACTTCTGAGTAATTTGATGAATTTCCACTTCCATTTGCTTTGTTTTAATTCTAGGAGGATCAACATATCACCGGTATATATATATATATATATATATATATATATTAAAAATTGCAATATTTATTAATATAAAAATAGAAGAAAGTAATTTTTTAGATAAAAATGTTATTTTATGTTATTCTTTTTATATTTAATATTAAATAAATGAAAAATTTATCAATCCTAATACTCTATAATTATATTCAAAAGATATTTTTCATTAAATTCATTTGAAAAGGATAAAAAATCACTTATTTGTTGTGAAAACCTACATTTTGACCAATGAACTCTTGTTAATTTTCAACTAAAATTTGTACCTGTAAGCAAATGCTTATATATTTTCACCATAACTTGTAGGAGGAACTTAAATGCACCACTATAATGGTATACTAGTGAATTTAAAGGTTTAGATGCATTGATTTATAGGCTGAATGAAATTTAATAATTTTAGAATTAATGATGCATGATAAGATTGTATATTTTAATGTACACCTAACTTTTTTCAAGTCACATTAACTAACCTCACCAACTCCTGACTCATCTAACAAAAATTAGTATTAGAATTTATATTATTACATATAAAACACTATATATAAAAGAGCATTGACCCATAATAAACTTATTTGAGATTGAGATTGGATGTTAAATTCACATATATTTTGCATGGATCTTTTATATCTATCTTTTAATATCAAATAAGTTTCTTTTCCTTTACAAGCACTTGGTAAATTGGTCTTTTGTTTATTTTTTGAAAGATTTTTTTTATTAAATATCTCATATGCTCCAGTATAAATGAATGAGTGATGTATTTTTTCATACCTTATTATTAAAAAAATGATATTTCAAATTATGATAATAGAGAAAAACAACTTCCCTTCAAAAAAGAAAATGTTATCTTTCACTAAACATCTTACATTTAGCATAGAATGTATATAATATTTTTTTATCATTTTAATCATTTATATTTATATTTTTATGAAATATTTTTTTAACAAAATAAATAAAGCATAAATCTATTAAATGTAACATACTAATTTAAGATTCTATTAGTGTATATTTAGAATACAAATATTTCAAGAGTATCAATACTAAAAATTGTAATTATATACTTACAATTTTAATGAAATATAAAATTCAAAGGAAAAATTATTCAAAAAAAATTAAAATCTCAACTAACAATTAAAATCTTTTGAGACATTAATCATAAATTGGATATTTTTATTTGTGAATTTGAATATATGTGCAAAAATTAAAAAAAAATGCAAGAGTAATACAAATATTTAACTCCTCTTCTGTTTACGTCTGGCTACGCCACAGACTTATACTTCTATTTTCACCTAATAAGAAGAAGTTGACTATCGGTTCTATTATCCATATATCAATTTCATGGGATCCACATATAGTGAAATATGTATCCTTTAATTTTTAAGGCATTAAAATTGAAACTACTTTTTCTTATTAGGTAAGAATAAAGATATATGTTTTTTATTGGAATGTATAAGTATTTTTCGTACCTAAATTATATAGTTTCTTATTTTTACCGTGGAATAATTTAAATTGTTCATTTATCATTAAAGAATTAAAGTGTCTTACATGGACATTATAATTTATAAATTGATAGAATATACTACAAAATGTTATAAATAATGATAATTAAATGCAAAAATCCATAGGTTTAATGTTATATTTCCATTATAATCAATTATTAAGTTTCAATTTTCTTTATGAGTTATTATTATGAAATTATAATGTTTAACCTATCGGTATTATAAATGTAAGTTGTATGAATCATTATATATATAGTTAAATAAAATATACTCATTCTTTTTTAATTCATTTTCATCTCCTCCATACATTTCTTTGGTTATCTTTTTAATATTTTTCTATAATACATAATCAATACGATTCTCTTCCATATTAGGTTTTTAGATTTGTAAGGAGAAATATTATTATTCGATTTATTGAAATCTGCCAAGATAGAAGTATTATCATTCAATCTGCTCAGATCTACAAAGTTTGTGAGCATAACTTTTTTTCTTGTTAAATTTAGATATGATCAAGTAATGATCTCTATTATGTTACATAGATATTTATTCAAAGATATTTTTTTATTTTTTTATAATTATGCATATTAAGTTTGAAGCATAAAATAAGAAAAACTTACATGTGATTACTCTTATTATTTGTGCATAAAATAGTTGAATTGTGTATAAAATTATTTCCTTATTCAAAAGTTATTACTTTACATCATGATGAATGATTCTTGCATCTTTATTTTGTAATATTAATTTTGTTAGTTTCTAATTTTATTTTGCTAATTCAAGTATTCAAATTATCTAATATGAAAGAAAACCTATCAATTTGATACTAATCTATGAATTTCTTTTGTCTATTATTGCACACCATTTACTTTTAATATAGTTATGTTTTAAAATAATATTTACATATATGATTTAATGGCTCACATATGTATAATTTTTTTTTGTTTTAATTGATATGTCTTTTAGTTCAATCAATGTTCATATTATAGCTATTAATACTCAATTTTATAAGGAAAATTATCTATTATAGATATTGAATACTTAGATTCTTTTAAATATAATAAATCCTAAAAATGTGATTTACTAAAGAAATAAAGTTTTAATGCAAAGATGCACAGAAATTCTGAAGAAGCTTTATCTTGCAAGCTTATTATTCATGTCTATCATAATTGTATTTAGTGGGCTTATTATGCCAATAGGAACTTTGTTAAATTTATGTGTTTATTTTCTTTTATATCTTTTTATTGTTAATATGCAATTTTATTATAATAGATATATGATTTAACCATTTTCATTCGCTCTTATATCTTTAATTAGATGCTTATCATTATTATAATTTGTCATAGGTCAATATGTTTAGATATAAAGTGATATTTCAAGAATCTTATACAAATTTATATTTTTTTTAATCTTCCTTGTCATATCTACCTAAATTTAATCTGAACCTAGAGAATCTTTTTTGTTAATTTATGTTTTAAATGTTTGTTTAGAAAGCTTATGTGTAGATCCAAAATATTGAAGAAGAAGTTCACACATTTACAAGTTGGAACTATGCTTATTATTGGCTTTTGCTTTGAGTGTCTAGTAACTTACTATTTGTTTTAAGTGTGCTAAGTCATCATGTATAAAAGGAAAGTTTTAAATTCTTACTTTTATTATTAAATTTTAAAGAGCAAATATAAATGCAAAAGTTCAAACATTTTACCTTTATGTTAAATAATTCATACCTTCTACTAAGCTATAATCAAATTATGAAGGTAATAATCTTCTTTCACCTCCATCTTCATGTTAAGTAAAATTTATAATGATAATGATGAAGCAAGCAAATGAAGTAAAATTTCATTTAGTATTAATTTTCTTTTCTTTATCAATTACATGATCTTATTTTTTTCCTTTCTTTTATCATCACATAAATGTTTTGTCATATATTCTTTTAACTAAATCAAATGGCTAGTTTCTAATGAAAAATAATGAAATTTATCTTGTTAGTTTCATTGTATTCCCTAAAATGAATGCATTATTAAGAAAAAGATGTTTAGAAGTGGACAAGGTTATAATTGTATATATGGAAAAAGACCAAATTAATTTTTGCAATCGTTGTGATTATAAGAATAGTATAAATAATCATAAGATTAATTCTCTCTGCTAAAAGTTGAAAAATATAATGAGAAAGGCCTATGATGTCTAAGGTTATTGAAATTTTTGAATAAAATATTGTACAAAATGTCTTGATCACGTACTTGTTATATGTTTAAATATCTTATGAAAATTTACTATGACTCACTTTAAAGAAAAATAAAATGAGGTCAATTTTGTAATACTTTCAGTCATAATTCTTATAATATAGTATATTTTGATGTGGTAAATTTAATTGTACATCACAAAAAAAGAATTAATAATTTGATTTATAATGAAAGTGGTGAATTTCATTTTCTATTAAATTAATATTGAATATTAGTCTTTTAGAGACATACGATGAAATAAATACTTTATTGAAACAATAAGATATTGGATATCTTTATATTATAGTGATAGTTTCATATGAGAAAATTGTGTTAGAAAAGATTATTACCATTATATTTTGATATGTTTTATATATAAATAAAGCTGATTGAAAAGACAATGAACTAGAAGTTTGTTAACCAAAATATTTTCATTATTTGGCATGATTAGATGGGTTATTCTAAATCAACAATGATGTGAAAAGCAATTGAAAATTCACAAGCTTATTCATAAAAAAACCAGAATATTCTTCAATAAAATTTCATACATTACTTATTGTCAAGGTAATTCTAAGGCTTGAGATTGAATTCTTAATATTTTTGGAATGAATATAATATGACATATATTGATCTATTTATCTACTATGTGGATATGTGGACTATATGAATATTTTATTTTTTTAATTAATTCTTCAATAAAATAGTAATGTATGTATTTATTATCGATTTGCAACCTAGTGTTTATGAGATTACTTGCTCAAATAACTTGACTTTGAGTATAATTTTTTAATTCTACAATTAAGACAATATGTCTTGATAGTATTAGTGAATTTATATCCAAAATATTTATTAATTATTATATGTCAATTAGAATAATTATTGAATATATGAAGTATTTCATATGTAAAATGATTTAACTATAATATTTTTAATATCCTAAATTATTAGTTATATTTTTATTTGAAAGAGTAAGATCCCTTATATTATCTTAAGGGACATATAATTTTACATGTTGCAAAATTTGTATGTATCAAGTCAAGAAGTTATATTTTATCTTTATAATTAGCTTTAATCAGAAGCTAAAATGTTCTATATATAGGAAATTTTTTTATCAAGCAACATATTTCTATTCTACCACAATGCATATAAATGATTTTAAAAAATAATAGAAAATAAGGGGGAGAAAATATGTAGATGTAGAGATAACATGATATTCAATCATTTTGATCCTTACATAAAGCAATATGAACCAAAAGTTCATAAGATGATTAGTTCACAAAGTATAGTAAAATCATTAAGTATATTACTAAATAAATAAATAAATATTATATATTAGCTGCAGATGTTCTTATTCAGATTAATACTCATGTAATAATTAAGTTTAGTATATACTTGATGTATAATATACCTATTAGTTTTAAATACAAATATCCTTAAAATAGAAAATGAATGGCCCCATTGAAGAATTAAATACTTTTGAAAATTTTTAAGACATAATTAATAATAAACTTTTACAAGAAGTTGAGATTTGAGACATAAAGAAGAAGTTTAGGTGCCTGAAATTTATAAAAATAGAGAAATATCAATTGATTATATCACTAATGATAAAAATGAAGTAAAAAAGAAATAGTTGCTGATAGCATTTACTTTTATATACAATGTAGCATTCAAAATTATAAAAAAATAGTAATTAGTGAGGGTCTTAAATTTATAAAATAATGATGTATGATTATTGACAAAAAAAAGACGCAATTTAAATAAAAATTCAAAGTTTAAATTTACTTGTAATATGAAAAAATATCTAAAAGATATTAAGCCAATGAAACACTCTTAAGAAATGAAGTTAAATGTAAGATAATTAGAAAATTAAAGTTGTAAAAAGAAAGTATAGTTTGTCCACAAGGTTTTTTACAATGATTATTGTTAGCTATAAGAATGTTTATTTTTATATAGTAAATATAATTTTCTAGTAATGTATTAGAACTTTATAAGCGTCTAATGGATTTAGTATATCCTATTTCACATGTGACAATTAACAATCATATTACATAAATATTCTAGATAGATTTCAAATTCTTGAAACATGAAATTTGAATTTTTAAGAAATATATTCAATAAAATTACAAAGATCTTTGTATAGATTAAAGTAATCCAAATAAATGTATTATAATCATCTTAATGAATATTTGTTGAAAGGAGTATATCAAATCCTTTCTATTTTTATTAAGAAATCTAAATGTGACTTTAGTATAATTGTTATATATGTTAATGATTTGAATATTATTAAAAGTCATGAGGGCAGTAAAGTATTTGAACATGAGAGTTTGAGATGAAAATTTTTGAAAAATTAAATTTTATCTTAACTTGTAGATAAAAAATTTAAATGATGAAACATTTTATTATCAATTAAAATGGAAAAATCTTAAATATTTTTAAACAAATAAATTGTATCCATTGAGTATTCTAATAATTATTTAATCACTTAGTATTAATAAAGATTCACTTTGAATTACATAGAATAATGAAAAAAAAATTTAGTCCTAAAATACTATATCTTATTACAATTGATGCTCTATTCTTGCTAATTGCACATATCTTGATACAACTTTTTAGCAAGATATGGTTCTTTTTCAACTAAAAGATATTACAATGAAATTAAACATACATTTTAATATCTTTATAGAATAATGATATGGGATTATTTTATTTATATAAATTTTAAGTTATAACTATTTAGTTATACAAATGAAAGATGTTTGATCTACATATAGTTTGATCTCATATTACTATTTTTGATGATGCATATATATCATATTTCTTGTCAAGATAAATTATAATTGCAGTTTCTGTAACATATATGTAACAAATGAAGAATCAATTCTCTTGAACTTCAGGAACAAATTTCAATAAATCCATATCGAGGTAACACTACAAGCAAAAGCCTAATTAGAGGATGATACATCAAAAGTGATGGAACAAATTTTATTTCATCAAAGCTCTTTCTCATTCTTATAAAAGAATTATGGTCTTATTTGATTATAACAGCAAATTCATGCAAATTGTCCTTAATGGGATTACCAATAAATATATTGACTCAAAGATCTTTAATGATATTCTCAATAGAGAGAGTTAAGTTCATGCTGTATTTTTTTCCTTCACTATAGTTTTTTCCCATTGGATTTTCCTTACAAAATTTTTAATGAGGTAGGACATTTGTTAAAAAATAATATATTATTTTTCCTTCATTGAAATTTTTTTCCTATTGGAATTTTTTCCTAGTGGAGGTTTTAATGAGACATATTCTTTACAAAATGGATATCCAAAGAAGAGTGTTACGATAATGATAATTAAATGTGAATGTTCATAGTTCAAACATTATATTTTCATTATGATAAATTATTAGATTCTTATTTTTTATGAGTTATTATTATGAAATTATAACGTTTGATCTATTTACTTTATAAATATAAATTGTATGAATCATAATATATACAGTTGCATAAAATATATTCCTCCTCTTATGATTTCTTTTTCATCTCCTTCATATATTTCTTTAGTTAACAATTTAATATTGAGCATTTTTTATAACACAAAATTAATACTTAAAAGATTATATAGATATTATAGGGGTACAAAAAGATATTTTAATATTAATTTAGTATCAATTTTGCAAACCATACAGTAATTAGTACTACTTACTCTATTAAAATTAAAATTACATAAATGGGATATGTTTAAAACGTTTTGGTTGACAAAAAAAAAATGAAATTCTATTGTAAAATTTATAATAAAAAGAGATAGTGTAAGCATTTTATTTGACATTCCAAAAATCCAATTCTTTTCTTGATCAAATTCATATATCATAATTTCTTAATTTTTCATATTTTTCATGACTCATGTTATTTCAAATAATAAGTATACTAGAATGAAGCAAAGCTAATGTTTCTAATGAAAATGACTCCTTATGTGAAATTTAGTGATGATAAATTGATATGAAAATTTTTAAATCGATGGTAAATTAATGATAAAACATATTTTAATACCAATTTGATATATTTCAAATACTTGAACTACTAATTTGATAATTTATTAGGTTAAAAACATAAGACAGTTATGAATTGGAGTGACATTTGTCTTGAATTTTTTTTACTTAAAAGGGTGGCTAGAAGGGGATGGGGGAGGGTTGGAGGTGGAGGGAATCCAACTCTGCCCTTTATGCCTTTCGGCCTAAGGGCACAAATATCATTTGAATTAGCTCCTAGTGGCGAATTTGAGCTAGATTTATAGATATATATTAATGTATTTTTACTTAATTTAAGTCTGACCCAACCTAATTTTTTTTTCATGTTTTCTATGCCTAAACTCATATTTTTTTCAAATAAAGATGCCTAAATCTAACTCAATTTAGGCTCGGGTTTAAAATTTTAATATATATGATAAATTTATTGATTTATTTTTGAAATTGTATGATATTGATAAAATGGCCCTAAATTATTTTAAATAGTTAATTTTGTCTTCAAATAATAATTTATACAAATAATTTTACCCTTGAATTTTGCATAAGGGGGTAAAATTGTCAATACAAATTATTATTGAAGAATGAAATTAATCATTTAATATAATTCAGAAATTATTTTATTAGTATTACATAATTTTAAGAATGAAATTAGTAATTTTATTTATATATATTATAATTAAATTTTATAAACATATAAAATATATTTATATTTATGCTATAGATGACAAAAGTTATCTATATGAAATCTCTTGATCATTTATATAAGTGTTATAGATGATATTGTTATTTGTAATAGATCATTTATATAAATTTATATGTATTTCAACCTACACAGATGACTTTCAATGCTATCTATATAAGTAAATCAGTATAAATGACAAAGTCATCTGTGTAAGGTGAAAAACCAATCAAGCTAGGCACATCTAAACAGTTGATGTTGTCATTTGTATAGGTGTGACTTTAATTTAAGATATTCTTATGACAAATGAAAATTTGAGGAAAATAAAAAATAGTAAAAAAATTCATGGAAAAATTGCAAAAAAAATGATGGGATATTGTAGGAAAGGTATGAAATTTTGAAAAAAAATTGTGGGAAAATTGAAAGTTTTTTTTTGAAGAATAATTATGAATAAAATGAAAATTGATAAAATTTGATAATAAAATGACAATTTTTTTAATAAAATTCTATATTGCACTGATTCTCAAAAGATGATATATTCAATGATGGAGGCGATTGTCAACTGCCTTCAATGATTTGAAGGAAAAAAAAATCAATTATTAAAGTGGTTTTGAACTGCTCAAATATTTTATTTAACAAAGAAAAAATGACGGCAATTCCGAAAATAAGGAGGTGGTAAATCTCATGCTCTGATTAATCTTTCTCACCCAATGAGTCTCAGCTTTCCTAATCATTATTGCCATTGGCAAAAATAGCAGTGAAAGAAAATAAAGAGGTGATGGAATATAGCACTAACTTTTCATATATATTTAACATTAATAATTAAATGATAACTTAAGAAAAGAGGGATTAAATGCCCACTAACCATAATTCATGTGTTGAATTACCCTTAATTTGACATTAGGTAGTTTTTTACACATAACAGTAGTTTTTTACACATAACATATAATTTAAGAGAGTAAATTGCATTCTACTCAATTAACTAGCCCACGAGGGAGGGGGTACAGAATGCAGATTAAGCCTGCAAAGATTAGGGATGGTTCAGCTAATATACATTTGAAAATTTGTAGTATAAATGAGATTAGTAAATTATGTATGCAAAAGATAGTGTATCCACTATTTTTCTCTGTGGCTGAGTGCATGTTAGGTGCATATAATATTACAATTTCCACCATGTCAAACTCTATTCATGTCATCCAATATAAATTGTGGAACCTACAATAAATGCTAGTGATGAAAAACTGTAACCAATATTACCGTAGTAAAGAAGGTAATAAGATGCCTAACATCAACCATATGCAAAATCTAAAAGCAATAAGGATATAAGAATATGATGAGGATGACTGATAATGGAAGAAGTTATAGTTTAATAGTCATCTGAGTGCTCTCTCCAGAGCTTGTTACTCCACAAACAAAGAGAATATCATTTTCCTCCGGCAGCTGCAATATATCAATCCACCATTCAAAATTGAATTCTAAATTTTTTATATCTATTAAAGCAAATTTATAAAGTTTTATTTAATGGATATAAAAGATTCAGAATTCAATTTTAAATATTATTTTTTATACTTTTAGCATTTTTGGTGCTGCAATAGGAAGCATGGTCGTACTTCTCAACATATCCTGGAGCATCATCCATGTGGCTATGTAATTGGTTTTTAAAGAAAAATGCTAACTGATTACCAACAAGGAAGAGTTACTTCACTGTACAAAAATTTCTAGGAAATTTGTGGTAAAGATTATCCAATTTATATATGATGTATTCCAAAATCCAAATACCAGAAATTTTCAGAGTGTAGGCCATCAGAACTAAGCATAAAACCAGGTATGTGGACAGCTCTAAAATTATGACAGCCAAATGGATGAGCCAAACAAAACATATGTAGGCCTGATTTCTCTGCACTCTCCTTTTTTTATCTTGTGTATCTCTCAAATAGAACTCTACATATCTTTGCTATAATTTTTTCCTCCATAATGAATTCAAATAAGAGACATTATACAATAAGAAAAAATCATAATGTGCATATTAAAAATATGCATCTTGTGGTATACCTACTTCTTGCCATTTATAAAGGGCTCATTACAATGGCAACAAACTTAATAAAAGCATCATGCACAAACTTGCAAAACTCTCCTATATATCTTTCGTATCTTAAGGCATCAAAGCTTAATTATATTCACTAAATATAACCCAAGTGATCAGAAACAAAACTAAACTGAAACCAAATGCTAATAGTAGTTTCAAAGCAAAACTTGCATCTTAGGCAACAACCGGTCATAAATTATGTTGCTCTGTTTTAATATATACTTGCTTTGCATATGAACAAGAAATCACATTATATAAATGCCTTAAAGTAACAATAAAATTTTCAAACCATAAGTATTCATTTTCACTATTTATACGCGTCAAGTCACATACCATTAGAGATTATAATAACAATAATATTATATGTATAAAAAAATGGGATGCAAAATTGAATTTTGAATTTAAATTATAGGTTATTATTAAATTCAGAATAATGAAAAAATTTTATAAATTTCAATACAACAAACATAAAAGATTTGGAGCTTAATTTCAATATATATAACATTTTTGTTATAATAATTGCCGATAATTTTTTTTTAGAGGCACATGCCTCCCTAAAAAAGAAGGCAGATGGTGTTATCCAATAGCGTCTCTCAAGATCCTGCATCTGGAAAAAAGGAAACAGGAAAATCAGTACCTAATTCTAAAAGTTTGTCTGAGCATTAAAAGGAAAAATTTAGACTGCCCAGGCAAGCTATACAGATGATTCCTGACTGAAAATTTCACAAGAACGATATCCTAAACCATATAGTTACACTGAAAAGTGCTGCTTGGCAAACAATTTGAACTTACTCCCAAATATTATAAACTACATTGCAAACTGCATAAAAAATCTAAACATACTCCTTACTGCAATTGCAAACTAAAGAGAATAGACTGTACCTTCATAGCCCTCCAAAAAATTGAAATTCAAAATGAAATAATCATGTTTTCATTGATTCAGTTCAGCAAAAAGGGAATATACCATGCCTCTACAGCCCACCAAAAAAAATTTAAGATATTTAATTGTGAACAAAGGAAATAACCCAGAAGTTTTGTAATGCTCTGATGTTGTATCTAGCTCAACCACTTCACTTCATTCTGCAGCTCAATACAATAGTCAAGGATAAACACAGTAAAGGGCACAATGGCCTGCAAGGAAATACTAATTGAGATCTATTTCAAAGTGTAATTCAAAGTCAATTGTAAATAAGATAATGTTATGGGGAGATGGACTTCTTAAGAGGTTAATTATTTTACCATTAGATTGCATTTTTTTGAATCTCAAAATAAATGAATTAAAATTAAAAACATAAATTTCAATATATTAAATATAATTTGAGGGTGGAAATACTCAACCGGAGATCTAACTCCCTCCAACATTACCCTTTCAAATATCAATCACGAAAAATTCTTTATTAGCATTACTACCACGGTTCTTCATTGCTGCCTGTGAATATTCATTGAAACGGACTCTGAATACAATTCTAGGAATCACCCTCACCTAGAGCTAGCAATAATGACTCATATCCATTTACTTATTCATATTCACCCTTGTTTTTACTCATCCATATCTCACCTAAAATATGACTATTCTTATCTGCCATCCTTGACTGATTGTATTTAACATCATCGGGGCTCAATGACACTTCTAACTGAGGGATATAAAGGCAGATTATACGTTGTTTTTTCTGTATAAAAAAAGGGCACACTACAATAAAAGCTTCATAAGAGGAAGTACTCTAACCCTCTTGGCTTTCATTGCTGGAGCTTGTCGCGATTTTATGACGGCGGATCCAAACATATAATAAGAATATGAAGACTATACCAAGAAGAGTAGAATAAACAAATGAGCTACAAGAATTCTCTTGTTCGAACTCTCGTGTTGCCCTATTTTAACCTCTGGCGTTCCTGCTTCAATAGAAGAGATACACAATCGAAAACTTTGATCAACGAGCAAATATATCATAATTTCTCTAAGGTAGATAAATTTAAATACGAACAGCTCATCATTGGGACGGGAAAAGCTTACAAACTCATTACTATGACTAACATTGAGCAACATGTTTTAGTACATTAATCAGATTTGAACAAACAACTCAGTTTCTGGTACTTTAAGGCGCTGCTTTACATCAATAGATACTCGTTTTCTTCCTTGAAACATTCTAGTAGTTAGCTTAATATGGTAGTTTGATATAAGTGGTCGAACATCAGACGTGAAAACATCAGAAAGTTCGCATTAGCAAACATCCCTTTCTCTTTGTTTAATTCTAAGTGTACCTTTGTTTATTACATCAGAAAGCATTTTTTGTTTATTGATAAGGAGTAACATATTATTTATATTGAATGTTTAAAAAATAATACCTAAAGTCTAAAAGAAATTAGATTTCTTTAAGAAAAGGAAGTTATTTTTCTTAATCTAAAAATGTTTTCAAACGCAACGTACGGAGGTTAACCCAGAAAATAAACAGTAAACAAAGACTAAAGAGATTCGACTTTTAGATAATGTCAAGCTATAAATAGACAGAATAAAAAGATTTACAGCATGATGCATTCTCAATGAGGCATGTGTATAATCCATTACATGAGATACCAGGGGTTAGCACCAAAGCTGAAGGAAAAGAAGAGAGAAGAACTTAATTATTTTTCTTTTTTTGATAGTTTATAATTATATTTCTACAAAAAATATTTTTCATCAAAATAAACAAAGCCTTGATCCACAAATCACTTTCATATCAAATCACTATGAGAATAAGGAGCAACAACGACAACGTTTTTAGCAGCGACAAAAATTCGGTCGTCGCTAAAAGTATTTCCAACGACAATGTCGTCAGTAAAAATGACGTGACTTTTTAAAGGGAATCAGAAAGTTGGGCGGGAAGGAATTAGGCTTTTAGCGACGACTTAAAAGCCTAAAAATTTTCTACGGAAAAATTTGGCCTTCAGCGACGACACTGTCATTGCTAAAAAGGTCAACTGGGAAACTTGGGCCGCCCTTCAGCGACAACACTGTCGTCACTAAAAGGCTTACCCTTCAACGATGCCAAATGTGGTCGCTAAAAGCCCAGTCCAAATTCCGAGACAAGGCTTTAGCGATGACATTGTCGTCGATGAAGGTGCGCACCTTTTAGCGATGACAATATCGTCGCTGAAAGTTGCTCAGTTGTTGCTGAAGCCTTCACTGATGACCGAAATATTTTAGTCGTCGATGAAAGTTTTAGGTATTTATTCATGGCGCCTCCTCCCTCCTCATTTGTGCACTTGAAAATCCTGGACCTGAGGTAAGTTCCTGACCTTTTTCTTTCTTTTAAATTTTTTTTATTTTAGTATATTTATTTTTTATATATGTTGATATGTATTAATTTTGTATGTTGTATCTTTTAATTTGTTAGTTATTATTAGCACTTATCTTAGTTCATGGAGAGTATTCAGAGTTGATTAGTAAATTTTTACCATTGAGGTACGTGAATAAAAAGTTATAATATTTTAATTGTGTAATAATATATTTAATTTACTCAAATAGTTTGCAATAAATTAATAGAATTGATAGTATGTTTAATTTAATATGAAATTTTGTATTATTTAATTTTGTATGTTGTAAATTTTAAATTTATTTATGTAAATTTAACTTAGCATAGAATTTGTAAATATAAATTTTATTATTATTATGTATCCTTCAAATTATAATTTTGAAATATATAATATATGTGTAGATTATTCAGTTAGACTAATGTAAGATAAAATAGTTATGATATTTTATTCACAAAATCTAAAATTTGTAATGCAATTTAGGAAACTTCAAACTTACTAGATTCGTTGAAATAATGTAAGATAGAAAATTAGAATAAATATATAAATTTATCTTAAAAAATAAGAGATTACAATAATATAATCTCTTTTTTAATTGAGATTGAAACTTAACAATTCAAATTATATTATTTACACCACATACTAAGAAAAATTCAATTAAACTAGAGACCACATGAAAATAAAACCCTAACAATCCAAATTATGATATCTACATTACATAAAAACAAAAACTTCAAAAAATTAGGAAGTCCGCATGAAAATCACCCCCTTCTTGGATAAAACTACATTTACTTAAATAAAGAAGCTGAATTGTGCATCTTATAAATAATATACACCTTATAAAACTAAACTTAAATTTACAACTAGGAAGTTCGTATTCATAATATACACCTCTCTATAAAGAAGCTGAATTGTGCACCTTATAAATATAGTAGAGTAGGTTATATGTTTGAATTCCCACAAGCTTATTGTAAAACATAACAGTTGTTATGAATATTTAGAAAAATCAATAATCTACGTAATAAGTTACTTAAATAACAATACTGACACTTAAACAACGATACTCATAAATTATTGTATCGTTAATTTTAATTATTGTAAATATATTTTTACAATAATTTTAAATAGAATTGCATTTGCATTTAAATTATAAGCTTAAACTCGTTCAAGGGTTAGTTGTTCTCTGAACATCAATTAACCTTTAAATTGTCCTAAAAAGTTGGATAGTTCGGGATATTATCATGTAGTTATTATTAACAATTTATCCCACTCTTGTTTGATATTGTGGGAATATCTTAGCATCCTAACTGTTCTCCGGGTATAAACTATACAAGCGTATAGTTTAGGCACTTGGAGAACTATAGGGAGATGTTGCAGAAATTTTTGCACGAATCAAATGATAAGCGTGGATAAATTGGAGAAAACAATAACTATAGAAATATCTCAAATGGTATAGGACCTTACCCTTCAAAGTTGGAGTGATACGGTGCATTTAGGGTGACTCTCAAATATTAATCAACACACTTTATTTCACCTAAAGTAATTTTCTTCTTGTTCTGTGATACAATGTCTGTCAATAAAAGTTGAATACATCTACCAAATCGATTGTCAGATGAGTATTGGAATGGTGCAATAAGATTTGTTCAAAGAGCCAAAAACTTTACCAATGAAAGGATTTTAGTAAAATGCCTATGCAAAAAGTGTGTGAATTTAATATTCCAGACATTACCAACATTGGAGGCACATATTATAGATAATGGATTTCATCCATTATACATAAATTGGATACACCATGGTGAAGCAGATGTTTCGACTTCTAGAGGAACTTGGGGGATATCTCCCAACAATAGAGATGAGCTGGCGGATATTATACATGATTTCATTGGGCTTGAGGTACCTGAAGTTGATTTTCACAATGACGAGTACAAGGGTGAGAATGCGGTTGACGGAAACATTGGAACAAATTATAGTAACTGTGATAACCTATTCGAGCAAGTAGAAATAGAATTTTATCCAGGCTGCATAGCATTTTCAACCTTGAACTTCTTGGTGAAACTTATGCATTTGAAGGTTCTGCATCGCTATATATGGGATCTACCTAGTGATGGAGATAACGCACAAGACCTGTTATTTCTGCAGAATAGTAACTCATCTAACTTCAACCTTATAGTTGATCTGGGAGATTTCGATCTAGTACAGCTAGGTAATGAAACAAATAGTCTTTCAATCATTGCAACGTACAGGAATGTTGGATCTGGTGCTCATGGAGAAGACGCCTTCATCGATGATGACGAGAGCCTTGAAGATGAAATAATTGATAATTATATGGATGAGGAGCCCACACAATCTGATAATGAAGGAGAAACTGATGGCCATGAGTCTGTTAGGTTCATCGACACTAATTCTGACTAGGGATAAAATAACATATTCGAACTACAACTCATAATGGCAGATGTCGAGGCACGATATCATGGAGGTGACACTGGAGGCGACCCACTGGAGCGACCCACCCATATTCCATCATAGTGCGAGGGATCAGGTATTTGTTATTAATTGTGCATGCCTAAACTTGATTAAATATTGTGTTTATTGTATTGATATTTTTCTTTATTAATTAAAGTAGCAGCTACGAGAAAGAGGGGACCGAATAGGTCCCTAAGACTGCACGAGAAGATAGGCAGGGGTGGAGGCAGACCGGTGCCTGTATAGTTTGATACGATTGGTACATGGCATGCAGTTGGTGAGAATGTCAGCCATCTCCCTTGTGATATTGGCGGCATGATCTGTGCCGACGTGCCGCCTTATTATAAGTCATGGCAGGTTGTACCTTAGCAGATCCGAGATAGAGTTGTGCGGGAGGTTTGCGTAAGTATCCATTTCCTCCAACTATGAATTAATGTCTTTGAGATTGAAATTTCTAAATATATGACTTATAAATTTATTAAATGTCTTTTAATGCAGTCCCACTTCGAGTTCCAGGGCATCTCTGAGGGTGATCGGGATAGAGCGCTCTCTGGTTTGATGCGGACTGCTGTTGACCTATACAAAGATTCGAAGTGCAGGTTAAATAAGCATTTCTTAGAGCATGGAGGCGATCAATACTAGGAGTATGACTTGGATCGAGCTCAATGTTATGTGCCTCAATCTGTCTCACTGCAGACATGGCAGAGGTGTGTGAACTTCTTTAATAGTGATAAGTACAGGGTAAGTATGACATTTTATGGTATTATATCAGTATTTCATATATTTAAATTGTAAACATAAAAATTTAACTTTTTCCTCTTAATTTGCAAGAGTTGTCTAGGAGAAATACAATTAATAAAGCACAGAAGATCGTGAATGACCGACCTGGGTCAAAGTCTATTGCTGCACATTGCTTTGATAAGGTAATTTAATTTTTTTTTATCTTTTTTAAATGTATCTACTTGTTAAATAGCATTACTACCCTTCATTCTTTTTTTCTGTTACAAAAATTGAACAAAGAAACAGAGATACCGGTGAGCTGCAGTCAGTTCCTGATAACTTTAGGGACCGACACACATATAGGTCGGGGGAGTGGGTGCATCCGATCCCTCAGGGGTAATATGTTAGTTATTTGAATTTCATATTTTAAATTAATTTTATCAATATATCTTGTAAGATAGATTTCTTATTAATTTTTTTTAATAATTTAAGGCGAGGATGACTGAGCTCATGACTCAGCATGTACAGTCTAGTGTATCATCCACTAACTTGCCTACAACTCCTGTATAGTTAGATGAGGCTGTCATCGCCGATGAGGTGCTTGGCACTTGTCGAAGGTACAGGAAGGCTATTCGACGTGTACTTACTGGTCAGTCTTATCATTCTGTGGGGACTTCTAGCACAAGGACGAGCTCACAGACCGTATCTCAGGTCGGTGAGTTGTAGGAGCAGTTATAACAGAGTCGGGAGCAGTTCAAGCATAGCCAGTAGTTGATTCAGGAGTAATAGAAGTAGCTTGATCAGCAGTAGCAGCAGCAGATTACATAGTAGTAGCAGCTAATGCAGCACCAGTAGTTGATGCAGCACCAGTTTGGAACTTATCTTACTGATATGAACTCGATCTTTAAACAGCAGGGTGTCGTCCTACCGCCGCCTCCATTTGCTACTGCTACACCGCCTAGACTGAGTAGATTTGCGCCTGCACCTGCCGCTCAGCCACCACATCCATCTCAGCCGCGATTGTCATTTTATCGTCCTCATTGTCAGGATGATGATGATGATGACGATGATGGTGTATTGGGATATTTACACCACCCTGCTTCCCCATAGTATATTTTATATATGTATCTTTATATTTTTTATGTGTACACATTTACATGGATGATGTATATATAATTTATTCATATAAATATTATTTTTACCATTACTTTATGAGTATTAATTTTTAATGTTGGATCAAATTGTTAGACATTATTAATAATACTTCTGATATATTATAATTGTATAATTTATATTAAATTAAATTTAAAAAAATTATTGAACAATTCAAGTTAATTAAAATAAAGAATATTTTAGATAATATATTATTTGAAATATACGATAATTTGAATTTAAATTTTTTAAAAAAAATTCAAAAAAATCTTTAGCGGCGACACTTGTCGTCGCTATAAGGCAAGATGTCATTGTTGAAGATCAAACTTTTAGTAACGACTTTTTTCTTTTAGCAATGACTTTGTCGTCGCTAAAGATTTCCTTTCAGCGACGACTTTGTCGTCATTGAAAGTTAGATCTTCAACAATGACTTTTTTGCTTATAGCGACGACAAATGTCACCACTAAAAATTAAATTTCAAAATTTTTTGAATTTTGAAATTATTTTTTGCGACGACATTGTCGTCACAAAAGGTCGTACTTTTAGTGACGATAATTTATCGTCGCTAATGACCTTTTCAGGCACAGAGTTATACCGACGATATTTTTAGCGATAACTTTTTTTTTAGCGACGACCTAATACTTTTTAGCGACGACAAAAGTCTTTTTTGCTGTAGTGAATGTGCCTACTACCTCATTAAGGAGAAAATAAAACATCCATTACCATAAGGTTTAAATTGTTTGATTGGCTACCTTGGCCTCCAATTTGCTTACGGTCTCTTTAACAAAAGAGTGTTCAAGAAGAGCAGGCCAAGTGGTCGATTTTCTAGCGCTTAATTAGAATAAATTCAGAAATTAAAACATGATGAACCACAGTTCAGATAAAAGTAAAATGCAGTCATGAAGAAAAATGAAATATTTATATCAAACTACCTTATTAAGTTAATCTTTAAGAAAGCTTTTGAATTATGGGCTCATACTGTTTGGATTTTTAATCGGATCCCAGGTTGCAGCATATAATATCACCCTTCCCTGAAGTTTGGCAGATATTGAAACACTATATGTTTGAAGAAAACGCACCTTGACTATACGAAATATTTTAGCGTCGCTTATTTTAAACTTTTTAGCAGCGGTTGATCTTCGGCATTTTTGCATATAACTTTTAAAATAAAAGAAATATATGTTTAATCAGGTTAAATTCCAATGTAATATATTTGTAGATATAGCTTGTGTTGATATAATCTGATTCAATGAAAACTAATTATTTATCACTTCTGTAAATTAAGTATAGATAAACAAGATCTCTAGTAATGATGTCTTGCGAATATGAATAGTAAGTTATTCCAACTAAATAAAACTAAAATATTTCATTTTTATAATCAAAGTAATAATTTATTGAATATATATATATTCAAATTTTAAAATTCAAATTTAAGATATAAAAAGATTAAAACTTCCAAAAATAATATTATATATCATTCTACTCGAGTGGCTGCCGTGAGCCTAAAATACTTGTGACATAAGCATATCTATTAGTTAATAGTTTTGACATAATTATGTCAAAATTACGAAGATAAATGTATTTTTTTCAAATGGCTAATTTTCATATACCATTAAACTTGGATTAATAATTCGTCTCATCTAATCAAGTGAAGTAGAATTGTAAATAAATATGAATCAAACAAAACTAAATCAACTTATATTAATGGTTTTTTTATTAAATTTGATAACGTCTTTAATCTAATTAAATGATAGAAAATTTTAAGTAAACAAAATTGAATCAAATCAATTTATATTATTAATTTATCAATTTATTAATTCAAATTCATTTAGTTTACTTGACCTAAAATAATATAAAAATATTATTTAAATTCTTCAAATAAATTATATAATATATAATATAATATTATTTAATATCATAATTTATTTTTAAAATAAAATATACCCATAAATATAATTAATTGCTTCATAAATTAAATAAACTAAATTAATGATAAATTGAATTTCATTCGTTATTAAATGGATCAACTATTAAAATTGAGATGAATATCGTATTTTTTTAATCAAATTATAAGTGGTTTACGAATTCCTTTGATCATTAATCCTAGATGTTAATAATAGAATTCAAATTTAATATTTAATAATAAAAACAATAAACATTATCGGCTAAGTTAATAGAAAAAGATAATTTAGTAATTTGTAACAAGATAAAAATCATTTGTAAGGAGTAATTTTGAAAGAAAAATTAATGTTAGAGGCTATTGCGACTGGAAAAATCGATTACTTCGAAGGAAAAAAAATTATACTTTTTTATTTCATTAAAAATTGTATACTTTTTATTTCAGTCATATGTACTTCGTTTGGATACTTACCAATTTTAAGTGTTTTTTTAACCAAATTAAAATTTGTAATTAGATATTTGTTTATCATCTTTTAATAATAAAAAATACTTTCATTTAATTTAAGCCATTTTAAGTATTTTTTTTAACCAAATTAAAAATTGTAATTAGATATTTGTTTATCATCTTTTAATAATAAAAATTATTTTCATTTAATTTAAGCCATTTAAATTTGATGCAATGAAGATATTCTATAATCTTAATAAATATGAGAATTTAATAATAAAAGAGGATATTCACTAACAATGAAAGAATTGTAATACTTTTTAATGATATGATGATATAAAAATAAATAATAATATAAATCGGTAAACTGCATCATGGTGTCCTTCCTAAATTTCTTTTCAAAAAGGTGTTAGTACTGATCTTTATTTCAAAGAGATACTAATTTTATAAATTATTAATATTATATTCTCAAAATACCCCTTTTTTAACTATGAGGATACGGTCGTGAATTAAAAATTTTGGAAGGGTTTAATTCTGTAATTAGTTAATCATTTTTTATATGTAACTACTTATTTTTATTCATCTTCCCATAATCTTTCCATAGAAGACAAAAAAATTTAAGTTCAGTGAGATCCATCTAACCAGAAATGTGTAGATTGAATTTAAAACTTTAAATGACCATAACTTTGCTTTCAGTTGTTCGTTTTAGGCAATCTTTTTTAATTTTATATAAATTTTTTATATTTACGTGCTTGTAAAAGCTAAAGGTGTTTTGCCCACTTTAGTTGATAAAAAAGGCCTTTTTCAATGATTTTTCTTAATTTTTTTTATTTTCTTATTATTTTTTCAACTTTGATTTTATTTTTGTCAATTCAAATTCATTCAAATCCTATACTGAACTTTTGCTTCCCAATTCTTTTGATATTTAGTAGTACCATAATAATTTTCTTAATAAATAAAACTATCAAAAAATAATATATTATTGTTTGTAGACTAAATAGTAACATGTTACTATTTTATTTTAAAATAGTAATACCAATAAAAAAATCTCAAATAAATGAATAAATCGAGTGTAATCAACAATCAAATTGTCAAATAACAGTATGTTACTATCTTTTTCTAGATAGTAACATATTACTATTTTGTTCCAAAATAATAATATCAATCAAAAATTTTAAATAAATGAATAAATCAAATTTAATCAACAATCAAATCATTAAAGATGAGGATGTTACTATTTTATTCTAAACTAGTAACACAAATAAAAAATTTCAAATAAATAAAAAAATAAAGTCTAATTAATAACTAAATTGTCAAATAACGACATATTACTATTTATTCTTCAGAGAATAACTAGTAACATATTATTACTTCATTCCAAAATAGTAGCACTAACTAAAAATCTTAAATAAATGAATAAATCAAGTCTAATTAATAACTAAATTGTCAAATAACAATATGTTACTATTTGTTCTTTAGATAGTAACATGTTATTATTTCATTCTAACATAGTAACACCAATAAAAAATCTCAAATAAATGGATAAATCAAGTATAATTAATAACTAAACAATTAAAGAAGATGATGTTATTATTTTGTTCTAAAATAATAACACTAATAAAAATTTTTAAATAAATAGATATATCAAATCTAATTAGCAATCAAATTACTAAAGATGAGAATGTTATTACTTCATTATAAAATAGTAACATGTTACTGTTTCATTTCAAAAAAGTAACATATTCCTGTTTCATTCCAAAACAATAATACTAACAAAAAATCTTAAATAAATGAATAAATCAAGTCTAATTAACAATCAAACTATAAAAAAAGATGTTACCATTTTATTTCAAAATAGTAACATCAATAAAAAATATCAAATAAATGCATAAATTAAATCTAATTAATAACTAAATTGCCAAATAATAGTATGTTATTGTTTGTTCTCCAAATAATAACATATTACTGTTTTATTCCAAAATAGTAATATCAACAAAAAATCTTAAATAAATGAATAAATCAAGTCCAATTAAATTGTCAAAGAAGAGAATATTATTATTTCATTCAAAAACAGTAATACTAAACAAAAATTTCAAATAAATGGATAAATTAAGTCTAATTAACAACCAAATTGTCAAATAATAATTTATTACTATTTGTTCTCCAGATAGTAATATGTTATTATTTCATTCCAAAATAGTAGTACCAATAAATTTTTTTAAATAAATAGATAAATCAAGTCTAATTAATAATCAAACTATCAAAGAAAAGGATGTTATTGTTTTATTTCAAAATCATAATACCAACTAAAAATTTTAAATAAATGGATAAATTAAGTTTAATTAATAACCAAATGTTAAATAATAATATATTACTATTTGTTCTCTAAATAGTAACATATTATTGTTTCGTTTCGAAATAATAACACCAACAAAAATTTCAAATAAATGAATAAATTAAATCTAATTAACAACCAAATAGCCAAAGATGATGTTACCGTTTTGTATCAAAACAGTAATATATTACTATTTTATTTCAAAATAACAACATTAATAAAAAATTTTAAATAAATAAATAAATTAAATTTAATTAATGATCAAACTGACAAATAAGTAGATATTATTATTTTGTTTCAAAACTGTAATACTAACAAAAAATTCTAAATATATGGATAAATTAAGTTTAATTAACAATCAAATTATCAAATAATAAAATGTTACAACCAAAAATTTTAAATAAATAAATAAATTAAGTTTAATTAATAATCAAATTATCATATAACAGTATATTACTATTTATTCTCCAAATAGTAATATGTTATTATTTCATTTCAAAATAGTAATACTAACTAAAAATACTAAGTAAATGAATAAATCAAGTCTAATTAATAACTAAACTATAAAAAAAGATGATATTACTATTTCATTCCAAAATAATAACACTAACAAAAAATTTCAAATAAATAAATAAATCAAGTCTAATTAACAACTAAATTATTAAATAATAATATGTTATTGTTTGTTTTTAAGACAACATGTTACTGTTTCGTTCCAAAATAATAACACCAACAAAAATTTTTAAATAAATAAATAAATCAAGTTTAATTAACAATCAAATTATGAAAGAAGAGGATGTTACTGTTTTATGTTAAAATAGTAACATGTTATTGTTTCGTTTCAAAATAATAATACTAATAAAAAATTTTAAATAAATAAATAAATCAAATTTAATTAATAACCAAACTACCAAAGAAGAAGAAGTTACTATTTGTTCTCCGGATAGTAATTCATTTAAGATTATTTATTTTTTTTAAAAAAAGTAAAAGAAAAAGATTATTCTACAATTTTATGTAAGGTTCTATGTCTTTAAGTTTTTATTTATTTTTATTTTTATTTTTATTTTTATCTTAACTAAAAATTTATTTTAATTTCTAAAAAATTAAATTTTTATTAATTTTATTTATAATTAAAATTTTATATTAATTTAATTTTTATAAAATTAAAAATTATTTTATTTTAATTTTTATAAATTTTTAGTCTTTTATATTTCATTTATATAAAATTAAAAATTTTTCAATTTTAATATTTAGCAAAATAGGTTTCTGTTTTAGTATTTTTTTAGTCTTCTTGAAATGTGTTATAAATGTATCGTTTTATTTTTTATGTATCATAATAAATTTTTATACACGAGTACACTTAAATAAAAGAAAGTGAATTTAGAATATTTCACTATAATAAATTGTAACAAATGACACTGACATAATTTTTTTAATATAAATTTGATTTATATTAAATTAAATTTAGATCCCCGAATAAAAAGGCTAACATATGAAAGTCATATTTTATAATAATTTCCCCATTGAATAAAAAGGTAAAACATAAAAGTATATTTCTAAATTGAATTTCACTAAAATCCCTACACCCCCATCGAAAGATTTAGTGAAATTCAATTCATTTGCATCAGATTTGCAAATAAAAGTCATATTTCTAAATTAGTGAAATTCAATTGGTAAAAGATAGATGCAATTGAATTGAATTTCACCAACATTTTACGAAGTCATATTTCTAAATTTCTTTCTGTAACCAAAATTCCAACTCCAACGTATAAACGCCGGACTTACGAAACCCATTGTCTGGTATTCTCCGAAACCCAGGACTCACTTGCATCTGATTTGGTATTGTCTAAGGCCGAACAGTCCCAAATGTGTTTTATTCGACTAAAATAAGGATACCCTCGGAACTACTGGACTATGTTCTGCCTCTGCGATCACTGCTAAAATCCACAGTACGATATCTTTGGCTTAAATTATATTGGGTTTCTTTATTTACCAAGATGCATAGATCTGGAGCCACCATCGCTTGGAATGTGTTCAAGTTCTGCACAGCTCTGCGTGGGCTGGGCTCGATCATGATACTATTAGTTCTTGGGGTTGTTGGTGTTACTTATTATGCTCTTGTTTTGACTAACTATGGTCTTGCTTTGTATGCTGGTGGCGTTGATTCTTTCATTGCCTTGGCGGTGTTGATCTTGTTTCATTGCCTGGTAAGCTTCCAAACCGGATGTATTCTCTATTTTTCTTTTCCCTTTTAATTTAATCCATGATGGGTCTCAAGGGGATTTGTTAGAGTTTTGGTTGTTAAATATTACTCATAGTTCAGGAAATGGTATACTGCATTGAATGTTAGCCACTTGTTAAAAGTTGTAAAAGACTGGTGTGTGTGTGTGTGTGTGTGTGTATATATATATATGTATGATATTTCAATTTAACAGTGAAAGGAATTCCAGCCTTCGTTAAAACTTAGATGTTGGCTCAAGAGAGTTCCAAGGTACAATACTTCCAGTATAAAGGAAGTGTTCTTATAAGTTGAAATTGTACTATGATGCAGTTAATTATGCTACTGTGGAGTTATTTTGCTGCTGTTTTTACGGATCCAGGAAGTGTGCCTCCTAATTGGAGGCCTACAATCGATGAGGAAAGAGGAGAGGCTGACCCGTTAAATGGGTCAGAATTTGGTAATGTACAGGCTGATCCTTCAAATCAACGGAGCCGGTACTGCCGGACGTGCAATCAGCTTAAACCACCTCGATGTCATCATTGTTCTGTTTGTGAGTCTTGGTCCATAAGATTTCTATCCTTTCTTCCCCATTGAGGACAAATGAGTATATTTTTTTATTTTGTTGTTTGTTGCCAGGCGGGCGTTGTGTGCTGAAGATGGACCATCATTGTGTCTGGGTAGTTAACTGTGTTGGGGCCCTAAATTACAAGTATTTCCTTCTTTTCTTGGTATGATCACCTTTACTAGAAAAAAAAATATTATATCAAGTTGTTAATCATATGAGTTAATTATACATGCTTACATGTCTAGAGATTGAATTTGTAATTCTTCCCCCCAATAGAATATTTCTTAGCTGCAGTTGAACTAGTATATGTCTTTGTGGAACTGAACTATAACTGTGTCATTTGTGCTCTATTTATAACATTTTAGCTGCAATGGGTTTATTATGTGTCTTCATATGCCTCTTTATGTTGTAATAAACATAGCCATGCCATGAAAATGCCAATTTAACTTTATTCTTTTAGAACTGGATGGAACTCTTGTTCTTGAATTTGGCTGCTGTGATGATATGCATGGCAACATTAATTGTGCTATACTGGGTTTGGAATTTGTTAATGATAGTTCAGAGTGGCAACCTGTGAAGGTGCTGTTGCTAATTTAGAAGTTTTGTGGCTTAAGCTAGGCTTTGCTCTTAAACTTGTTGACAACCAGGAGTTACAGTCTGTATGGAAAGTCCTTTATGAACACATCTAATCCCCCTACTCTAGATACTAAATTTGTTCTTCTCACTTGTCACCTTGTGATAAAAGATATTTTTTTTCTAGTTTATAATGTTGGGAGTAAAATGATACTGTCTTTTATGGTACTAAAAAATTTTCAAAAAAGAAGACCTTTTTATCCTCTTAGCCAACTGAATTTTATTGAACTGTGAGTCCTATTGTATAATTGGTTCTTTGCATGTAATTCTAGTTAATGACTACTCCTTTGTTCATTCTTATACACACTGTTAGTAGCTGTTATGTTTTCAGTAATTTTACTGAATTCTTGTAATCACGTGACCAAGTCTGTGTATTATATCTTATTACTAAGACAGTGTTGTGAGTTCATTTGTTTTATTTACGGCTGCGATCACATAATGTATGAAGTAATAAAGTTATTTTGTTAAATCATAATGCAGTTCTATACTTTTCTTGAGACAAGTCTCGTGACTGTATCATTATTACCACATTTCATAGCATTCTTTAGTGATGGAGAGATTCCTGGATCACCTGGCACTCTTGCAACAACTTTTCTTGCATTCGGTAGAGTCTGAAAACTGTTTCATGTGTACATGTTGATTATATGTATTAATCTCTCTATAACATGGTTGAATTGCTTACAGTTTTGAATCTAGCATTTGCATTGTGTGTTATGGGATTTCTGATCATGCACCTATGTTCGGTGGTTGCTAATAGAACCACAATTGAGGTAAACTTTGGTCAAATCTTTTTGTCTTCTTTTTCTTTCATGACTAGGGAACTTTATCCATCTTTAAAAGGGATAGAAGAAACAAACAAACTTGTGAACTCTGTTTTCCTTTTACATGCTTTTGTTCCCTCAACTGGGAGAAGGGAATCCCTTGAGCTTTTGCCAAAAGAAAACTGGTAGTGAAGGATGTTTTAAAATCCCAAACCTGATGTGGGTGTTATATATCTCGTTCCACTTAAATTACAATACTTGATGGAATTAAATTTACAAATCTTGGAAAATGCATTAAGTGGACCCTCTAATGAAGCAACAAATTCCCTTTATTTTGTGCCTGTTGTGAAAATCCGAAGAATTCTTCTATGTTAATGTTAAAGATTTATTTTTTTGAAGTGGGAAGGATAACTTGTGCCAAGTGGTTACTTATGGAATTTTCTTCCCTTTTATGAGCTGGCATATGAGAAGAAAACCTCTCCTAAATGGCATTATGATCTTGGCCGTAGGAGAAATTTTGAACAGGTATCGCATCATGTTTACATTATTTTTCTTTTACTTTTTGATGTTCTTTATGGTTAATATTATACCTGCTGCTAACATCTTTTCATAAATGGTCCTAATAGAGTTTTTGTCTTAGAACTTCCATACAATCTAAGTGCTGTCTACTAACTACCACCTAACCAATTGCATTCAGACAAAATATTGGGATCTTTGTAAGGTTCTAAGGTCCTGTTTGTTTTGTCGAAAGACATTTTCCATAGGAAAAACTCATTTGCATGATAGATAAATAAATAGGTGTCATATCACTTTTATATCTTGTGATTAAAATAATAATGCATGGTGCTAGGGTGATGGGGGAAAACAACTTTCTCTTTATGATAGAGGATATAGTTTTCCACCTATGCTCCCCATATTTAACATCAAACAATTAGAACACTTTTTTGTATCTAAAATTTCATGAGTATAAACACTAGTAAATGAGTTTATTCCTATGGAAGATGTTTTCCATCAGTACTAATTGCAGTTTCTGACAAAGCGGAAAAGTTAACATGATTTTAGGAACAGATAGTTGGACACGTACTCTTTCTGATTTGCATCCCTTTCTCTACTATAAATAGCATGATTTCACAATTCTCAAGTTCGACTTTGAATAGTATTCAAGCAGAAAATGTTTTGCTTAAAAATGACAGATTAATATGAATTTCAGAATGTCATAACACACTTGGCATGCGAAGATGTTTTTTTCTTTTGATCGTGAGGTTGCTGGATTGCTCTATTCCTCCCCCGCCCCCCCACAATCGCTCTGATTTGATCATCATAGAATATATAGATTTCGAAGCTATGGTCTACAATTGGTTGTTGATTAGGTGTTTGGGATGGACAAGGGATACTGGTTTATCCCTGCTTACTCGGAAGACATCAGAAGAATGCCAGTTCTTCAAGGTCTTGACTATCCGTCAAAACCCAACTTAAACTCCCTAGAGTTGTAGAGCTGCTAATGCCAAAAGGAAAACTGGCATTTTTTAGAGCAACATGGAGACAGAAACCCCAGAATTCGACTCCTCTAATTCCAGCCCTGCAAGTTTTTGGCTTGCATCCTTCCATTCCCATGTGCGCTTGATATGTATATAATTTTTCTCTGAGGGATGCCTGTGTTAAGGTCAAATGGAGGAGAGCTAAAGTAGACAGAGTGGCATGATGGGGTAATGTTTATTTTGTGCTGACTGATGGTAAATGTTATCTCCAACAGGTTTAGGCATTGTATGTTCAATGAATGCAATTTCTCTATTTATTGATTCAAATTTTTTCTATCCATTTTGTTATATAACCTGAGTTTACTTTGAATGTTTGTTGGTGCAAGATATACAGTTAGTTTTATGTCTTTCCCAGATCAGATGATATTGATATGTAATGTAAGTTATAACACCATGTTCTTGTAAAGATGTACATTTCGCGTGAAATTTACTAATTTGTTATACTTTTGGGGGAAGACACTTCGCTGTGTTTTTGTGAAGATATACATTTCACATAACATTTTCTAATTTGTTACTCTGATGTAAGACGCCTTTCTCTTTGTGCACGCAGTGATCCGGGTTCTCTGTGCACGCCCTTCTCTTATTATGAAATTTGAGTTTTTTTTTTTTTGGGGTATTGGGATTCGTCAATATGATACGTAAAATTTATATCTATTTCATTTGAATTCATACACTCAATTTCGTAAAGAAATTTACCTGTCTGGGAGTATGGGTATCCATTTTCTTCTCCTACTTTTGCATTATCTCCCTTCTTCCAGTACATGACTCTTTTCTTTTACAAGGCATCATCAATTATCCCAAAACAGTTGTTGTGGGCATTCCAATTTTTTTTTTATAAGGTCTATTAAACATCCTTAAATAAGATTTCACAGAAAATCTATTGATGTTGGATGAATAGAGGAAATACTACGAAAAAAGATAGTGTGTATGAAGCATCGAACATTATTCAGAAAAGGTAAGTAAAAACATTTTGCAGCTTGTGCTAAGGAAATTAATATTCCTTCCTTAAAGAATTTTCTCTCCCAATCTATTCAAAATTATGTGACACCTAAGAATGACAAAAGGTCTGATGTGGTTAGACCCAACTCGAATCCGATAAAAACGAGATTCGTTAAAGATCGGAACATTAAATTTATTTTGAATCTAATATTAAAAAAAAAAAATTATAGGACCTGACGGATAGGATCCGTTTAGACCCGGAAAAGGACCCATTGATTGAGGGCTGGTTTGCTGCTGAATCAAGGTTGCAACGAAGCCTTATAGCAAGACACATCTTTGGTTCTAGGTACCGCACAATTTTCATCGTCGCTGATAGAGATGTTGCTTTGCTCTCTCTTTGGTGGCATAGGAGCAGCAAACGCAGGGAATTAGGGTTTCAAACTTTTGGAGTTTCTTTTGTGCAATTAATTTTGCAGACTTTAATAGAATAACGCAACGAATATTTTTGGTCTGGTCGTGTATTGAGGTTCTTATTGGAACCGGAGAGAAACCCAGCCCGAGAGAGCCAACAGAGAGATGCGTCGAGGAAGACCTGTATATGAAATGTCTAATCTGATGGGCATGTCGGCAAAGTCTTAGTTCTTCCTCTTGGACAGGCTGTGATAGGTTTCAATTTTTCTTTTTCACTGACAGGTGTCCCTTTCAGAAAGGGCTTTTTGACCAAAAGCCTGTCCGTACGAAAACAAATTCCCAAAACACTGCACCGCAAAAACTAATTCCCAAAACACTTATTTTTTTTTTTTAATTCTTTGAATAACGGCCTGCCAAAGGCCGTGATTCAGAAATATTATTTTTTTATTTAGTTTCTGAATCACGGCCTTTAGCATGCCGTGATTCAGTTACATATTTTTTTTATTTTTTTTTGAATCACGGCCTGGCCAGCCGTGATTATTTTTTTTTTCATTTTGTTAATTTTTTATTTAAATAATTAATTTTAATTTAGAATTACTTTATATTTTTTAATTATTTATATTTATGATCTTTAATTTTGATAATTTGTACTTGATTTAATTTTTTATATTTTAGATTTTTTATATTAATTAACTAATGCTCTAAATTATAATAAAAAATTATTAAAAATTTATATTTTACAATGTTTTAATTCTTATTTAAAAATAAAAAAAATTACATCATTAGATAAAATATTTAATTAATTATAAAAATTAATGTATGTTAAAGTGATAAAAAGAATTGCATCATTAAATAAAATATTTAATTAATAATAAAAATTAATGTATGTTAAATTTAGATAAAAAATTACACCATTAGATAAAATATTTAATTATGAAATATATGATAAATTAATTTAATTGTATAATAACAAGAAAATAAATTGCATTAAAATTATATTATTCAATATATTGTGACTTTGAACTACAAAAAATAGGAATTTATAATATATATATATATATATATATAATAGACTAGATGAAATGATAAAAAATAATATGTGGATTGAAAATTCTTGAAAAAATTCTAATTGAGATATTTTGATTTTAAAATAATATTTAAAAAATATTAACAATAAAAAGGAATAAAATTTGAATAAATAAAATTTAATCTAATGTTACTTGTTAGTCCTAAGAATAAAATACACATTTAATTAATTTTATTAATAATTTTAATATTAAAATTTTAATTAACTTAGAATATTTATATAAAATATATAAGTATTCCTCGCAAGTATGATAGTCTAATAAAGATCTAATTATTGATATTTTAAAATATTTAATAATTTTTTATTTCGCGAAACATATTCTGCAAATGCTTAATAATTTTTTTATCAAAATATTTTTATTGGTTACGGAATGGGGGTTCCAAAACCAAAGTGGTCCATGACCCTTTTTTATTTTATTTTTAATTTTTTATCCCGTGACCTTTTTCCTTTTTTATTTTTTTATTATAATATGTTGTAATATTTTATTTAACATATAAATAATTTTTATTAACTTCAAAATACTAAAATAATGTAATCAATATTTAATAATAATATTATGATATCATTAATAAAAATAAAAATAGTATAATAGTTGTTATTTATTTAATATCTAATAATACTATTATTATTTAAATACTAATTGATTACATAATAAATATTTCAAAAAAATAAGGTTATTACTTCTTTAATAATTAAAAATTAATAATTCTCTAATCGAAATATTTATCATTACTCTATGAATGTTAATTTATTTTAAAAGTTAATTTACAGAATCAGATCAAAAGAATAATCGAGTAAAATATTATCATGTTATTAATATAATTTAGTAGCGGAATAATGTTAATTTTTTGTTATGTTAACAAGTTTTTAACAGCATTATAGTTACTATTAAAATGACAGTTGTTTACTGTTTAGTAATATTGTACTAATATTATTAATTGTTAGTAACTTGAAAAATTTTTAATATTAAAAATGGTAGCTATTGAAAATATTCCAACATTATGAATATAAGTTAATATATTATAATATTTATTATTTATTTAATATGTAAGAACATTATTTATTTATTAAATAAATATAAGTATTACTATTGGTGTGCAATAATAATTATTAGATTGGTTTGAGTTAATGGATAAGTATGGAGATAATATTTAATTTGTGTAGTTTATTTACAAATGTAACCCTTACGATAAATGAAAAATGAGACAGAATTAATTCTGGATAGAAGATCAAACGAATGAATGAATTAAATTATTAAATTAGCTAAAAAAATTTTGTACATTAGTAAAATAATCAGCTATCAAAGTAATGACTCCCAGTCCCACATCGAGGGCGTCGCCTCACTCATCGCGGTCGCTGAACAAGGGATTGCTGCTGTTCATCTCCATCATCACCCTCATCGGAGTCTGTCTGAGTGGGATTGGCATGACCCGTGGTAAATGGAATAGGATTTTGTGGGGGTAAAAAACCCTTGTTGCTGATGCGATGTGGACCCACTGGCGTGCTCAGATGTAAATGCAAGCGGTTCAGATAAAAACGCCGTCAGAGAACCCGAAACTCGCTGATGTGGGGGTGATGGTGATGACGTGAAGAACGATGATGAGCTAGCATCTGCACCTGCCATGAAATGTGACGAGGGCATGTATGTAGATGGAACTGGACCTCCTGCGTCGGGCTGCATCCAGTGAGGGGTGTAGCCGGAGGGGACATCTGCCGACGGCATCGATCGATGACCATAATGTGCTCTGTCATCGTCATCATCAGGTCCAGGCAAAATGGGATCCCTAAGAGACATAAAGTCATGGGCCCTCCTACCACGCCTAGGCTGAGGGATGGGTGGTCTCGATAATTCGTCTGCAGGAAGAGCTAGCTGAGAAGCTGTCATGTCTCGATGCTCACCCAACGCGCGCAGGATGCGATCACAATCCTGGTCCACTGTCTCTCTGAATTGGTTGTACCCGAGAGCTGGAGGATCCTCGACGCTCAGCGTGCGTAGTCTCTCAGCAACGTCAGCCTACATGATAAGTAAAAATAATTATAGTGTGTCAATTTATATTATAATATTTTGAAGAAGTTATAAATCATATTATGAAGGACGAACGAATACCACAAATCCTGGACCACCGCTAGCTGGATGAATCCATCGTCTCGTGTGTGTCCAATACCATGACATGTAGCCCGAGCCACGGTGAAGAGCATCAGTCTCCATCTCAGTCAGTGAAAGCGTGGCTCGCCATGCATCCCAAGCACTAATGTAGACCATGTGTTCTTGGCGCCAATCCGTCGATGTTTTTCCTCGGAGCTGTAAGGTATGACAAGAACCAAGATTGAATGGCTCCTGCGGGATTGGTTGCCGCCTACCAAACTAGCGAAGAACATGATCTGCATGGTGCCATTCTACGATGTGGAAGCATATGATTGGGACTGAAGCCAACCATATATCAGGTGAGATGAGGCAGTACTCAGGCACAAGCTGCTGGACACTATCCATATCGTAAGGCCGCCAAATAATCTGCACTAAGTAAATGAAAGATAAATAAGCATGTAACTACACATGAGACAGTCAATTTAGATACAACAAAGCAAGCCATAATTAACCTCTTCAGCCTTCATCTGATCAAGCAATATTCTGAATTGCCGTAGGGCATTTGTTGGAGGTCGCTGAGGCAATCCGGTATTCTTCCACCTGCGAGAGTTGCAAAATGTATATTATTTTCTATGTGTAATTTAATACTAGTAGGGAAAATACATTAAATGAAAATATAAAAAAAGGCCCACACCTGAAGCCCAATGGTGGTAACACAGGGTAAAGGTCTAGACGGAGATCTGGATACGGAGGTGCCATCGGTGCTAGAGTGAGAAATCGATCCCACGCCCATAGATGTAGAAGATGCATACATCCACCGATGTTTACCTCGTTAGGGTTGGTGGCCGTGCACAATTCTCTATACAAGCATGCAAGGATTGCTAATCCCCAACTGAACCGTCCAGTATCAGCGAAGTTTGCTAATAGGGGTAGATACATCAATAATACTCTATGGCCTGAAGTGTCAGGCATGAGATATCCGCCGATGAGTCTCAAAATGTAGGCACGCGTGAAGCATTGTATTTGTTCGTCATCTGCATCTTCTGGCAAGTGTCCAAAATTCGCTGCTAGCCAAGGGATGCTCAGGCGCTGCCCTTGTAAACAATCATCGGGCGGTATAATCCCAAGAAGCTCCTCGCACATCACCCGCCAGTCGTATCCGGTGTACCCGGAGACAGAAACGCCCTCGCACGGTAAACCCAGCTGGATGGCGACGTCCTGCAGTGTAATGGTGCACTCCCCGCAGGTGGTGTGGAAAGTGTGTGTCTCTGGCCGCCATCGCTCCACCAGTGCAGAAACGAGCGCTGCATTTAACTCAAGATGGTCGAGACGACTGACACCGTAGAAACCGGCCTGCTGAAGATATGGGACAATGGCAACTGGCGGATCAAAGAGACGACCCACATGTGCGACACGTCGAGGCCTGAGGAGTCGATCCGCCTGAAAACAAAAATACCAAATCATAAGGTGGTAAGAGTTTAGAAATCACAAAAAGCATAACCATACATTACTAAACTTACATGGCCTAGCCAAACGGCCTGTGAGATATGTCTGGACTGTAAGTACAAAAGGGACTCGTCATCGGGACCAGGTGTGACAACACGGCGCTGACCGGCCATTACAGTCGAGGGATGTGATATCTGTCACATTGGAATAACTCAGTTAATTGTACAAGAGTATACATTTAAACACAGCTACTATCCAAAGTAAGTGACCTAATAAGGCATCAGGGATACTGATGCTGACGTGTTATACTTACCAGTGTGTTCATTAATTTACTGCTATTTATGACCTCAATACCAAAAATCAGTGGGGTGTGCAGTCAAAAGTTCCTTTGATGGGCTGGACAGGTTGCGCGGTTGTGCCCTATCTGCCTGCATAACCCATACCTTTGAGGATCAGATGGACCCTCCTGCCAGTCCATTTCGTTCCTTATACTCCTAGATCGTGGTCGACCGCTGGCACGTATAGCCGAGGGATCTGGAATGAGTTCTGGTCCATCGACCGCTGGCCAATACTCCACACCGCCTATTGGTCGGAACTCACTGCTATATGCACTGAGCATTGTCTCCAATCGGAAAACACGATCGACAAACTGCAGGGGATCCAATGAAACTTTCGAACATGCAGCAAATACATGTTGGCAGGGCCAGTGCTCGACTTGAAACTCGCCACAATCACATGTACGATCGCGAAGACTAACCTTGCAGGACCGACCGAACTGCTTCCACGTCAAGTCATATGGCTCCTCAACCTCAAATAAGAACCCCTGGCGGTCGAAACGGCGCACGTGGCAGGTTGACGCTTTCCGAATACAATCTTGAATTTTTTTTCGGACGTCCTCGGAAAATACCTCTCCTGCTTGTAATTGTGCCGCAATGGTCTCTGATCTATCAACAAAATATGCATTTAATCGATACATTGTTGCCTTGACCAACCCCATGATAGGCAAAAATCTAACCCCCTTGAGGACACTGTTGACACACTCCGCCAAGTTAGTTGTCATGTGGCCCCATCGTCTGCCTCCTTCGTCATACGCACGGCTCCACTGATATTTTGGGATATTCGCAATCCAATCAGCAGCTCTTGGGTGCAACGATTGTAGTTCCGCCAACTTTGAATCCACTACATGTCGCTCGTATTGGTAACCTACACAACCCGATATTGTGGCATAATTAACAAAGATAATAAGGTGTTATGATAATTAGAGAAGTTTTTCAGGAGTATTACGTACCAATACTAATGAACAACTTTTTTAGCCACTCGGTCTTGAAAGTTGAGTTCATATTACTGGCGATGTGTCGTAGGCAGAACACATGATACCCACGGGGTGGTTGCCACCCTACGCGTGGGTTTGCAACGGCAGCAACTATCCCAGGATGTCTATCTGATATCAGGCAAACACCCTGCTTATCCTTGACGACATGCCGTCGGACCTTTGATAGGAACCACGCCCACGTCTCGTATGTTTCGCTTTCCACTATAGCAAATGCAAGGGGAACAATTTTTCTATCCCCATCTTGTGAAGTTGCGATCAGTAACACCCCCTTATACTTTCCATATAAAAATGTGCCATCAACTTGGACCATAGGTTTTAAATGATCGAACGCATCAATGCATGGCTTGAATGTCCAAAACACTCGATGGAACAATGCTACTGGCGCACTCTCACTGTTGCTTGACGGGCATTCCCTGCTGACAATCTCGAAGTACGACCCAGGATTATATTGTCGTACAGCCGCCAACCACCTCGGTAGTAGAGCATATGATTTTTCCCAATTGCCAAAAGCGAGTGCAAGAGCTCGGTGTTTACCTTTCCATGCCTTCTTATATGAAACTGTATATCCAAAAATACCCTGAATACGCTCAATAACCCCTCGAATGGACACACTGGGGTTCTCAGTCACCAACCCCACAATGTAAGATGAAATGACATCTGTGTCCAATTTCGGATGATCACTCGAAAGAGAAGCAGACACGCATGAATGAGGTCCATTGTATTTAGTTATTTGCCAGTGGTTCTCTCTCGGCTTATAGCAGGCTCTAACCCTCCAATTGCATTGTCCACTGTAGTGAGGGCATCGATACTCTTCATACTTGGCCGAAGAGTAATATGAGTAAAATGTGTGGTGGGTTCGAATTGAATATATTTTCATCGCACGACGGAACGATTTTTGGTCCGTATATAGCCAACCCACATCTGGCTCTTGGTCATTGAGCACATTCATGGCACCTACCATACCTCCTTCATCATTGCTGTCGGCCGCATCTATATTTATTCTTCCAAAAAAGGCAGCTGCCGATTCCACATATTGGTTCACGGGTGTTGCAGGGATCGCTGGGGTCACATCGTCACCACCATAAGCTTCATCATCATCATCATCACAACTGTCATTATCCCAATTAAATCCTTCGGGAATGTCATCATGTGCATCATTCTCTTCAAAATCATCCATTATGTCTTCTGATTCCTCCGGGATAGAGGGGGATGGAAGGAGACCATAGCCGGGCTGGGAAGAACATCGCTCTCCAGTGTAATCAACAACGAGAGATTGAAACTGTTGTCCAAGACCCACATGTCCACCCACTGGTTCCAGACTGCCATGGTACGAGTTATAATTTGATGGCCCTTCACCAAAGTTACGAAATAGGTTAGTGGACGGTTGTGTGCATGGCCCACTCTCATCAACTGGTTGACTACCAACATTCAGATCAAATCCCTTGCTTCCGATGTGTGCATACAACTCTGGGCAAGACAATTGAGTGGGGAATCTGGCATTCGTTTCCCACATTCGTTGAATGTCATCATCATCCTCTAACAGACAAGCTTTGTATCGCGTCGGGTTCAATGAAAGTGGATGCCTATACTCCAATTCAGTCACAGCTTGATTCTCTACAAGTCTTAACTTTCGGCCAATTGCAATTTTCAATGCATCCAAGGTGATATCCAATTTAATTCTCATAACTTTGACTCTACGACACTTAAATGTATCGCCCTCATCCGTTTCATAAATTTCTCCGTTCGCATAGATACATACATTTTCTTTCCCAGTACTCATGGTGATTCCTATCATATTCGGAGTGTTAAAGTGACTTCAGGAATTAAAACATACTTATAAAAAATAAATAATACTCAGATTTATTTTCATGTCATCTAATATTACAACTAAAAGTCTTACCTGGAGGGACAGATTTTATCTGTATTAAAAAGTTAGACTGCATAGACTTCATAAGCAAAATATATGCTCAATTATTACGCCTAGCTAAAAAATAATATCTAATCAAGTAGAATAATACAACTCAAAACTAAGTTTCTTCCAACTAAAATATAATAATAACTTATAGTCTATGGATAAATAAATTAAAGAATAAATTCAATAGAATTTTAATTAAAGTAAATTAAATAAATTTAAAAGAATAACAATAATATTATTATTTTTAATAACAACTTCTTGCACATATTAAATATCATTATCTCAATAGATTAAAGGTATTAAATAAATTAAATCCAACAAAAAAATTAGTTTTACTAAATATATTAAATAGATCTAATCCAATAAATTAATTAACTAAATTAAATCAAATAAATACATTAAATAAATTGACTTCAAACAAACAAATCAATTAAATTAAATCAAATAAATAAATTAACTAAATTAAGATAAATAAATTAATTAACTAAATTAAATCAAACAAGTACATCAAAATATTAATGCAAAAAAATTAATTAACTAAATTAAATCAACTAAATAAATTAACTAAGTTAAATCAAACGAATAAATCAACTAAATTAAATTAAACAAATAAATCAACTAAATTAAAATAATTAAATAAATCAACTAAATTAAATTAAACAAGTTAATAAAAATATTAACGTAAATAAGTAAATTAAATAAATTAACAAAATTAAATTCAATAAATAAATCAACTAAATCAAATAAATTTTTTAACTAAATTAAATCAAATAAATAAATTAACTACATTAAAATAGATAAATTAATCAATAAGCTTAAATTAAATAAATTAATTAACTAAATTAAATCAAACAAGTAAATTAAAAATATTAAATTAAATAAATATATTAACTAAATTAAATTAAATAAATAAATTAACTAAACCTTGTACATTAATTAACTAAATTACATCAAATAAATAAATTAACTACATTAAATTAATCAACTAAATTAAATCAAATAAATTAATTAACTATATTAAATTAGATAATTTAATCAATTAGATTAAATCAGATAAATTAATCAACTAGATTAAATCAAACCAGTAAATTGAAAGTTTTAAATTAAATAAAAAAATTAAATAAATTAAATCAAATAAAAAAATTAAATAAATTAAATCAAATAAAAAAATTAAATACATTAAATTAAAAAATAAATTAACTAAATTAAATTAAGTAAATTAACTAACAAAATCAAATCAATTAAATAAAACTAACTAAATTAAATCAAATAAATAAATTAAATATATTAAATCAAATAAATAAATTAAATATATTAAATCAAATAAATACATTATCTAAATTAAATAAAATAAATAAATTAACTAAACCAAATAAATTAATTAACTAAATTAAATCAAATAAATAAATTAACTACATTAAATTAATTAACTAGATTAAATCAAATAAATTAATTAATTAAATTAAATTAGATAAATTAACTAAATTTCATCAAATAAATAAATCAACTCATTTAAATCAAATAAATTAATTAAATAAATTAAATTAAATAAGTAATTAACAAAATTCACTCAAATATATTAATTAAACAAAGAAACTAAATAAATAAATCAAATAAATAAACTAACTAAATTAAATCAAATGAATAAAACTAACTAAATTAAATCAAACAATTTAATAAATTAACTATATTAAATTAATCAATTAGATTAAATCAAATAAATTAATTAACTAAATTAAATCAGATAAATTATTCAGCTATATTAAATCGGATAAATTAATCAACTACATTAGATCAAACAAGTAAATCAAAAATACTAAATCAAATTAACTAAATTAAATCAAATGAATAAATCAACTAATTTAAATCAAATTAATTAATTAATTAAATTAAATTAAATAATTAAATTAAGCTAATTAACTCAAATATATTAATTAAACAAATAAACTAAATAAATAAATCAAATAAATAAACTAACTGAATTAAATCAAATGAATAAATTTAACTAAATTAAATCAAATAATTTAATTAATTAATTTAAATCAAGTAAATAAATTAAATATATTAAATTAAATAAATTCATAAATACATAAATTTAATTAAATAAATAAATTAAAATTAAAAAATTAAATAAATAAATTTAAATTAAAAAATTAAATAAATAAATTTAAATTTAATTAAACTAAATTAAAAACTTACCTAAAAAATCTTCCTTCTCTCCTTCTTCAATCGCACAGCACTCCCGCAAGCAGCCACCAACTTCTGCAAGCTTCTCTCCTTGCTTCAATCGCAGCACTCCCGCAAGCAGTCACCAACTTCCGCAAGCTTCTGCAATTTTGGTGCTTCAGCGCTTCAACAAGTTCAACAAGGCGAGATTATAAAGGGATGAGGCGCGGTCACGGACGAACAGCGGCGAACATGGCGCACTGGTCACGTCCTGCATGAGGACGTGATCAGACTGATCACGTCCTGCTGCAGGCCGTGACCGTCGCGTCACTCTGCCAGCCTGCCGTCGCGTCCCGTCGCCTGATCACGTCCTCCTTCTGTCCGTGACTCATCCGTGCAGGTTCCTGGTAAATACTTTTGTCGGTGCAGGGAAACGGGGATTACTTTTTCCCGTTGCAGGCCGTTGGTAAAATTGCCTTTCAGAAAGCATGTTCAATGGAATGCAACAATGGAGCATTTCCCCCACAGAAGCCTCATACTTGAATTGTTTGCAGTATCTTATTGGCAAATAAACTCTAAATTCATTTTCAAATATTTAGGGCGGTATTGACGCCAAAAGTGTTATAATTTATAATTTTTTTATTAAAAATTCGTGTGTCTGTTCATATCTAAATTTAAAGTAAATATAAAATTTAATCTTTCATTTCTAAAGATAATAATTATTACCTCACTTAAATTTTATAATTAATACTATTAACTTCTTATTTTTATAATTTATATATATCACAAATTAATATTATGACGGATATAATATAATATTGAAAAAAAGACTTAAGATGCATTGAATATTTAATAAATAGATCCCAATTCAAATCATTGAGAAATGAGTTTAATTTGGATAAAATTCAATGAATAAATATCTATTGAATTAGATAAGATTTATTGAAAATAAATATTTTTATCATCCTTGATGACACCGGCTATATTTCCCACAGGACTAACCACAACTTAAAAATGATTAAAAAAATGCCAATGTGACACTTTATAATTTTGACTAAACAATGTTCTAAAAGCCAGAAAAAAATCAAATAAAATAATTAGATTATGTGCTTGGTTGAACCGCAACACACTGTTCATGAAGAACGAGTTTTGTCTAACCAAAATTCAGGTTTTTTGCTAGCTTTTCTAACGCATTAATGTGGTCGTCAAGTGTTAATTAACTTAAATTCTGAATTTTTTCGCCAAATTGTATTCAAATTTCTTGAAATTTAATCTAATTATATTTACTATTCCATTTGGAGTATTATATACTATTCCACCCCTCTATTCACTTTTGATTCTCTCCATTAGTTTACTCTAAAGCTCTCTTTTGCTTCAGGAAAATTGCGAGGTAAAAAAATTTTTACATTTCCTGGTGCTTTCTATGTTACCCGCATGGGTTTCAATAAAAAAATGCTAGATTGTTTTTTAGTTTTTTCACCCAAATATTGCTTCACATAACAAATCATTAAGGCAAAGGAAACCTATCAATTTGTGAATTAAATATATAAGATAAAAGAAACCATGCTCTAAACCTTGTTTCAAAATTAACTCATCTCTTAAATTTTAGAAATTGACATTTAAACGCCTTTAAAATTTTAACTAAAATTAGAACTTTATATTTGATCTTAATTTTCATAAGAATTCCTCTATTATTCTAAATGCCTTCTCAGTTGTATTCATGTTTCAACTTAATTTTACAGTTAAATAAGTTAGAGCATAAAATTTTATTATCTCAATTCACATCACATAAAATGAAATGAATTAAAACTCGTAGGAAAAAAAAAAGAAAGGATCTATAATTAACTGTGAAATGTGAATTGAAATAAAATAAAACTAAGATGTGGCAGTTTTTTCTTTTAAACTCCCAATATTTGTGGGGGGGGGGGGGGAGTTACTATGTTAGTAGAAGCTCTTCACCGGAATTACCCTCCATTAGCCACCGAAACCCAGAAAAAATTCATTACTTTTAAAAAAATCATAGATTTTAATTTTTAAGTTAGGGTGTGTTTGAAAATACAAATTCAGCATTTAAGATTTAACTAAATAAATTCAGACTTACAATTATACTTTACTTTTTGGACTTATTCATACAAAATATTAAATTAAGCAATAATTTACTTACAACATGTTTGAAAATATTAATTCAATATTTAGGACTCTATTTCATATAAATAATTAATAAGTTAACTAATAATCGCTAATGACTTATAATTGATAATTAATAAATTAGTTAATTGTGTAATAAATATTTTATAAAATTAATTATTGAATTATCTGAAATTATAAAATTACATAAAATGATATATTAATAAAAATAAATATATAATTAAAATAATTCATATTTATCTAGAATTTAAATTATATTAAAGCAATTAAGAAGTTTAAAATAAAAAATAAAATATTTAATATTTAATTAAGTATATTTTATGAAGTCATATATTTATTTATTTACATATTTTTTATTTTATTATTTATAATAAAATTATAATTACTTAAAGTATAATAATTATATTTTATGATATTATATATATATATATAATTTAAAGTCAGTGTATACTTATGTTAAAGTTAGGTTAATTATATTTTATGAAAAAAAAATATTTAGATTTATGTTATGAAGGGTATAGTTATAAATTAATAAAAAGAATAAGAATAAATTTAAAAAAATCTAAAAAAATAGTAGTTTATAAATTATAAGTTACTTTATGCAACTTATTAAATTAAAATCTATTTTTTTGATAAGCTAATGTGCGAAATATTTTTAAAATTTAATTTATAACTTATTAATTAAATTAATAAATTATAAGTTAACTTTTTTGTTGTATAAAATGGAACCTTAATTAAATAGGTAATTTATCAGGATTGAGTATTAAATTCAGTAAAAATGGACTTAATTTATTTAGTAATAATTATCTAATTGAATACATTCAACATCTACTTTTATTTTGATGAAATTTTACTAGCTAAAAATATCCAGTATTATCTTTATTTATATATATATCGCATCATTGAATCTTTTGGTATATAATATTTTTAAAATCAAAATTAAGATAATTTTAAAATTATATAAAATTTAAATATTTTGGGATAAAACTTCCAAAATGTTAGTTACATTATGTGTTTAAAATTCAAACATTATAAATTTAACACTCAATAAATTTAGCACTTCCATTTAGTGCACATTTCAACATTTAATAATTATATATATATATATATATACAAAATTTTAAATTTAATATTAAAAATTTAATGTATAAAATTTTTTAAATCTCAATTAAGGATAACTTTAAAACTATACAAAATTTTAATATTTTCGAACTAAGTATGTAAATTATTAATTAAATTTAGAACTTACAATATAAAATTATTAAAATATTATAAACTTAATTCTCAATGAATTTAGTGCTTAAAATTCAATTTTAATTTCAGCGCTAAATAGTTTAGTATCAGCGGACAGACCCTTAGTTTTTATTTGCATTAAGAAAAAAATAGAAAAATTAAAATTAAAATTATTGCATTTGACTTTACTAGCATTTGTATTTTTAAAGCTTAAAATTTTTTTTCTTCAATTTGAATTTAAAAATTTTCTTCCCCTTTCCATTTTTTTTTGTAAACTCAGTGAAAGCGTCATTCTTCTATTCAAATTCAAACAGAATACAAAAGAGGAGAAACCATGAAGGTTCTAGCTCTGTCTAATATAAGGAAAGAATCCGTGTCCATGTGTCTCGATCATCCACTATATATCAATTCCCTCTAAACGCAGCGTCACTTGCACTCTGTTCTTCTGGTTCCTTCTCAGCTGTACAAACTGTTTTACCAGGTATCCTTGATTCTTCTGTTTCATGATTTATCTTTCGAATTTCTATGATGTCCTGTTCCTCTCTCCAGAATCCCCTTCTCGTATGTTAGAAATTCCACGAATTGTAATCTCACTTTTGTTTTTACACATTTGCTTCATCACCGATATTGTTTGATCAAAAGCATAATAAATCAGCAGCAGAAGATTGGATATAACTAGAAGGAATAATCTCATGTATGATCAGTCTTAGGTTATATTATCTTATCTAATGATTATACTCAATCTCGGTTGTTGAGGTGGCTGAGCAGATGTTGATGAGTTTTTTCCCCCGTAAATTCCTATACCTTTTCAATTGACTAACATTGATTTTGTTGCTTCAGTTTCTGAAACTTATATCTAAATCCTGAAACCTTATATTTCATGATCTCACCGACATACCAAAAGCATTTGAAATTTGAAGTTTCAATTTTTTTCATTTTTTTTATGTCAACACATATATAAGGACTTCAAATTGAAAAACAAAATGGTTGAATCTTCAGATGCATGTCTAGGTTTTTGAATTTTCTACTGCGAAAAACTTGCAGCAAGAAATAAGATAAGAAAATTTTGACAATTCGATGCTCTTTGAAAACAAGCTTAGATTTTGAAAGCACATTTGTCCCAACTTATTTGGTAGTCTGATCTGTTACTGCTCCCCGGATTTTGATGCTTTTTTGTTACTGTCTGGGCATGCAAAGAATATGAATTTTCTCACCCAGAATGACGTTTACCAAACATGTTTTTCCTGGGGAAATATACACAAAATCCCCTTTTCACGGAAATACCACAATGAAAATGTGCTAATAGCCTCTGAGATTTTATAAACTGTGCACTTAAGCCCCTTTGGTTATTTTACTGTTCACTGAATTTGATGAACTAAATAACTTCCTTATCACGTGTCTAATTAACCTTGTAAAATGTAACTTTATTTTTTCGATCTACAGTTTGTAAAATTTGAAACTTTATTATTATTATTATTTTTTTTTTTTTAACTTTTTGTTCATTATTTGTGGATGTTGAACCTTCAACCTTTGCTTGCAACGAATTTATTGAATGATAAATATCTATTTTAGAGTATTAATTAGTCATACAATGAGCACATGAATCATAACGGAAAGTTTAAAAAAAAAAAAATCTGAGATCATATGTAGTCTATACATTTCTATAATTAGGTTGTGTACATTGCGAATGGTTGAAGTGAGTTCTCTGTTTACTACTACCCTTTTTCTTACATTGAAGTTTTCATTTGTGAAGCTAAATACTAGCCACAAAATATGGAGAGGGGAAGACACGGTGGAGATAATATTTTTGAATCAAGTAATGCATTTGGAGGGTTTGGAGATTTCGGTGGCTTCGGTTTCCGCAGAAGTATGATGCCTAGCCTCTTTGGAGGCAGAGATCCATTTGATGATCCTTTCTTCACCCGCCCATTTGATTCCATGTTTGGTCCAAGTTCTGTGTCTAGTGATATGTATCAGAAGACAAGCAGGGACAAAGACATTGTCATAGAAGAATTAGACTCCGAAGATGATCAAGAAATGGAAGATAAGAATTCTGAATCAACGATGGAACCATCTGTTGAACATCCAGATGATGATGTTGAGGGTAATTTGAATTTTCATTATTTTGATCAATTTTCCAAACCCCCCCCCCCCCCTTTTTCCTAATCTATATGTCGCTTTGATTTAAATTCACCAGAGAGGAAGAGCAAGAGTGTCAGGAATGACCATTACAAGGTAGAACCTCCAAAAGCTGGAATGTCTTCATTTCAGACATGCCGAGTAACATATGGTGGTGTAGATGGAGCATATTACACATCTACAAAAACCCGAAGGATCGGAGATGATGGGGTATTTTCTAATTTCCTCTTTTTGTTGATTTTTCATTTAGTTTCTTTTTGCACAGATGATGGATGTTATCATTGTGATACAGGGGATGCTTGAGGAAACCCAAGAAGCTGATAAAACAACAGGTCAGGCAACACATAGGATCTCCAGAGGAATCCATGATAAGGTGTGTATATGGTTGGTCATAATCTAGAAGTAGGTTGTAAATAACCCCCCCCCCCCAAGAAAATATATATATATATATATATATATTCTGGGAATTGATAAGCCCTCAACTGTCAGTGGTCAGGTAATGATTATTTTACTTTGAATAAATACATTATGCATGAAGAAAGCATTCCCCCCCCCCCCTTTCTCTATTATATCAGAAAGAAAAATGGATTGTGAAGTTAAGATTGGTAAACCATGTTGCAGTTTCTCAATAACCATATCTATTGGTTTTCTTTCATTATCTGTAGAGAAATTGAGCTTCTGTATCATCTATGTAGGGTCACTCACTCACAAGGAAACTTGGTTCGGATGGTAAGGTTGATACAATGCAGACATTGCACAATCTTAATGAAGGTTTGTGCCTAATTTCTTCCATGATTATTTCTGTCATATTATAGCTAGTTTTAGAAGCTGGATTTCATTTTTATGTTAAATTGGTGTTTTATTAAAAACCTTTTCAGATGAGCTTGCTGGTTTTGAGGAAGCATGGAAAGTTAATAATAGCGGTCAATCACTTGACTGGAAAGGCAGATATGATGTGTATAGGAATGATAGTAAGTCTCTTTATCCCTTTGGATCAATCTATTTTGTTGATAATAGTAAGAGTGATAATTCATTTAATGCACACACACACAATGTTCTGAGTTCAGAATAAGGTCCTCAGAACAATGTTGTATGTCATTGCACTAATAGGCATTTTTTATTTACTTATTGGTGGCCGGACCCCAATCAGTTTCTGTTGTCTGACTGCTAATACCTGTCTCTATCATCCACGTTGGAATTTACCAAGACCTCGTTGTGGTACATGTATTCATCTATATAATTTTCTTAGTTTAGGAGATGATGAGCAGAAAGTTGCTTTCTCAACAAATCTAACCCTTTTTGCGTCTGATCTGTGAACCATTTCGCATGTAATTAAAAAACAAAAAAGGGGAAAAATAAAGTGTGTGTCTAATTCAAAAGAAGGAAGGCACATACAGTTTCTAATTTCTTGAAAAATGTAAATTACAATTTTCAAAGCAAATGGATTTAACAAAACTGACATGACTTTTCGTTGGATGAGAGTGAAAATACCACTTATAGTTGGATGGCCATTCATTTGTTGTTTGTTTGCTTGTTTCCTAAAAAACTGTGTCATTTTAGAATGTGTCTTCAGTATGTGCTCTGTGTTCTAAAAATGTTTGAATTAATTTTGAACACGGTGGTATTGATGATGATATAGATTCAAGCAGTGGGGATAATAGGGAAAACCAGATTTGGGGAGGTTGGTCACTTCCATCCTTGGAGCAGCAGCAGCAGCAGTCTAGGAGATCTGCAGGATTTGGATTTGTTAATGGAACAAGCAGCAATCAGAGTGGGAGAACAAAGAAAGTTGTCAGAGTCAACATAGACTGATGCACTGGATTTAACATAAACTGCAGCATCATTTCCTTTTTTTTCCTTGAATATGTAAGTCATAGATATATGATTCCTTGCTTTCCCATTCTAGAGTTATGCTAGTTACAGAAGTGTAGGGCCCCCTCCTTTCACAAGAGTGAAGCCATGTGAGCTGCAGATTTTCTGTCATTATAAGTAGAAGGAAGACTGTCTCTACAAGTCTGGCTATACGCATGTGAGCTTGTGATTTGATTTTATTATTCACAGTGTAACAAAATCATATTCATCTTTCAAACATCAAATCTTTTACCTATTTTTCTCCGGTTTCCTTGTCAAAGTTTTAAATCTTTTACCTATTCTTACTCCAAGTGTACCTGGTTTTGCAGGTTCATGTTTTTAGATGTTTATATGAGTATTTTTTTTAATGTTTTTTTTTTCAAATCTATGTTATACAAAGGAATAGATCATAGCGTTTTAAGGATTCAGGATTCCATTAAGGTCATATTTATCTCGAGAGTAATAAGCATCATCATTTCACTTGATGTTGCTTGTTTTGCTCAAGTGACTTCTGATTATTTTTAAAAGTATTTGTGTTCTTTAACATTTCGGAATTAGTGTGAATTTGATGGTGAATTACGGTCTTTAAATAAAAACATTTCGGATTTAATTCCAGAATTTTGTGTGAATTTGATGGTGAATTATGGTCTTTAAATAAAAAAACAACGCGCGCGCGCGTACGCTCACATTTCGAAGTAACCTATTTTTATACAGTAATAGCGAATGATTTTAATTGTATTGTTGTAACCTATTTATATACAGTAATAGCAACATTCACATTCAACGTTTACATTTCGAAGTAACCTATTTATATACCGTAATAGCAAATGATTTTAGTTATTGATTTTTTGTTTTTAATCTTTTTCTCGAAGAATAAAGTATTGTTGACATTCACATTCAACTAAATGCTTTCCCAAATGCGGTTTTTAAGTATAGGACTTGACTAAAATATTTAGCCCCTTTGGATTTGGATGAGTGAAAATTGTTTAGGTCTTTTTGGAACCAGTAGTTTAGTAGTTGTCTTGTGCGAAAATAGTTTTAAATTAGAATTTGCAGTTATAATATTATCATTGTGGATTCTTATGTAATTGTAATTTTTTTATTGTAATTATTGTAATTTTTATACTTAAAATTTTTCTAATCGCAATGTGATTGTAATTTCAATATAAAATGGTTCCTAAGACTAATTAGTTGTCAGATCATATGATTCTGAGGAGGGTAGTTCTTCAAATGTTTAATTATATTGTACTATTTGTTCTCAGGTTACGGTAGGAAACGTTCATATTGGTACGGATTAGGTGTTACGTAAAGCTGATAAATTCATGTGTAATAAATTATTCTTTTATGTTTGTAAATTTTTTTTTTTTTAAAAAAGGGGTTTAAAGTGCAAATGAGAAATGAATTTCTATACAATTTTCAAATGAATTTCATTAACGTCAGTTAATAACATTAATAGATGTAGATCGGTAGGAAGATTGAAAGGAGATGGTAGGTCCAAATCATGATCGAGGGTATGAGATGTAACACATACTATTTTAAAAATGAATCCACTGATGCTCGAGACGGATTCCAAAATAATCAATCGAAGAGTTCGGATTTGGATCTTAGGAAAGGCACAAGGGAAATTTTAAAGGGAAAAAAATATAAATTTTTTATTTAAAATTATGAATTTTAATAAAAAATTAATTTTTAAAATAAATATTATATTTTTATATTTTCGAAAATAACAGAAAGATATAAAAGAGAATTTAGATTTCAAAAACTCCAACTTTCATGTTAGAGTCAAACTTTTTGGTTCCATGACAAGGCATTCCATTTTTTGTTTTTTTTCTATGAAGTATGAGGAGAGGTGAATCCCTTTTCAGATGAAGAACCAGTAGATGATAAATCTTTCATAAGAAAAGATTCACTCAAAAAATCGAATTTAGAATTATTACTAATCCAAAATCCTCTCCAATTTCAACAATAAAAGAATACATTGACTTAAATTTCTCACATACCCAACAAGCTACTCCGTGGCTTTGAACAATCCAAGGAGAGTCCGCTGAGTTGTAGGGAACCCAAGGCATAAGGTCCAATGCAAATGAGGTAGCCCAACATTTGGCATCAGTTACATTAAAACAAAACGTAGAGTGCAGCCAGCGGGCAACATAGTGGTCTGTTTTTAAAAACTGATTTAAGGTAAATTATAACAATATAATGGGTGAAAGAATTATTTCATGTACTTATAAAATTATTAGACTTTTTTTATGATCCAATAATAGTTGGGCCGAACTCGGGTTAAGGCAAAAAAAATCCGATAGGCCCACACGCGTCCGATTATAATAATTTATTTTTAATAATATAATTATATATTAAAAATATAATTATATATAATTATTTTTAATATAAAAATATAATTAAATATATTAAATATTTTATATATTTAAATATCATATTATCTCTTTAAATATATATATATTTCATTTAAAAATTTATTTTTTATTAAAAATAAAAAATTATTTTTGAACTTTGAACTTTTAATTAAAAATTCGAATTGGCCGGGTCAAAATTTCTTGAAATATTAACAGATCGGGCCGAGTTCATATCAATTTTTTTGATTTGACTCAAATGGCCTGACCCGACCATGCACACCTTTAGGCATGAGGTCCAATGCAATAAGGTAGCCCAACATTTGGGATCAGTTACATTAAAACAAAACGCAGAGTGCAGCCGGCGTGTAACATAGGTCTGTTTTTAAAAACTGATTTAAGGTAAATTATAAACAAATATAATGGGTGAAAGAATTATTTCATGTAATTATAAAATTATTATAAAATAAAAATAAATTAAACAAATAATTAAAAATCATTTCAGATTTTCATTTAAGTTACATATTTAAAACTAATTTTTTAAAAAAATTAATTATAAAAAGAAATAACCATACAAAGACTTATTTTTAAAAATATAAAAATAAAATTTGTTTTTAAAATCAATAAACAAACAGGCCATGGTTGTATGGAAATGTGATTTTTTTTATGTTGCAACTATTTATATAAAATTTATAATTTTTTAAGAAAATTATGCTGGAGTTTGGAGTAATAGGGTATGGCCTTTTTATAATTTTTCTAAAACTTTATAAAATTTTACGACACGAAGAATCATACCTTCAATATAAAAATATTTAGGACTTCTACGAAAATGTTATAAAATTTTATGAAAATCGCATTTTTCAGGAGAGCACTAAAAGAAATCTTATTTGTATAATATGTGATAGGAAATGGTAAAGTCATTTTACAAAAGACATTCCTAGATATGCTTTCTTTCAGATAAAGTGAATATCAACAAAAATACTAAACACACATTCGTATGAGAAGTATCTTTTGAAAAATATCTTCAACATTATTTTATGCGATATGTCTTGAATCTAAATCCTCTTTATTTTTATGTAGTTATGTTCTTGTCATGTGGTATGGGAATTAAATTTATAATTTTTTAATATATAACGAGACTCATAATTATTTTTATATTTTTTTAATTCCACACAGAAAAGAAAAGATAAAGATTTAAAATAGGATAGGATTATCTCAAACCGTTTCCTATATAAATCAGGGATTGACTCGTGCCTTACAAAAACTAGACAAAAATACAATCAATGAGAGGTAATTACAGTAACATAACTGATGGTGACGGGTAAATTTGGATTGAATAATCACTAATTTATTGATTGAATCAATTTTAACTTTTAAAACATATATATATATATATATATATATATATATATATATATATATATATATATATATATATATATATATATATATATATATATATATATATACACTCACTAGTAATATATATTTATAATAATGGGATATAAGTGATACAATAATAATTTAATTAAAAATTATTAAAAATATATAATTTAATTAATATAAAATTATAAAAATATTTCATTTTAATTATTATAAAATTATAATTAAATTTTTCTAAAAAAATTTAAAAAACTGATTGGTCCACATTATTTTAATCGGTTTAAATCAATTCTAACAATTTTCCCTAGTTCACGTACATTTTCAATTTAAAAATCTTAACGGATTGGCCCAAAACTATGATTAAAAGTATTTTGTTCTGATTATCTAATAATTAGGTGTAACTCTCCACTATAATAATGATTTAAAAGACTTAAAAGCCACTCATGTGATGTGCCATGCATGCTGCAATAAAAGTTGCCGTCCAAGATTCTGATAGAAAAAGAAAAAAAAAATCGAAATATATAAGACGTGCAGATATAGACAAAATAAATAAAACATGTTAGCAATAGGTGATGCAGCCAAGAAAAAACTAATAAAATATATTGAAAGTGGGCTACGGGAATCAATGCACGTATGCCTGCAAACAACCTGACAGGACTTTTAGGTGCTAAGTGCAGCAATGGATCATATATATAACTAAATTTGAATCCCGATTTTAAATTATTATTGTGCTAGTTTCCACAATCATAATTTTTCCAACTTTTATCTGTAAGAAATGCATTTTCTTATGTCCATTGACAATTTGTTATTCTCAGCATAACAAAAACTACAGGCAGAAGCAGTTTCCATCGATATTACCGGGTAGAAAGTCTACGGTGCATAGTACATTTGTTAGCAAAGATTTACACCAGGTCTGACAAGGTCGAGAAGTAATGATTCATCAACTAATCTTTGAATTTTAAGCCTATCTCTTTTTTAGAAGAATTATCCACTTAATTAACAAGACAATTAAGGATGTAGGAGATTTGAACCCGCAAGAAAGGGAATTGATATATTTTATCCGAATTTTCAGACCTATTTAAGGCAATTCATTACTTATATAAATCCTGGCAAGCAGTCAAGCTAAGCTATTGGCCAAGCTAATAAACTTTATTATAATCTGTAGTATGTTGTTAATATATTTCATTAATGTCAGCTTTTCAGGGTAATGCAGATTCCTGAAAGGTATAGATAGGACTAGTAGTTACTTGGTAATCGGTAATTCCGTCTAACATCTGCTTCCGCGTTGTATCAATATTACACTTGGACGATAAATTGCAGATTAGCAAAAAATAATTAAAAGAATTTTTTAGACAGTTTGGATAATGCTAATAAAATTTTGAACATGAATAATAAGTAAATGAAGTCGATATCTCAAAGATTTTTATCAGGAATACCTAACTGCGAGTTAATTTTCATATATTTATTGTAAGGCCTTTAATTGTTGCAATTTTCCACTTTTATTTGATGTTTCACTCAAATTCAAATCATTATCAATTAATATAATTTTTTATTGTAAAATTTTTTCCTACTCAAATTAAGTTTTTAATATTAAAATTGAATTGGAATTTCTTGCAAAAGAAGTTACATTTGATATAAATATTTTTAGTTACTAAGAGTTTGGCATATGAGAAAAAGTATGAAATGAGTATTTATAGAGGTTATGTAGAGATGCTCAAAGAAATTTGAAAAAAATTTAGAAATAATGAATAGGAAAAGATGGAATTATGAATGAAAATATTCACACACATTATTTTATAATCTTTTAGTAATATAATGATTTTTTTTTCATTTGTGATTTTTCTTCAAAATTTGAAAAATTTTGCATCAAATTATTTGTGTATTTTATTACACTTTTTTTTATTTTAATTCCTGAAGCTTATAATTGGGGATGAGTCATTTTTTTCAACAAATATCTTAATTCAATTTTAAATTATCAAGTCAGTAATATTTTATAGTATGATCAGTTTAATTTAGTGCCAAATTTAAGTTTATAAGATAAAAGGAAATTCACGTTAAGCCTTGCCATGTTTGTTTCAAAGTTGCAAAAGTATCCATTTGAAAGTAATTTAAATAATTTTAGGTACAATATTATCATATTTCATTTTTCACCTGCCATTTAATTTACTCTTGTAACCATTTAAATAAACAAACGTTATTACACTTGCATCCTAAAATAATTAATACAGATTAATTCGGAAAATATTGATAAATATAATTTGAATATAATTCAAATACAAATACAAAGCCTACCACAACTACTATATCACAATTGGACCTCGCAATGCAAATGCAATTCGTAATTTTCATTTGTAATTTTTCTTCTTCTGAATTCAAATTCTTATTTATTAACAAATTAAGTCTATTTGGAACCAGCAAATTTTCATTAAACTGATACCTCAATGATCCAAGGAAAATATTTCTGAATCGATTATATGAATCTTTGACCAATAAGGTTTTGACATAGTGAAAAACATAATAGTTCGGACAGATTTTATCTACCAATAAACAAAAATTTAAATATCATAAATAGTTTTTATTGGAAGAGATGCAATTTATTAATATCTTAATTTCTGAAATAATTTCCTCACTTGGTATCTTACCAATAAGATATCAATATTATTATTTCAAAATTCGTGATCAAATGAGGCAATTATTTCGAAAACTAGAGTGTTAACGAATTTTTTCCTGTGAATTCAAATCTTTATTTATTAATAAGTTAAGTTCACTGATATATTTTTTATTAAACTAACGATTTATTAGTCCAAGAAAAATATTTCTAAATCTACTATAATTCATTCTTTAACCAATATGGTTTTAACTCAGTGGAAAGCATTCTGGTGAATTTTACTTATTAATAAACAGTAATTTAAATCTCATAAATAATTTTTATTAATAGAGGTAAAATCTATTACTATCTTAATCTTCAAAATAATTTTCTCACTTGATATTTTATCAATAAGATATCAATATTATTATTTTTTTATATTTTGACAAATAAAATATTTTAATATTATAATTCAATGAATGTTAAAATTTTAAAAATAATTTTTTAACTTATCAAAATATGAAAAATTGCAGTACCGGGAGTATTGAAGTATTTTTTCCCACCAAGAACAGTCCTAGTTGCTTAGCTTCATAACATAAAAGCTGCTGCTTCAGTCCCTCTGGAGCCTCGGGCCAAACACTCTAATCTTATCTTAACGAAAAATCTTAGGAAAAGGTGAAGAATTTCAACTTCCACGAAAATTCCAATGCGGTGAAGGGCATATGGTGGCAGCTGGAACAATATTATATTATTTCCAGGCGACAGTTTTTATGCATGTGTTGGGACGGCAGAAAGAATCCACAGAGTATCCGGCTATCTTCACTAACAAGTAACAACCTGTCTCGGATGCGTCCGGCTCCATATTTCAACATCAAAGATCCAATCCAAATAGGCCATAATTAATTCTCACTATATATGCATATAGAAAGCAGATGGGTCGCCAAACTCGAAGGCAAATTAACACTCTTCTCAAATATCTTCAAACCAAAGGATCTACACACTTAAGCAAAAGGTCAAGATGAACAGCATGTCTTGTTGGTCGGCTGAAAATGCCAAACGAGCATATCTTCAGGCTCTGAAAATGGTAAGCAATCAATGAAATCACTTTACACTCAGGATCCATTTGCTTTCCTGAAAAACATTGTTTTCAAGTATATAATTTTACTTGTATTTATAAATATAAAATATATATTAAGATACTAAAAAAAATATTTTATTTTTTAATATTGAATTTAAGGAATGTGTAATTTTAGATTCAATTTATAACTGTGTTGCCACAAATTACAGCTGCGTCACATCTATAATTTTTTATAATTTTATATTATAATAATTACATTTTTCATATTTATGTACAATTTTGTTAATCACAAAAAATTTATAATCGCAATTTAAAATCGTGATTCCATCCAAACAACCACATTGCTACTTTGCTGGGCTCTGCACCAGTCGTTTTTACCTAATCGTTGCATCCTTTTGCATTATATTTACAATTTTGCTATTCACAACAACATGACTACAAACATAATTTAAAATTTTAATGTTGGCATTTCCGCTGAATTTGTTTTATATTAATGCCGTTTGGGTTGGAAAATTTTTTAGTCCTGCCATGTCAGTGACGATGTATGTATTACTTTGCATCTTTTTTTTAATAAGTTAAAAAATATCAATGCAAAATTTTCCCTTTTCTGGAGAAGTTAGAAGGGTAAACAAGCTTGCAAAGTTCATACACTTCTTCATGTAGAAACCTCCCCCTTTTTTATTTTTGCAGCTTTTTCTCATATAATCAAGTGTGTCCTATTGTTTTATTACAGGCTAAAAGAGGCAGAGAACCAGATGTAGCCGAGTTCATATCAGCAATGGCAGCCGGCAAGAATGCCAAATTCATGGTGGTGGCATGCGCCGGCGTGGCCGGCCCCCCAACCCTAGCATTAGCAGCGGCTGCCAATCAGACTAGCGGCCGTGTCATCTGCATATGCTGCGGCCAAAATGAGTTACAAGCATCAAGAAAAGCCCTAGGAGTTTATGGAGATTGTATGGAGTTTGTAGTAGGAGATGCCAAAAGTCTTTTGCTGGAAAACTTCAAGGGAGCTGATTTTGTGCTTATAGATTGTGACATGAATAATGCAAAGGAGATTTTCATGCCAGCATTCAAAGCTGCAAATCGTGACTATGGAGCACTTGTGGTTGGATTTAACGTCCGTCACAGAGGTTTACGGTGGAGGCAGTTGAAGGCATCGTTTTTGCCCATTGGAGATGGGTTGTTGGTGATTAAAATGGATCCGACTGTTAAAGATAACGTTGAAAACAGAAAAAGAAGTCGTTGGATACATAAAATAGATAATTGTACCGGAGAAGAACATATTTTTAGGGTTACTTCTTGGTCTAGGAAAGTTCAAATAGAAGTTTAAGGCTTCGATTTGGTAGGTTTGGAAGAGAAGGCCTCTCAAGTATGAACGAATTTTATGTTCTTCGGGACTTTCTCGGATCTTTTAGAAATATAGATATAGATATATTGGTTCATATGTCATAAAGTGCATCTAGAGCGTGTATGTTTAAAACATAGTTGTGACATTTATTTTTATTTATTAATTTTATTGTGTATGTTTGAAGAAAGTGTATTACAAAGAAGAATGGCAGTATATGGCAACATTTTGGCAATTTTCATGAACATATACTAACCATAACCCTAACACTGTCATCCAAAAATAAAAAGTTCTGTTGTTTTTTGCCTCTTGGTTCCATTTGGTAATCTTCACCAATAAATACTTAATTCAAGAATTTTGGGTGCTTTTCCCATCCTCCATGTAATGCTATATTTTAGATCTTGTCTTTTTTTCTTTTAGTTGAACAAAAGATTATTATACCAATCATGGTTTTAAACTAATGCATTTGCAGTTTTATTATACATGATTAGAAAAAGTAGTAACAAATATAGAAAAATGAAATCATTGTATAATTATAAAATTATGAGAAAAATGGATATAATACAATTTATAACAATAATACTATAATAGTAGAATGCAATTTAAAACTTTGATTAAAATACTTACAATACCAATAGGCATTGAAGGATGATGCAAAGATCTTGCAAATACAACAATTGTTGACCTTAGCAAGGTACTTCGATGATAACAAAATATTTTGACCTTGTTGGTATTGAATCGTGCTTGAATGCAAAAAGTCGAGATTTGAAAACCATTGAGAACTTGTTTAGATTTTTTAGGACAATTTTCTTAGGACAAAATGTACAAGAAGAATATTGTGTGGGTTCAAGTTTTAAGAAAACATATTTGTCAAAAACTTGTGTCAGAATTAATCTTTTGATGAAGTTGGAACCACTTTTTGGAGAGAAAACAATGTTTTTAAAACAAAATTTTCAAAATGTTAAAAATTAGGAGAATTAATCAATTGATCAATCGATTTTAGGTATTCAAAAAGCAAATTGGCTTACCTCAATTGATTGCTAATTGATTCCAAGCATTCAGAGAGTAAACTGGTTTGCCTCAATTGATTGGCCAATCAATTCTAGGCTTCTACAGAGAAAAATGAACTACCAGAATCAATTAACTAAGTGATTCCATATTTTTTCATATCCTTTGTTCCATTAAACATGCTTTCCACCAGAATCGATTGACCAATCAATTCTACATATCTAGAGCCGAATTAAGTTCTAGGTGAATTGATTGATCAATTAATTTACTATATGAAAATTTCAATTGACAATTGGTTAAATCAATTGATCAATCGATTCACTATATTATTTTTTAAATTGTCAAGAGTCGAATGAATCGATTGACCAATCAATTAATTGAGATTTAAACCCTCTAACTTTTATATAAAGGCTAGTACTCATTTTGAAAATATAAGATACAACTTTAATTGTTATATTGACACAAGATATTCTTCTCTTTCACTTTTTTATCTTACAAATCCCTTAAACCTACAAGATCATATTCCTCTTATTAGTTCTTTACTGTGTAGTTTAATTTTTAGAGTTTGTGAATCACTCTTCTAATTCCAAGTTATTCAGTTGTTGTATATTAGTGCGAGGTATTCCTAAGAACATTAAGAGTGTGGAACCTCTGGATAAATTAAGTTTTAAGAGAAGAATCTCAAAGGAATTGCAGAGAAAATAGAGAATTGTACCGAGACTTCTTCAAATATCCTCGAATTTGAAGAGATAGTGGATTTCTTTTCAAAATCTAAGTCAAATAGAAAGGTGTTAGAATGTCAAATCAGTATAAATCATTGAGTTTGATTCTCTCTATCCCAATTTCTTATTTATCTACTTTACACTTATTTTTCTAATTGAAATTGTGATTGTGATTCACTTGTCTTATATTAGGTTGATTATTCTTGTAAATATTGTTGTCTTCCTACTTTCAACTTTGAATAAATAGCTAGTGATTTATTACAACTATTTACTTTGAATTTGATTTGCAAATGTTTTTATACCTAATTGACCCCTCTTAGGTAAAATCTAAGTAATAAGAATCAATATAGAAACGTGCTCTTTCTAAAATAACAAGCATTCATGTAGAAGTTAATATTGCTATAATCCACCAGCGTGTAAGATTATTTGATTGTTGGGAAGCAATATGTCAATACGATTTGGCTTCATTGACTATCCGAAATTTGCATAACAAACAGGAAAGCTAGCTCATCAAGTTGCTGCAAAATACTATATATACATGGCAGAAGCTGACAGGAATGAGCCAGAAAGACTACAAAAAGTTAGCAAAAATGAAAGATAAAAAAAGGGCACTCCACAGGAAAGGAGCAAAAATACTACAAAGTAACTAGAAAGTTGGAGCAGAAGATCGAGTCTTAAAAATAATATTTAGTTAGCTTAAAAAAAATTAAATGCACAAGTTCACTGCTTACACAACCTCACATAAAGAAAGAGGGCGGATTCTATATATACAACATTATTATGGAACCACATTCCTCCCGCTGTATGATATATAGTAATAATGTTTAACAATCAACATTTAGCAGCACTTTCTAAACTCGTATAACATACTTCAAGTGGGGATTTGGATCACCACTCAATTTTTTTATTTTATCAATTTTTTTAATTTTGAAAGAGCTAAAATACACAATTTTTTTTAACTTGTGACCCACAATTTTTTTATTAGAATTTGCCATTACAGTACAAAATAATGTTTTCCCCCCTTGTAAATTTACACCACTAATTAATTTTTCGTTAAATTGAAGGGATCCATATTTCTCAACGTTGGATTGTACAAGAGGCTATGGCCCCTTAGTCCAATTTTCAAGTTGAACTATGCGGTTTCTCTCTCATCATTGAGGAGGTCATATAGAAGCATGGACCCAAGCAACATGGGGAATAAGATTCATGTTTTAGACCTTAATATAATCTGCAACCATCACATTCATCTAGCACTACCCTCATGCATGGGCCTTAGCAATAATCAATTGACCTTATTCCTCTCACGTCTTTAGCTGCGTTCTAGCGTTACTGAGCTTGCAAGTTTCACAACTGTAATGTTGATTTAAATTGTGGTCACAGGCCACATTATATTTGCATTTTTTTTTTTGCAATTGTAAGTTACAATGATCATATTTTTTTGCATTTATCAGTAATTTTGCTAATCACAATAAAATTAGAATCGTAATTTAAATCTTTGCGTAATAAATATTTTCATTTTTCATAATGCATTGTCATATATATATATATCTAACATTGTATAACTCTTGTGCAATAAAATAGATGTTCATCCAAGAAATCCGATGATGTTAAATGGACACGTTATATACTTCTCAACTAGAAAAAGAATCGAATGAATGAGCATTCCTCTTAACTTCTCTGTGAATTTGTCAAAGAAGTGCTCGCTTTTGACAGTGTCAGCGATCCTTTAACCCCAGACTATGCAAAGAGACAAAGTAAATAAGGCCACTTCAGCCCAAGTAAAGCTTTGTGGCAAGTACTACGCCTTGAACAATACTCCCAATTCTGTTGAAAGTTACAGTTTCATATTTTAAACTTAAATAACGTTACCCGACCCTTTTCCGGAGATTGCAACTAACTCGTTCCACTGAATTGTTGTTTAAAAGGGACAAAATTTTTTAAGGGAACTCTTATTGCATGTAGCTCGTTCATTTGCTGTTATGGCTAGCTATAATTTGAATGGAAAGAGTTAGAAAATACACTTACGTTACGCTTGGTATGATAAAATGAAATAAAAAAAAAAGGGAGGGATTGAGAATGAAAAAAGGAATGGAAATTGAATAAAATAATCATTCTATTTTTATGTTTAGTACATCAAAATAATGTAAGAATGAAATGGAGAAAGTATAATTAATGATAATAGTACACTTATCACAAAAATAATAAATATCTCATTAACAATTTAATATTATTACAATATATGATAAAATCAATAATAAAAATTATCACAGCTTAAATTTTCCGTAAAAAATAATAATTAGCAACAAATTTTCTATAATAAAAGCATAAAAAATTTTATGAACTAAATTTTTTATATTAAATTCTTTTTGTAAAATATAAAAACATCTTATTTTAAATTTTATAATTAAAAATATAATTATCAAAATATTTTAATAAAGAAATATTCAAAATTAATATTATTTTATTTTTATTAAACAAAGATAATATTAAAATATATAAAAAAAACACAAGGGATAGAATGTAACAAAATTCACTGCATAACTTATAAAATAATTTATTCAATTATTTTTGCTATGAAATATAAATCTATAGAAGGATTATTCCTTATGAACTAGACATTTTCATTCATAATATATATCAAACAAACTTTTTTATCGTTCCAATTTTATCCTCATTTTCATTCCATTCAACTAAAGACAATATTAATTAAGATTTATAATGGTTGAGCACAAGTAATTGATTGATGGTGTTTTGCAGAAAGAATTTTTTTTTCTGCCTAGTAGGCATATAAATTGTATGCCCAAAGGCCTAAGTTACGATTGCCACAATTCAATTAGAATTAGTTGAAGAATTGATTATTTTATTAATTTTTTAGTGACAATTAAATAATAAATATTTAGTTACTTAGAGCCAAAAAGTTATATGTCTACCGGCTAAATGAAGAATTCCTTATTTTATAGACTCCTCCCATTATAACTATGGTTACATAAGCAAAGTGAAAGTAATTTTGCTGGTGTCCTTAATGGTGCAGTTATATTAGGAATTTTATCTCCTGTATATTTCGAGTTCAAATCCAACATCTTCCACCTATATTTTAAGTGTATTATTACTTTTATTATTAAAAAAAAAAGACAGAACTCATGTCAATTAAATAAGTATATCCACTTAGACAATTCCCTTTTTTTCTTTATTTCAAAGCAGAAAGCTTAGCAGGAGAAGGTAACAGGGGAAGGTAATGGCAATCTTGAAAGAAGATCGAGGGCAATAATATAGTTTAAATTAAAAATAAGACGACGGAACTGTAACTTTCAACTTAAAAGGTAAACTGTACGTTATGCTATAAAAACAACTACAAGTGTATTATTTACATTCCCCCATAATTAATATTACCCACCATATGATCTCCATCCACATCTATCCACGTCATTCTCATCTTAAAAATTGAAAAATATAAAACTGCTCCAGAAAGTCGACAAAAACAATGACCCTAAAACCCCATATAAATATTTTGAAGCAATTTGGCAACTTGTCTTTTTCTCATTTGCAAAACCAACATTAATTAATACAAGTTTAAGCTACAAACTAAGCCGTGATTCAATCACTATGACATAAATCTTCCTATATTATTATATTGATTCATCCAACGATGAATTGCAATCACGTTACGGGTTACGTTGTGAAAAATTGACGAATAATATAATATGTGATTCAAATTAAGTTAAACAAAACGTTGTAATATCTGTCACAATCGCGATATTATATGTAGGCTACAATTTTAATTTCTTGTACTCCTCTGAAGTGTTGCTTGTTGTGATTTTGAGACAAGTTGCGAGTTATTTTATAAAATTTTTATTTTTTTTATAAATTTTTGTAATATAAAATCATAATTTTAATTTAAAAATATTAGATGTTGATAGATACTAACAATTTAGGTCATGTTGATGGCCGGCCTGCGGCTGATTCTTATCGATCTTTAACTTGTTCTTAATCCAACAAGCGCAGACCGATTTATTTCATTGAAAGGGGACCGGCTAAAAGAAGCATGATAACTAATAGCCCACAATGATAACTAGTGGCATGACTAATCGTATTTAATTATAACAATCAATTAAACAGACAATATTTTTATGTTAACCAAATGCTGTGGTTGTGACAACTAAAAGTAGTTGTTACTTTTAGAATCATTTACTTTCAAAAGATCATATCATCTTCCAAAAATTTGTTGAAAACAGTAAATTTAAATAGATGTAAAAGTGTAATTCATGTATTAAGGAAGTGTGATTCATAGTTGATATATCTAGATGTGTATGATTCATATATTATAAAATACATGAATATGACAAGATTAAAGATAGTTAGCAAGTTGTGTTTGGAATTAATGAGTTGAAATTAAAGGATTGTTTAAAGTATTATATATAAATTAGGTGTTTATGAATATTGTAAGAGCGAGTGGAATTTGATATATATAAATATATATTTATAATAAATATATTCTCTTTTCCTAATATCTTCTTGAGTAGTTGTTGATAACAACACAATATTGAGGAAACTCATGATATCCTCTTACTCCAAACAAAATGGTATCCACGCTTAGTTAATTAGTATCAACTTCCAAGTTACTTCTAATAAATAGAAGCAAAAAAACCTATTTGAGAGAGCTATTTGCATGTAGTGATACTTCTAGGTTTGAAGAAAAGAGAGCTTGTTGAGTGAATATGAGTTATGAGCTAGACTCCATAAGGAAAAGAAGATCAGAGAAGTCTTCAAGGGATAGTGAGATTGAGAAGAAAAAACTCTAAAAAATTCATAATAGTTGAAAAAATCTGAAGAATAGAGAATGAAGAGCCTTTTGTTGTGACTGTTTAATTTAGAGTATTACTCAAGGAGTTACTAAAAAGTTGAATTTGCTAACAGCAAAGTATGCATGTGACAAGTTTGGTACAGATTATCAACTAAGTTTTCTAGCAAAAGTTATATTTGAAGACAAATTTGGAAGATATGAACAACATGGAATCAGTGCATAAACAAAGAAAGAAGCTAAAAATGAAGCTACTCTACGTTTGATAAGGAATTTGAAATATTTTTATAATATTGTTATTAAAAATGTGAATGAGTAGGAACTAGATGAAGTCAAAATGATTTGGAAGATTTGAAAGATGCTAATGAGGAATTAAGGAAAAATTTTTGATGAAGCCATTGATGAGCTAAAGGAGTTGAAGAACAAAATGGAAGAAATCAAGTTTGGAAAATCTGGAAGTAATGAAAATGTGTTGTTAACTCCAAAAAGACAAGTTTTTGTAGTGCGAGATTTCCTTCCTAATTGTGGTCTAAGTTATCACCAATGATTGAAAAAAATATGCAAATTTAAGAGGGGATGTTGAAAATAGTAAATTTAAATGGATGTAAAAGTGTGATTCATGTACTAAAGAAGTGTGATTCATAATTAATATATTTAGATGTGTGTGATTCATGTATTATAGAATACACGAATATGATAAGTTTAAATATGCTTAGTAAGTTGTGTTAGGAATTTATGAATTAAAGTTCAAGGATTGTTTAAAGTAGTATATATAGATTAGGTATTTATGAATACTGTAAGAATAGAATTTGATATATATATATATATACTCTCTCTTTCTAATATCTTTTTGAGTAGTTGTTTGATACTAATATGATATTGAGGAAACTCATGATATCCACTTCCTCCTAACAGAATTAGTCATTATTGTGAAATAATCGATTTATGGATCCCTTATATAAATACTGGTTAAGTGGGCCAACTGCACTTTTTCTATTCTTAACTTCTTATTAAGCAATCTTCCCATACAGACTTCACCATTGAATAGCCAACACTACAAGAAAAAAGATATTAATTATGAATCACACACAAATACCTAATCTATATATTATAAAAATTATATTAATTATGAATCACACACAAAAACATATAAATAAAAAATATATTATAAAAATTATATAAATAAAAAAATAATAAAACTAAAACTTATCTAGTGTTTCTCTTTCTACTGCCATCCCTCTTCTGCATGCAAAATGACAGTTAAATGGCGAATGGGGGTATTTATAGAAGAATCTTTCAATGACGATAATATTTTCGGTTATCATTAAAAATTCGTTGGTAAAAATTAAAAATAAAAAATTTAGCCTTTAGTGACGATATTTATCTTTGCTAAAAGGGTCATCACTAAATGTAACTTTTAGCGATAGCATTTGTCATTACTAAAGATTAAACTGAAATGTAGAGCGGGAAAATTTAGTCTTTAGTAGCGACATTTGTCATCACTAAAAGTGTTGTCGCTAAAACTTTTCTTTTAGTGACAACATTTCTTTTAGCGACAACATTTGTCGTCACTAAAGATTAACCTGAAATGTAGAATGGAAAATTTTAGCCTTTAGCGGCGACATTTGTCGTCACTAAAAATGTTATCACTAAAACTCTTCTTTTAGTGACAACAATTGTCATTACTAAAGACTTTGGCCTTCAACGACGACATTTGTCGTTGCTAGAAGTCAGAGCTTTCAGCGACGACAATTATCATTGCTAAAGACTTCAGCCTAGTGACATTTGTTATCGCTAAAACTTTCCTTTCAGTAACGACAATTGTCATCACTAAAGACTTTAGCCATTAGCGATGACATTTGTCGTTACTAAAGACTAATCTAAAATGTAGAGCGGAAGAATTCAACCAATGTCATCGCTAAGAGTGTTGTTGCTAAAAGTGACTTTAGCGATGACAAACGTTATCGCTAAAGATAACTTTGAAATATAGAGGGAGAAAATTTAGCCTTTAGTATCGTCGCTAAAAGTTAACTTTTAACGAGACAATTGTTGTCGCTAAAGACTGAATTTTCTTTCTTTACATTTTAGCATAATTTTTAGCGATAACATTTGTCGTCGTTGAAAGTTATTTTTTCCCGCCAAAATTTTTTTCACCTAGAAAAATTCACACCTATGAATTTTTTATGTATCATCGATAATTTTGTCTTTGATAAAAAAACTAGCAATACATCACAGACGACCAAATTTTTGTCATCGCAAGTCGTCGGTAAAAACCTAACAATGCATCACCGATGACTAAATTTTTATCATTGCAAAAAGTGTCGTCGGTGTTGGCATTATTTCTTGTAGTGCAAATTAAAGTGAATCAACCAATTTTATTACAAGTGATGAGTGATTTCTCTAGCAATTTTTCTATTATGATTAACCGAATACTCACTACTTTGACAAGGTCTAAGCAATATATACAAAATGTAAAATCTTATGAAAACTACAAGATTTTCTTCAAAAAAAAATTACACTAGGTCATGAAACAGATCTCCTGCAAAAAAACTCAGCCTCGGAAAAGATGTTCTTCTCCTGATTGTTGATCTATGTGCTTAATCCAACGACTTGGTCTAGAAACCTTGGTTGGATTTGCTACTACTCCATTCTTGCTTCCTATGTAAGCAATATCCAAACCCTTTCCAACAGGCAAGGACACTGATCTCACTACACGTGTCCCTTTCTCAAGCACTCCGTGCCATCTGAACCATGAAACGTTTCTTTGACATGCATTCTTGCATGCCAAAACTGCCCCTCGGGGGCTCACCTTGGCTACCCTCAAAACCCTAGCAAAGTCTCTGCGTTTGCAATCAACCACCAGGAAATCCACTCCCTCTAGTCTTGCCACTAGCGTCTCCGCCTCTCCGACCACCACCTCAGGCGGTGGTGACATGCCCGCCTCACTCATGGCCTTTGTGTATTCCGTTCTTGATCTTTCATCCGGGACTATGCACACGTGTCTTGCGCCTGTGTATGAGGAGGCAACCGCCAGGCCAACACTTGCAGTTGTCGGCCCGCCGTGGGACCATAGCTCCACAATTAGTTTGGTGTTCCAACCTCCGGCCATGGCGGAGAGAAGCTCAGCCACCCCAGATCCATTGACTATCTTGCACTGATAAATGAAACATAAATAAATTTATTTACCACAAAACTTATAGGAATTTTAGAATTTAGATACTGCTCGAAGGAGATTAGAAACAACTATAATTTTAAATTGCATCTGAAATCACAATTGAAATTATGTTTTAAAAACTAAACTTACATACGATTTTGGCTTTTTAAAATATATATTATGGGATTTTAGTCTTCTAAATAAGTAATTTCCGCAATCTTGATCAAGACGATAAAAGAAATTTAAACCTTCAATACTCAAACGCTTTTTTATATCAACCATTTCAAAATATGTTGGATATCCAAGTACTTATTGCATTAAAAATCACACTTTTAAGGATTTTAAAGACAATAAAATTAAAAAAAAACAAAATTATACTCAAAAGCATATACATAAATCATTTTAAATTAATACGAAGAAAGCATTAAGTAGAAATAGCCTTATAAAGATAAAAAGTTAATAAAATTTAAATAAGAGAACCAAAATTATATCAATTAAATATATTTATAAAAATTAAAATAAAGTATTTTAAATTAGAGGAATTCAAATCACAAAAGTTATATTTAAGGATAATCAAAACGACATTTAAACCTAAAAATAACAATTGAAAAAAAAACCAAAAAAATAGAATCAATTAAAATACAAAATTAGATGGTGAAACAAGGAAGACAAGTTCATAAAGAAATGAAATAAAAACTGGAACTGCAAAATAAAAAGATAGTCATATTGCTAGATTTATGAGCATGATTTTAAATCACAATCGTGATCATAATTACAATCTTACGAAAATTAGCAGAAATACAGATAGATACAGGATATGCGATTGATATAAAATTGCAGAAAAAACACAGTTGCATTGTGCATAGAATTACAATTAGAGCCCACACAATAACTGACAGTGAGATTAGATTTAGGGATGATTACGGATTTTATGGTATCTATGTAAGCTTTGGAGGCTGTTTCTGGAGACCAAACAAGCTTCATGGCGTCTCTCTCCCTCGCCCTCTCTCTCTCCCTCTCCCTCTCTCTCTCCACTTTTGTCTAAAAAGTGGAATTTCCAATAACTTAGATTCCGTAAAAAGGGCGTATGTTTGATGTTTATATAAAAAACTTCCGTTGATGGCTGATGAGAGAGAAACAGGGACAGATGAGGTTGGAGACAGAAGATAGGTGTTGGATTGGATATGGGTAAGCGTTGACATTTGCTTACAAGACTCCAACGTGTAATGTATATTTAGCCAAAATAAAATAAAATTAACTGCTCATTCTTTATCCAATGAATTAATTAGCTCTAATTTTTGTAAAATTTAAACTTTGCCATCTTATATTTTTTTTCCATCTTATAATTAGTCCCAAGTCTAAATGCTAAAGTGCTAATTAATATTAATATTGTTTTCTAAAGATATATTTTATTTGGAGAATTAATTTGGATCTGAATCAAAATATGTCCAAATTAAAACCCAGTTTTCTCAATTGTGGTTTTGATAGATCAGAATTTTTTTGGCAATCATGAAAATATTATTTTTATTTGGTAATAAAAGTATTGGATTTGATTCTATGCGATGGCTTAGCAAAATAAGGACTATTTAGAATTGTAAATGAATAAAATGTGTCGGAAATTGGAGACTGTCTAGTATACAAAATATTTTTTTTTTGTTACAAATTTATACTACTGAATTGATGACTATGATTTAATTAATTTTAAATTATATTTATTATTATTCTAAAATTAATTAAATTATAATTATTTATTTAATAATATAAATTTACTTCACTAAATCCTCGGTAGCATCGTACATCTTTTCTTAAAATTGAGATCTGAATCTGTCCTAACATTGAAACAATGAGAGCCGTACCCTTTGATAGGTCCTGGGGAGTCAGAAGGGTGAGATTATTTGAGAATATATTCGAGTTCTTTGGTTCGTAACTCATGGCATTGTTGATTAAAAATTGCCTTCTAATAGTAGAAATGCGCTCACAAATTGACAGCTAAATAATTTTTAAAATTTATTTATAATATAATATATAATTAGAATATTTCAACTACTTAGATACAAAGAATCAAGCTCAATTTTATAATTTTCTTTTCGGCAACGTCAATGCTAAATTGTTCCAATTTAAAACCAATAAATATTAACTTTTTTTTTTAATATATGAAGGGAAAAAAGAACGGACACAATAGAAAGCAGAAGAAGACTACTAGAGAAGCGCAGCTAATGATGTTATTGTACAGAAATATTTTTTAATTCTATTGCACTTCTAAAAATTAAGTTTTAATATTACTTTTATTTATATTTTAATAAATAGGATATTCTAACATTATAATTGAATGATTATCGAAATTTATATGATAATTATTTTATTTGTTAAAATACAAATAAAAATAATACTAAAATTTTTAATACAATAATCCAACAAAAAATATTTTTCATTGTTAGGCACAAGGCAAAATGAACTACTTCGGAGCCGGCTTATATGTCAACTTTGTGCGGCGTAGACTTTCAAGTATTAATGGATATATATACGTTTATATGCATGCTGAGTGTGAATTTTTCAGCTAAAATGCCATTAGTTGCTCAATTTGCTTTGACAATTTAGTTATTCAATTCAATTTGTTATATTTCATTAGTTTAATAAAGATAGAGAGAGAGGGGGTTGCAATGCCATTTGTCAAGAAATAGAAGATAAAAAAAAATAAAAAAAAATAATTTTAAATTAACATTTATAACAGTGAGAACATTATAATTTTATAAATAATTGATAGTTAAGATCTCCATTCTGTGAATATTAATTAATTGAGCAATACTCAATATAAAATTAAAATTTTTGCAACTGATTTACAAATAAATAAAAAGTGAGGGTGGTTATTATTTGATGTTTTATAATATGTTGTGTTTAATATGATAAAATGAAATGTAATGAAAATAAGAAAAACTTATTTGGTAAAAATATGGAATAAAAATATCTATTCCTTAAGGAATCATCATTTTATTAAATGATAAAACTTTCATGTATAGTAAAAGCAATGGAATAACCATTTCATTATTTATAAAATAAATTTTTTATATTCTTATTTCTCATAATTTTTTATATATTTTAACATTACTCTTTATTAATAAATAATAAATTATACCTATTTTTTAATATTACATTATTAAAATATTTTAATACTAAATTATTAAAATATTTTAATAATTTTATTTTAATAATAAAAGATAAAATAAAATATTTTATATATTTAATAAAAATGTTATAAATTAAATTTTTATGCCTTTACTATATAAAATTATTTGTTAATATAATATTGATAATTATGATTTTTTATATTCAATTATAAAAAATTTATAATAAATAAAAAATAATAATAGTATCTTTCATATAAAAATATGATTTCAATTTTATAGTTTCTTTTTTATTTTTAAAAGTATTATTATTAAACCCTCTTTTACCATTATATTCTTATAATATTTATTATATCAAATATCAATATAAAATAAAATGCTTATTTCATTCTTAAACATACGAAACATAATAAAAAAAATACCATTTTATTGTATATTATTATTTTTTATTTCATTCAATTCCATCGTGCCAAATACAATATTATAGATTAATATACTTATAGAAAATTTGAAGACTCTACCACTGGATATAGACTTAATTGATAACTTTATGCCTCCGTTTGTTTTTATTAAAGGATTATTTTAATAAGAATATAATTATAAGATATTAAAATAATATAAAATAATATATTTATTTAATATTAAATATAAAAAATATAAAACATAACATCTTTTATTTTAAAAGAAAATTATTTTTTATTACATATTATTAAATATTATAATTTTTAAATTAAATTAAAATATACTGATAACATATCACTATACTTTATAGAAACAAAATATCTTGTTCAATTTAAGAAACGGAGCATGCAATTAAAGAATATTTCTAATATTCTTATAGAGTTGCGCATGCTGATAGCCTTGCGGTTATTTATTTGGTTTTTCCCCCCAGTTCGATTATTAAAAAAAAAAAGTGGTTTCTTTGGTACTGATTTTTACGGTGCTCCCAGGCACTCCGACCAAATGAAAAACGGCATACATTTACACGCGTAACTTAATTTACTGTGGTATTTTCATTATTTTGAACCGTCATTAATTAGATTTTTTTATTTTTATTAAAATCAAATTAATGTATATATAGCTCAATTTTGTAATCTGAATTATTATTAAATGATTCAATAAATTTTAATTTATCTTTTTAAGTATACTATTTTATTAAAAATATAATAAGATTTGTTAAGGTAAAATTAGTGTAAAACTTATTATTGAACTCAGGATGGGTGGATGATTTATTACTATAAGGCTAAGTTCTCTCCTCACATATGATATTATTGATATCTTATCTTATTAGAATTGTCATGTACTGTCGAATGTGAAAAAGGAAAAAATTTAAATTTTTGATAAGCACTTTTATATTAATGATTTTCTTTAAAAGATCATTGAAATAAATTAAAATGTACATAATTCTAATTCTCTTTTTAGTTTTATTTATTTTTTAGTGGTTTTATATCTAATATAAATATCCCATTAATTGCTATATTTCTTATTCCTTAATCTAAAATTTAAAATAGTCGGTTTTCTGCTCTCGGATTGCTTTTCTTTTTTTTCTTTTTTAAAAAGAATTTAAATAGGTAAAAAGTAAAATTATATTTTATCTTTATGATTGGTCTTTTTCTATTTAACTCACAGTGTTCGAATTTACTAGCATGTAATTTCAATTATTAAGATTTTACCAATTTAAATTATTTTCATTTAACATTTAATAAAAAATCTACTTCGTCATGTATGATTTTTTCTTCTTTAAATTTTGAATTAATTCAATGTTCACTTAAATTTAATTTACTTTTAAAAAATTTTATTCGATACCCTTTATCCAACAATCATAAATCAAATTATAGAAAATAGATTTCTAATAAAATTAAATACATATTTTAATGAAATTATTAATAAAGAATTTTTTAGAGTAATTTTGATATGTTTCAATTATAACACTTGTCGTTATTCATATTCAATAATTAAAAATAGTTGTCAACTTTTACAATTCTTATTATCTTAAAACTTGAAAAATTAGACCTTTACTTCGTGTAAACCTTACAAACTTGACAATTGGATAATAAAATTAATGACTAACATTCCTATGGCTAAATAATATATCTACAAAAATCATGATCTTTTGTCATAATTTTTATTATGGTACAAGTGAAGTGACAATTCATTGTAATGGTTGTGGATTGTTAATATTTTATTTATTTAAATTATTTTTTATTTAAAATTTAATAAAAATTTATGTTAATTAGATACTCACTTGAAACTAAACTATTTTAAAAAAATTTCAACTCTATTGGAGACTTGCCCTTTAAAATTTGTTCTACACTTGTTAAATAAAAGGTGTCAAATAAATTTTTTCATAAATTAGTTCTAGTTAAATGTTAGATTGAGTTAAATTTAGGAAAAAAGAAATTATGTACTATGCATACGAAATTTCTATTAAATTGTAGATGAAAAGTAATTTAAATAAATAAAATTTTAACAATAAAAAATACATGATAAAGAATTTGAACTCTTAAAATAATAAATAACTTAAGAATAAAATCAAATATAAAATTTTCTTTTACCTATTTAAACTCTTTAAAAAAAAGCCTATTTTACGAGGGTAAAATCTGATCTAAACCATTTTAAACTGCAGATTAACTGACCAAAACAAATGTAAGTTACATGTCTTAACACATGGATTTCTCCCCCAGTTCGAGCGCCAAGGAGTACAATTAATTATGATGGAAGATTTTTCCAGCGACCACACCCGTACCTGCGCAGTTGTGTGAAGTCTAAGGTCGTTGCCGTACCACGAGCCAAGCATTAGTTCTGCGTTCGGAAATAAAAGGGTGATTTCCATGGAGCTGTACATCGGCGCATAGTAATTATATATTAAATTTATCTTTTTAAATTAAATTTTATACATTATATAATAAATTAATAATTAAATTTAATAATATATTAATATATTATTATATTAATAATGCAACATAAAAATTTACTAAACAAAAACATTGCTAACTAGTCAGAGTGTTGTACGGTTTCTTGACATGTGCTCTATGATCATCAGTAAACAATATTTCAAAAAAAATAATATTATAAAAAATTTTATTTTTTAAGAGATTAAATATTTTTATCATTAAATTTTTTATAAATTTTAAAATAAGTTAATTAAAATTAAAAAATAATTTTTAATAAATTAAAAATAATTTAATAATAAAAATATTCAATCTTTAAAAAGATAAAACTTTTTATAACATTAGTCTTTTAAAAATAGCCAATATTTTAATTTTGTGTCACAAAATATGTAAGTTATAAGATTATATTAAATATGGTGTTCGTTCTAATATTTTTAGGATTTCAAAACTTAGAGCAACATGATAAATTTTAAAATCAATAGATTGAAATTTTTCTACCACAATTATTTATTTTTTAATAAATATAATCAAATTATTTCAATTTAATAATTTTTTATAAACCATTAAAGTACTATAGAATATACAATTAAATATTCATCAAGGATTGGCATGTCACTGGCATTCCGCCCAGTAGAAATCAAAAACATCTTTCTCCTGCAATTCTGATTAAAAAAAATATTGATCAAGGATTATACTTATAAAGTGGCTTAATATTATGACTAGTGACCGGTTAATTTTTCAAAATTTTCCCCACTATTTTAATTATTATATTATTAATCATTCTTTTTTAATAAAAGTTTGCAAATAATTTAATTTATATTTGTAATTGATTTAAATTAAAAATTAGAAATAATAATATTTTGATATTATTAAAAATAAAATATTAATTTATAATAAAATTTTAAATTAATTATTTATAATTAATTATATTCATAATAAATTCTTTTACAAAACAACTTTAAAATATATTTCATCTTCTTTTTTTTTCATTTCATTGTATTTTGAGTACTTTTTTATGGGTACAACTTTTGTATTAAATTCTTTTCGTGACAATATATATAACTTAGAATCACAACTAAAGTTTTGTGTTGAGAATATTTCTTCTAATAATCTTTTTAATTACAACTTTAAAATATGAGAAGATTTTTTGCGCATTAAATATGGTAAAGGAAGTTATGTGGTTTTTAACCTTCTTTTCTCTCATTATCTCCCATCTTTCATTTATTAATTTTAAATTTTAAATGGATTCACAATTGAAGTTTTTATTTTTTATTTTTTTGCAAACAACTAATAAAACCTTTAAAAGTTTGATATTATATTTCATAAAGAAAATTGGAAAATAACATATATAAAAATTGAAACATGGTTAAAATGTTTGAAACACATTCAAAGAATCAAAGAGTAACTTCTTCAAGAAACAAAGTAAATTTATTGGGAATAATTTTTTTATCTCAAATCAATTGAATACAATAACAATTAAGGGTAGCTTATTTAAGCATATAATAATTAAATATATTTTTAAAATACTTATACATATATATATATATATATATATATATATATATATATATATATATATTATTAGAAAAATCATCTCAACATAAAATTTTAGTTATGTAATTCTAAGTTATGTATACTATTATAAAAATGTATAACTTCAATGATAATAAAATTTATATTACAACTGTTTTAATCTTCAACTTTTGAAAATAAATTTAATTTTTGCAAGGAAAAATGGCATTGTTATAAAATTATAAAAATACATATACAAATATGTGAATTTCTTTAAGCACGTAAAAAAATCATTCGCTTTTCATCAATATATATATTACTATATTTTAATTTCTAAAGTATATATTAAATGAGTGAAAATTCATGCTAAAACGAACTCCATTAAATTATTAATGTTGAACGTAATAAAGAGGGAGATGACTTTCTCACTGGGCAAGTAAAAAATAAAAAAACATGATTTAACAAATCAGTCTTTGTGATTTTCTTTGATATCTCTTGGGGCGATGTGTAATATCAAATTCTTTGAAAAATTTGGAAACCGAAACAAATAAGTAAAAGCACCAATTAAAAAGGTGGCAATTTTGTCACATATTATATTTGTATCAGCTAACAAGTACATGTATTTGTCAACTGAGTTTTTCCATTTTTTTAATAATGGTGAGAATAGTTAAATTAGTATATGCATGCATATAAAAATCAAGAATCAATTCCTAAATGTACTGGATTGAATGTCACTTAAAATATAAACTTTTGACTTCGTTAATTGGGTTTTAATTCAAAGTACGAAAGATTTCACCGTTGAAAATTGAATCAAATTAAATGATCTAGTCATTAGTTATTGTATTATTTAGTTTAAATTAATTTACAGAACCATTTTAACAATTGAATTGATATAAACTAGTAAAAATAAAAAATAAAAATCAAATACTTGATTTGCTTCTACAAAATTGTCAATTATTTTTTCTCTTTTTCCCTAGTCCAATAAGGATATCTATTAAAAAATTAAAAAAGAATAAACTTATTACTTAATTAATTAAAAATCCATTACTCTATTTTCTATATAAATTATAAGTTCATATATACAATATAAATTAGTTATGTATAATTTTTTTTGTATAAATTAATTATTCAACCGATTCAACCTACCAAAATCATGGTCCAACCATTTTGTACAATCACCACAATTTGTCATGAAGTGATCATGTTGGGGTAAAAACACCAAATCAAGTACAATAATTCCTCACCAAGTGGTTTGAAGTCAGAATTAGTAAGCTATGTAGAAAAGAAGATATTATTAACAAGCAATTTTCCATATTGCTTGACTGGTTGGCGCGAACTCAATGCAGGACAGCAAATACATTTGTTCCTGAAGGCTGGAAAGACCTTTCGAGAGGTGAAATCCGTTTCCTACAAATCTGCCAAAGAGGCCTCACGAATCCATTATTTCATTTGCCCCTGCATCAGGCAGGGCATCTCTACACATCTATCTGTCCGGAGGAGGATGGAATATCTTAAGAGAAAATTCAGGTTACTTGATTGAAAATGCTTGATACAAGTTATATTTGAGTGATTCCTTGATAACTATTAACTATCTAATACATTATAGATACATGAAGCTAAACATATATGAATCATACATAATTAGATGCACATATATATTTCTAAGTACATGTATTTTAATATTTAATGTTCATACTTATACATGATGAACCTAACCTGATGGATATATAAATTTAGACATATTAAAATTATAAAATTATTATTTTTAACACCCCTTTAATTTTGAAACTTCTTCACTCATAAATTTCATCTCATCCAAAATCTCTAAACTTTAGGGGTATTTCTAAAAATTTTATATTGTACTTTCAAACAAAAGGTTCAAAGATTTTCACGCAATCAATTGCATCATTTTGTTTTGAGATTTTCTGTAGCAACACTTAATCTATGCATCTTCACATCTCTTGTAGCATTTTCCCTCATCATGAATATTCCAATGACTCCAATAGCATCTTATTGGTCTCCATGGATTATTTTTCACATTTTCTTCAATTTTCAATTATATATTTTCTGCAACAAAATTGAATGAATCATTTTTGTAAATAATATCAATTGAATAAGATTTATCAAAATTTGTCACCTATTTTAGCCACTCACTTATAATTCTTTCAAAGACTATTGACACTTTGTACATTGGAATTAAAGAAAAATGATAGAATCTTCTCCTCTACAGAAGATATGATCTTCTGATCTTCTTTGACTTGGACTTCTTTGATTTGGTCTTCTTCATCGTTGGCAACAACTATGAACTCTTCATCTTCAAAGAGATTAGATAAATCATATGGAATTTCAGAATTCTTTCTTTGCCATCTTCTTCAAATTTTAAAAAGAACAAAAAATTCATAGATTGTCTCATCTTGATTCTTTGATTTGATTTTTCATACTTGATATCTTTTATAAATGGTGTGATTTTTTCTTCCTCTTTAATAACAAAAGATAAATCCTAAGCCATTTCTTCCATATATTCTAAAGGTTTTTGTTCCTTTTTAATAGTTGAATCTTTCTTTTACAAAAATTAGGTCATTTTTCTCATCAACCTAAAAGATATGAGACAAATGGTTCTTCCTCTTTTTTTGGACTTCACAATTTTAGACTGATTTTTAAACATCAACATCTCTTTTTACAGGTGATGTGACACCTTTTTTTTTTCTTTTCAACATCATGGGTCATCTCTTTTTAAACATTTAAATTAGCTCCTTAGCGGTTTCAACAATCTTTTTGCTAAAATTTTGTGGTCTCATTCTTATTCTCTTTCATTCATTCTTCATTCTTCCCCCTTTTCTATTTTTTCTATTTTTACTTCCTCATTTGAAAGCCTTCAGCAACTTCGATAGGCTTGTTTTATTGTGGTTGTATATGTTATGATCTTAAAATTTAAATCATCCAAATTTTGATAGATAAAAATAAAGACTAATTGATCTTTCTGCTTCGCTTTTACCAAAATATCTTTTTTCTTTTGAAACAATATGGCCTCATCATAGAATGGAGAGTAGCCTTTTCCTACATTCTCAAACAAATATTATTTTGAGCAATACTTTTATATAAATGCACCATTTATCATAATTTTTTCTTGTAAAAAGAGGAATTAGAACATAACACAATTCATTATGATTCATTTTTCTATTTTATTCTCTCAACACTTTAACTTCAAAGAACTAAGTTTTGATGTCACTTTGTGAAAAAGAAGAAGAATATATTAAGAGAGAACTCAAATTGCATGATTGAAAATGCATGGTATAATGGGTATAAATAATCATTTAAATCATTCTTTGACAACTCTTAATGACTCTCTAAGAAACTAAATACATAAACATACATAAATTATATATATCAAAGTGTACATATATTTCTAAATGTATGTATTTTAATATTCAATACACACACACACACGCGCGCGCACACACACACACACACACACACACACACACACACACACACACACACATATATATATATATATATATATATATATATACAAAATAAACCTAATCTAATAGGCATGTGAACTTAAATATATTAAAATTATAAAATTATTTCTACACTTTCATCCTTCGCTGCAATTATTTAACTTCGCCCACTTGATCCCATCCACCCGATCACCTGCTACTCGAGTCAAGGCTGATCAATATTTCCAATTCTTTCATCCTCCATCTGGGCAGTTGGGATGCTGCCATGTCATGTCATGTGCTGTATCTCATGCAACATATTCTATTTGCTTGTGTGGTACCGCAAACGTTGCCATCATTTTTTTATTGTTCATGTACAAATTAAGACAAAAGTAATGACATAAACCAGAGAGGGGAGGGAGGGAGGGATTTCCATGGGTGGACATTAGATTTAATAATTTAAATTTATTAATATGCATAATAATATATAATTGAATAAAATTTAATAATTTCAAATTATTGATATATAATATAGTGGTGTATGTTAGTCCGTACTAAAGAAAGATTCAAATTGTCTAATGAATAATGAAATGATTTTAATAGAGCAAATGCATTTATTTTATTATTAAGAAAAAAAATTTTCTGATTTATTTGGATATCCGTGAAAAGCCATTTTTACTCTAAAAATTACTTTATTTAGGCACCCACTATTAATGACGGGAGTGCCTGATCAGAGCAATGGGGAAGGTGAAATTGAATTTACTTCCCTTTGGTTTACAACATATGAAAACCGTTAAAAAAGAAAAGTACCTTATGTTGAAATTTACCAGTAGATGTTGCGTGTTACGCTGCGACTAACTGCATTATAAGTTTTAGGATTCATTTTTTTTAATTTTTTATTTGACAAAATTACATTCTATACCTTTAAAAAAAATTTGATTGAAAAATTACCCTTTTTAAACTTTAAAAACTTAAAAATCATATGGTATATATTATTTCCTCAAAGTTTGAAGAAAATTCCTGAAAAAATTAACTCATTATTAATTATATTTACTAAACAATTAATATATTTTATAATCGTATTATTGAGTTAGACTATTTTTCGGATCTAGCTTGTGAAACTCATATTTTGCCGATGAAATAAAATATTTGATTCAAATTCTCCTGTCTTATAGGTGAAGAAATATGTCTTTTAACAAAATATATGTAACACTAAAATTTGTTGGCTTATTGAAAATTGAAGGGTTAATTTTATCATTCTAGTTTACAAAGTAAATATTATAAAGATACCTGACAACATCAATGTTGCTGTGGTGTAGTGGTTATCACGTTAGTCTTACACACTAAAGGTCCCCAGTTCGATCCTGGGCAGCAACATCAAAGTAAATAATTCATAGCACACTAGTTAATATTAATAATATAATCCAACGCGGGAACATCCCAGGTGCTTTGCGTAGTGGTCGTGAGGTTGGACTTATATGTTAAAGGTCCCAAATTCGAGCCCGGACTGTAACATGACAGTCTTTCAGTTCTAATCTAGTTCTGGCACTTGGTGGTGCTTTTGATTCTATATGTTGCCACTATTAGAGCTTAGAATCTCAATTTTTGTGGGTTAATTTATTATGCTATAAAGATTTAAAATCTAAGTTACTTTAATCAAGTATTTATTTTAGTACTTTCTAATAGTATTTTCAGATCTAGTCCAATTATTGATTTGACACAATTATTGAGTTAAGATTGAATCGGTTCAACCGGCTAAATTGTACTATATTATATATATAATTATATATTATATATATGCATATAAAAATTAAACTTCCATTTAAATTGTACAAATATATTTTTTAAATATAATAATACAAATATTAATCTTATTATAATTATAATTATTTGACATAATTTTAATATTATTTTATAATATCAAAATTGTACTTCATTTAAATTAAATAAAATTTTAAAATAAATATTTACTAAATAATAATGATTTAATTATATACATCATAACAATATAAATATTTAATATAATATTATTTATAAAAATTTTAAATATAGTTATATTTGGAAATCAAATGATAATATACATTATATATAATTACAGCAAATTACACAATAAAAGGCAAGTTAGCACAAATGATAAAGGATTGTGCAATGAGTTGAAGGTCCTTGTGCTAAAACAATGTATTGCCACTTTATAAAATTTTTAATGAGAAGCACATTGCATCTGTCCAGATAGGTTCACACCGGTTCAACAAATTTCTAATTTAATAGCAAGTTCTAATCGATTCAAAATCAGTTCAATTATGCTTTTAAATTCTTGCCATCACCTGAATCATACTAGGGTTTAATTTTTGGTTAAACTAGCTAGTCTGATTTGAATTTTAAATATTGTTTTTTAATGAATTAACTCATTATTTGGTTTATTAGTTGAACTTTTTAAGCAAGTATCACTGTTAAATATTCAACATGAGCTAAGTATAGAACTTTCTTTTAAAAATTAATTTTTTAACTCAATTTAGTATTTTATATTTTTTATTGATTCATAATTAGATAGGAGAAAATTTAATTATAACTCAATTTTGCTGATAGAAGTATTAATAATAGGACTAATATGATATTAAAATAAAAATTAAGACTAATTATAGGACTAATATGCTATCAAAATAAAAATTAAGACTAATTGATGTTAATATAATCTTTCACAACTAATTTGATATCAATCTAATGGTAGGATGAATTTGATATCAAATTTAATAAAATTTGGCTAAACTGATATTATAATAAAATTTATAACTATTTGTCATCAATCTAATCTTTTATGAACCAATTTCCCCATTTCCGTATATATATTTTTGCAAAATACATTAAGGCTATTGTTAATGATATAATTTAGCTAACTTTGAAAAACAGGTGCAATTTTTTTTCAAGGTTCATTCATTCAAATTTCCTTCAAAAAGATTGAAGCATTTAAATAACTTCTAGATATTGACTATTTTCTAAAAAACAAATTTCATATATAATTCCAACTTAACTGAAACACATGCAACCGAATTTCATTTTGCAGTCAAATATCAAAGATTAAACAGAACTGAGAGGGGCAATTCATATAAATTTGCATACCAAACCTAAACTGTAATCCTTTCCAATATTACAAAGAAGATGGGGTTTCCCTTCACACTTGTCATCCTTTCCTATATTACAAAGAACTTCCAGCTTAAAACAAACTCTAGGTAATAATATACAAATAGCTCCAACCCTTTTCACTAGAAAATTAAAGCAAGCATTATTAAATTATTAATAGTAAAGATTACCTGTAGTTACAGCAGCACAAAATTTAAACCTTCCATTTTTGTGGGCCCCACCCTATTTTCCTGGTGTTATGAAAGTCTTCGATTATTAATATCATGATCATGATCTGCTAATGTTTTCACCTAGTTCCAATAGCACATAATCCATAGTTGGTCGGCAATGAGGAGATTCATGGGTGCAGAGAAGAGCAATCCTCCCCAATTTAGGCTGCCTCTGATTCTGAGAACTTTCCTTCAAGATTCTTATCAATCAAATCTTTGAAACTAAAACTAGATGTGTCTGCCCCATGGCGGCTTACCTGAGTGATATCACATTTGCCGGTAAGAAGCTGAAAAACTATCACTCCGAATGCATATACGTCGCTCTTTTCAGTGAGGCGGCCGGTGGTCGCATATTCTGGAGCCAGATATCCCATGGCAGCACTAGCTTTGAGGGTGGAGAAGACAACATCATCTGCAAGGAGTTTGTGCAGACCCGAATCTGATAGAAAGGAGTTATACTGTGCATCCAGAAGCACTTTTTCAGCTGATATGTTCTGGTGAACTAGAGCATACTTGCATCCTTTCTTTCCATGCAGATAATTAATGCCTGGCCAGAGAAGAATGTCAAATCCCAACAAGCAGAAAGTAATATTGCTGAAGCTAAAGCTTTAACAAGTACTGTTTAAGAAGGTTATTGCAGTAACAGAGGAAATGACCGAATGGGAAAAGCATTAATTTAACATAATATAGTAGAAAATGGAAATATTTAACTTCTTCAGTGCATCTACTACACCATAGTATTTGGTAATCTTCCTACAAAGAAAATGAGGTTTACCCTTATGGTGCTCCTAGTGTTTTAAAACACAAAGTGATGCAATAGTTGTGGAAATTATTAGATTGAGATTATTTAATCACATTAGTTAATTAATGTATAATTGTGATTGAATAATTTTAATCTAACAGTTTGTAAGCTTATCAAATCACACCAAGTTTTGAAAGCCAATTGGTACCATAGCAAGTACCATAAAATGAAATTACTGTCCATAAAAGCAACTAATTGTTCATTTCTAACAGTAAATCTTTGAAGTTCAAGAACCTCAAGTGAAAGCAGAAACTTAAAATTTTGAGGAATTTGATTTGTAGCTATCAAAACCAGAATTGATTTAACAAAATTTGCAATATCATGCCTAATTTCCAATTTTGGACAAAGTTTGGCTTTGAAGTATCATAATTCACAGTCATGTATCAGACAATGTTCATAAAAAGGCACCAAACTGTAATTAGAAGAAGCTGAAAATAAACTGACCTTTGGCAAGGCCATGGACGATAGATACTCTAGTTGACCACTCTAGAACCTTATCATCGCCCTTCTTGACGTCAAGATACTGCAACAAACTCCCATTCGGAACAAAATCATAAATAAGAAAGCATTCCCCTCTGCCTTTAGAACAGCAAAAGCCTCTCAGTCTAACCAGATTTTCATGTTTTAATGAGATCAATGTCTTCAGCCCTTTCAAGAACTCAGTTTGATCGGACTTGCAGCTTGTCTTGGTGATTTGCTTTATGGCCACAACTGATCCATTTCTCAAGATACCCTTATAGACAGCTGAAAAATTACTCTTTCCCAACAAATTTACCTTCGAGAAGCACTGAGTTGCCCGCTCAACTTCCTCTAAATTAAACATAAAACTCTCAAGAATTTCCTGAGAATAGCCACTTCTGCCTTTGGCTAATGGATCCCATCCATTAGAATACTCCAAATTGATCAAAGGAGATGCAGTTTTCCTGCAAACTTCCTTCATATGGTCGGTACTAAGCTGACGGCCACAAGCATAAATAGTGCTTTCAACTTTCTGTTTCTGACGGCGGTGCCACAAGAACACTGAAAGTCCAGAAACTGTGGAGGCAACAATAAGTGCTGTCACACCAAAAACCAAACCCACTTTTGAAGATTTTGATGTCTTTCTGCAAGAAGCCTCACTGCAGTTTTCAGCCTTTGGATAAGATGATGCTGGAAGATCTTTAGTAGAAAAATCGCTAGGTTCAAAAGGTTCAGGCTTAATTGGGTCAACACTATTTACTGCTTCACAGGAATCTAAACTGGCAAATCCAGTGCCACATAAACCAGGGTTGTTGATGTATTGGAACCCACCTTTCAGTCTTTTTAGAGCTGCAATTATACAAAAATTAGACAAAATTGCCTTAACATATCACAAAGTAACTAAAACTTTCTTCAAGAATCAAAATGGAGAGCAAAAAATCACCTGGTTTAGATTACCTGAAGGGACATTGCCAGACAGAGAATTGTTCCGAATGTCAAAAATTTCAAGTTTAGGTGAAATGGCTAATCTCAGGGGAATAGGACCAAAAATGCTATTAAAGCTCAGGTCCAGCCGTGTTAATGTCTCCAACTCACCCAAACTTGCAGGAATTGCACCCGTGAATTGGTTATGTTCCATTGCAAGAACACTCAGCCTCTTCAACTTCCCCAGCTCAGTTGGTATATATCCAGTAAACTTGTTATAACATAGCTGCAAAACTGACAGCACTATACAGTTTAATTTATTGTAAATTATTTATAATTTATAGTTCTCAACTTCCAACTAGGTAAGCTAAGATATAATTCAGAGACTACAGAGAAGCTTGAAATGGACCTCAAAATTGCAATATTCACACCCAAATGAGGTGTATCCAATAAGATACCAACAACAATTAAATTCTAAGATTATAAAATCTAGGGGTATACGCAGTATTCATCTAAGTTTTACAGGTTTTCTTGCTGTCAATCTCAGTTTTTCCTTCCCTTTCCTTCCTTACACCAGCTACCATTGAAGAGTGATACAAGTAGTACTTTGCATGATTCACAATATTCTCACAACTGTATACATGGAAGGTACGTTTTTTTTTTTACTTGGAATAGGCTCCGTACCTAGGTGCAAATAGCATTTTTCATCGTTTAATGCCCAAACCCAAGGCTTCTGACAGTCTATTTTATTGAATCTAAATTTCATGTTATGTTCAATTTGTTCTAAAACATATACCCAAGAAGAAAGATGAAGATAAGAGAAAAGGTTACAAATTTTTTAGAAAGGTAGCAATTACCTTGTAAATCGGTCAAATTGCCAATCTCACGAGGGATATCCCCAGACAGATTATTCACATTGAGATACAAATCCCTTAGCAGAGTCAAACTTGTAATCTCCTTTGGTATTGTTCCACTCAGACTATTGAAATGCAGATACAAACCCGTTAAGCTCTTAAGCTCAGCCAAGGCCTCAGGTAATTGCCCATAAAGACCCTTTCCTTGCAGTGAAATATTGGCCACTTGGCTTTGCTCATTGCAAGCCACGCCTTCAAAAGAACCACCACAGGGGTCAGAATTTGGAATCCATGAGGTCAATAAACGGTTTTCTGGGTCTAATGAGTATTTGATGGCCATGAGGGTGTCAAGTTCAGTGGAGTATGAAGGAGATGGATAAGAACAAATGAGAAAGATTTGGACTTGCAGGATGGAGTATAGGAGCAGAGACATAATTGCTTCTTGGGAAAATGCCGTAAAGTTTTGAAATTTTGTACGTGGGTGTGTTGGTTTTTAGTGATTACTACTTGGAAGTGAAGAAAGATCTTGCCTTTTGAGACTGGGTTGCTTTCGGGAAGAGAAGCTGGAAAGAAGCTGGAGCAGAGACAAGTTTGGTTGAAGGGGAAATGCAAGATATGGGAATTCTACCTGGCGGTGTTATTTTCCGTGCCGAGCACTTGGAAGTGAAGTCATTTCGACACGTGGCATGGATGTTGGGCGAACGAGAAAAGGTGTAGGAAAAGGTTTGAAGAAGTTTGACATAAGAAAAGGAAAATTCTGTGAACACATTTACACACACTTAAAGTGGACACAAACTCACTTGGTAACAGAAATAATCTATGTTTTGTAGGTAAGGTTTATAACTTCAAGATGTGCACATTAGATATATTATCATAAATAAGAAGAGAAAGTGTTTTGAGCTGTGCAATGACAGTAAGTACACCTACATTTTATTCACACATTTTTCATTGTTTTTGTTCCCTAGATTGTTCCCGTGTTCAAACCTAATAATGAAACAATGACCATGTGAAAGGTTATATTAAAAGAGTCACATGCATAGAGCATCTTTCCCTGCAGAATTAAACTCTACAGTTTTGACAAACTCTACTGCCAACGATGTTATCTAAATATTGTAAGACGGTGTAAATTAAGATATATTATTATATCATGCATTATAAAGTAATTAAATTTCATTTAATTTGTGTAATACTACACAAATAAATAAATTTAAATTATTAGATTTAATAGTACATCATTATTATGGTGTATGGAAGCTACTCCCAAAAATATTAGTTTTTACTTTCAAGTTTCAGCTTTCAAATGTTATATACATTTATATTGATGCATTATCAAATCTTATTGCATATTAAAATCATTTTTTTAAGTTAAATTTGACAAGTTATTGGATAACAAATCAACAATAAGATTTAATAGTATATTATATTTATATTCTTTTTTAATTAATGATGTTATCTCCATATGTTAGAGTCTTAACTGTCACTTTCAAGTTTTCACTCTAAAATGTATGTTTTAACTATTTTTTTTTTTATTAATAGTAATGTAAGTTACTCAATGCACATGGCACATATGATGAGCAAATTTAAAAATTAATTGTATAATTTTAATATCGTCCAGTGTGAATGATATCATTGACATATGTTTTGCTTTCATTTTTAACAATCAAATGTAAATTTTACCCTTTTTTATATTAACAGAAGTAATAAAGTACTTAATATACATCATTCACTTAATGTCCCAAATTCAAACATTGACAATATATACTAAATGCAATCAGTGCCCCTGTTTGTGAGGGCGCCAGCTTAATTTTTCTTTCACATGTTTGAACTTAAAAGGAGTGTGTTAGAGTGCGAGGAAGTCCCTTCCAACTTGCAGGGAGAACTGCCGACACAGGCAACCATGTAGCTTGATGTTTCAAACTCTTGCCTGTCCACTGGTGATGGTATCCGAGAACGAGATTCGATTCGAATTAAAAATCATAGGTTATTATTAAATATAAAATAATTATATAAATGTGCGAAGTTCAATTCAAAATATATAAAAAAATTTCAAAATTTTATTCACATTTAAATTTTTATATTTACAGTATATTTTGCTCATCAAACTACACTTGTGCATGTTTATTGATCATAAATGGCAACATTTGTCCTGCTCTTGGATGGGTAGAAATTTAGAGAAGAAGAAATTGTGGAATAGGAAAAGGAATCTCATTTACTTGGATAAAGAATAAAATAAGGGGGATTAAAAGAAATTTCATGTGGGTCTCACGAAAATTTTGTTCCCTTTTATTGTGAAGAGGAGATAGGAAAAATATTAAATGGAATGGGCAAAGTAATTTTTCAATATTGTCCTCTCCTTGCTGAGGAGCTATTGCAGAAACTCATAAAATTCACCCTTCCAAAATTGTTTGGAGTTAAAATAGGTTGTATTATAAAAAAAAAAAGGAAGAACGTGGAGCTTGATATCAAAACCAAATGTTATTTTAAGCATTTCGACCAAAGAGGTCAATGATACTTATAATGGAATAATTTTATTAATTTTATGTAACTTGTTTTATTAATTATAACAATAAGTAATAATTATTTTTAATAATATTTATAATTGTTTTTAATGTAATAATGTTTTTGCCTTTATCCTATTTATTTTATTAATTTCATTAATAATAATTATTTTTAAATAATAAGCATTCCTTATTTTATTAATTTCCCTTCATATATTTATTAATTTTAAAAATATTATTACATATGTATAAAGAAAAAAAGTATTCTTATTTTTTAAATAAAGTGGTCACAATGTTTACAATATAGAAAATAGATTAAATTGTATATTTGTGTAAGAAATTTTATTAAACATAATTTGAAGGGCTTGGATCACATTAACCTATTTACCCTGGCTTTCCCATTCAATCGAACAAATAAAAAGATATACCTTTATTTTTAATTTTCTATTACACGTAACCTCCCCTCCCCAAAAAGAAATCCTTCTTTTCAATTTTCTTCTTTCCTTGTTTCTTTCTACTCATTCCCCCCCTATTTCTTCCACATGCAAACAAAGCATTTGGTTTACGTAGTCGTGGACTGTGAATTAGAATGGCCCAAGCTTTCTGGCTAAGTATGCCTAACATCTTTTAACCAATTTTTAACTTGTTGTTTCATCCGATTGTTATAACCATATTTCATCGATATGCATTTATAATATAAATTTAAATTTGATTCATTGGTATAAATTAAATTTATTTTATTATCTACTTATGTATTATTATATTATTAAAAAATTATTAAAAAAATTTAATTATTGATAAAAATCTTAATTGATATTAATTTTTTAATGAGGTACCATCTTTTTATTTATTGATTATATAAAAATTCTATAATAACAGTAAATTAAATTTAAACTCTTACACTATAGTAAATAAGTAGGACAGTCATCACCGAAGTACAACATTAAAATTTTTTTTTTCCCTTTCCTATTAGAGTCATTTTGAGAATTCAAACTTTTGTTCATTGAAAAATGAAATTCACTTAGAATTAATATTCTTTTCACAGAATCAGTACCTTGTTGATATATATATTATTTGATTTTCTTAACAAGATAATGCATCTAACTAAATAAATTACACATTTCATCATATCTTGAATTCAAGGAGTTTGATGTAAAGAGAAGATATGATTTATTTTGAGATAAATTGAATGAAAGGATTCATTTCCCTTTTATGAAAGAAAAAAAAAACTCTATTCATGCATCATGTGTAATTTTGATAAAAACAATGCCTTTTTTATGAAGTTGTATTTTTTTAACTTGATATGTGTGAATTTTGTATATAAAAAAATGTTAAAAATAAAAAATCGAAAAACCTTGGCAAAAAGTGTTTGCAAATGAGTGTATGGAAGTATATTGCACCTACAAGTTAATATACTTATTGAGAAAGGGAACTTCATAACTGATCAAATTGGGACATTGTAGTTGTAGAAGACAAATTAATAGCTTAAGAAATGGAAAATAAGGTGGAGGAAGATTATGATACATCATTAATGTAGGATTATATTAATATATTATTATAATTAATTTTTTAATATATTATCATATAACAGATTTAATCTAATTTTAAAAGAAAATAAATTTAATATATAATTAAATTTAATATTACGTAAATATATTATTATATTAATAATATATCATAGAATCAAAGGAAATTGCTTATATTGAAAATGAACATGATCCGCGGTACTTCCGAAAACCGATCATATGATGTGTTTTCCACAACACGCTTTGAACGGAGGAAAGGGAGAAGAATACAGAGGACTAAAGCGACAACTGAAGCTGATACATACCAGAATTAATAATTGACGATTGTCATATTTTATGGCAAATCATACAGCTGTTTATGATCCACAAATGTTTCACTTTAACACATTCTCATATGAACACTCAAATCTTCTAAACTCATCAATGCAATACAAATAAAGGTTAGTGTAAGCCCTTTTTTTTTATATAAAATGTTTAATTTCATCTTCTTAAATAAATTATTCTATTTTAACTCCTTAGAATATTAGGTTTAAATTGATTATTTTTTTGTCAAGTTTAAAATATAGATTTTTATTTGACAAACAAATTTTCAAAAAAACTCTAGTTATTAATCATTGGGAGATAATTTTCGATGAAACTAATATTATTATGTTAAAATATGTGAAATGAAATGATTTGTCTAATGTGAAAAAATACTTTAATTTGATAATTAAAATTATATAGTTAATTAATTGTCCTTCTATTGATTATTAATTTGGATCCTTATTAGAAATTTATGCGTGAATTAGGATTTTTTTTCTTCAACTTTATTAAAGTTATTAATGGAAACTAGATGTGATCCAATTTACCTATTTAGAGGGATCAAAATTAAATATTACATTTAAAGAGAGTTCGAATGTGATTAGTTTATATACTGGGAGATCAAAATTATACTTGAACTTATATAAAATTATGTAAAAAAAAAAAGAATCCATATCAACGTGTACAAGGAGCATATTCAATAATCACTTTCTCAAATAAGTAAGATGAATGAATCATAATCAAACAAATTTTAAATTAAGACTCTGCTTACTCTCAACTCAAAAATTTTAGCTACTCTATCTACTCCGCTAAAAGGTACTTTGGCTAACGGGAATGGTCGAACATTATTTAAAAAAAAATGGAATGGAAATAACCATTTTTGGCTGAAGCCAACTACAAGTCGAAATACTTGTATCATGGCAAGTGAATTAGCAGTTAATGTAACAATCGGAGTACACCGTGTGTGAGCCACGTGGAGAGCTAGGAATCACCCCAAGAAATTTTTAACTATCAATCAAACCAACAACTGCTTCCTTGTTGCAAAAGTATAAATAGCCAGATGAAGTACGCGAAAATATCCTTTTGGCTAATTCAGGTAGACACATATCAATACAATCTATATTCAACTTACAGCACTCCACTATCATCTTTATTTTTACTTTTAATTTGTAATTCACTGTAATTCTTTTCCTTGAGTCTTTGAATATGAGTGTATCAGGACTATTTCCCAAATTCATCAGCGCCTATTCTTGTAGATTGAACTTCTAAATTTGGTTGCAATGTCCTTTGAGAGACTTTGCAAAAGTTTTCTATTCATTTATATTTGAATTGCTTTTTATAGTCAATTTTATGTATTTTATATGAATATTTACATAGATTATGCCCTTATTATTTAATTTACAATATTTTTTTATCATCAACTACTTCATCTATATTGGCTCTCTTTTGATATGTTTTCATCGTGTGTGTAGTGTATTTCCTTATTTGAATTGTGCATAAAAATTAAGACAAATTTCACTCGGAGTTAGGCATGAAGAATAGGTCAATTCATATAAACCTATTTAAAATGAATCAAAATTTTCATCTGTGAATTTGCAGAACATAACTATAAATTTATAAACTTATATTAGACCTTCTAAATCTCAGTTCGTATGAATCAATTCATATAAATTTATAATTAAAATGAATTAAATTTTACATAATTCAATTTACGCCAAATTCGTGTACTAGATTAGTTCAATTTACAATCTGCAGTTTTATAGGTCTATACATAATCTCATATAGATTTAATTTAATTACATTTTTATTTTTTATATATATTTATATTATTTATTTTTATATTTTAAATTTATATTCACCTCTTGTACATAAAAAAATAAGAAAAATGAATACATTAAGTTTTTCAAAAAAAAAAGTGTGATTTCATCTCTTAAGCCAATATCTTTTTCACACTGTAACAACAGGATGGGATCATAATAATCTCAGGTTTTCCCTTGCTATTCTATTCTTCTTCCCTAGTTACTCATTAAGCAGGAGACAGGAAATCTTGTCAATCGGTTTGCAGACCAAAAGTCAAACGTGAGATTGAATTTTATTTTTTTATTAAAACCATTTCATATTTTATAAATTACATTAAACCCTAATAAATTCGAATTCAAATTAGGATAATTTAAAAAATAAAATAAAATTAGCTTAACAATAATTTTTTTATTTGTAAGATTTAAATTCAAAATTTTATTTAAAATAACTGAACTTGCAACGACTTCAACCTGGCCATCACGTGGTTTCTGCTAGACCAATGGGAAAATTTCTCATTTTAGGTTAAGATCCGCCACAATCATTTTTGCAGAAATCAATTGCTACTTTAGGATTTCACCTCTCACCTACTAAGTATGTGGATGCTGTACACAGATACTGAATACAATATAATATGAATGGAAAAATATAAATATAATTGAAATATATGTAAAAAAAAAATATAATAATATTTTCATATAGAAACATAATATTTAAAATTAAAAATATCTACTTGACATGTGATAAAAATTAATAAAATTTCATGCTGATATTTCAATTTTAAAAATAATAAAATTATAATTTATTATATTTAAATAAATGTGAAGATTAAACAAAAGAGTTTTTTTTTTTTTTTGCCAAAAACTCATCTTTTTACAAAAGAAAATTGCATGTAAAAAGATAAACTAAATCTAAAATAAGCAAGTCGACTCTTTATACAGGAATCAAATTCTAGAAAACTAGAATTAAATTTTTAAGAATCAAAATCACACTCAAATTTTAAAATAAAATTTAAAAATTTTTATTATTTTTTAATATGTATCAAAGATATCAAATATTAGTACGATTAGAAAAAAAATATCAGTAGTTCAGTACTTCTTGGCCTTCTGCCCATAATTTTATGGTTACGATATTTCGATCTCATGCCAACTGCAAGCGACTAGTATACTTTAGTCAACAAAATACTGCCGCTGCCTATGTTGTTATGGAAACTAGACAACCAGGTGCTTTAACGGTTTCTGTTGATACCGTACAAAAAGCTTTTTCTCAGTAAATTGTCCGCATTGAATATATAGTAACACCAACCTCCATTCGGAACTGCAGTGAAAAACTTGATATCTGTAATTTTATTTAAGATTATTTTTTAATTCGATGTGAATACAATATAGTTATATATATTTAAGTTGATATGATAGTTTATTTAAAAATTTATGTTAAATTTTAAAAATATTATTTAAAAATACTTAATAATTAAATTATTATTTATATAATAAAATTATAAAATTTTTATTTTAATAAAATGATAATAAAAAATTATAATAATATCTTACTAAAAATTAAAAATATTTTTATAAAAATAATAAATAATTAAATTTAATAAATAATTTTATAATATAAATTTTATTAATTAAAATTATTAAATAAATTAATTTATTTGGGTGCATTTAACAAATAAATTAATTTGAACAATACGAATTGTTTCTCTTAATTATCTGTTATAAAAAGAAAGAAAGTACACTGTACGATTAGTAAATGCAGTCGGCCTACATAAATTTGAATAATTAGGTATCTCAAGTTTCTTTGTTATATAACTGAAAATGGACAAACGTATAATATTTGTGAATAGCAGTTGAACTAATTATGCACCCATTGACTCGTAAGATTTACAAATTCTGAAGTTCTAATTCTAATGACAGGTGCTTTTAAAACTTAATGCATCTGCTAATCATAAGTTTACATTTTTTTTTTTGTATTTATTTCGTATTAGTAAACTAGCATTCATGCTCTATTTCATAATATAATACATACCTTAGTGTAAAAAAGTCAACTACATGAAACTGTTGTCAAAATTAGGCGGGTTTAATATTTTAATTTTATAGAGTTTCACCCTCTGTTATAAAGAGAATGAGTGAAGATGTTAAACTCAAAAATTTAGAAGGAGATTCTGACACCAACGGTAGAATGAGAATGGATGCTACTTAACTTCTTATTATGTTTATAATTTCAATTCAAAATTTTATAACTCCAATGCCCGACCAGGTCACATTGTTGTATCCATGTATGTATTAACTTGTCAAATAATGCTTCAACTATTCAAGATTGTTTCTACATATATATTATAGTAAAAAAAAAAAAGGAGGACCATTAATCAAATAAAAGAAAGAACACACTACATTTCATACTTTCTTTAGTTATCCAAATAACATAATATCTGTTTTTGTGTCAAGCCAAACAGTGTGTCGTTTCTTTTCGGAAGAATTTGGATTTGTTTTGTCACGGCAACATTGTCCTCAATGATTCAAGAGACTCCCGGACATAACTTGGATGATGGCGCCATTCATTTGCATGTGAACTTTTAATTTGGCGATTCCTTGTCGTCTCTTGTTGTACCCATGAGT